>CM021110.1:244179086-244498734 GCA_007115665.2 Sequoiadendron giganteum | reverse complement strand
GGAGTGGGAGAGAGATAGATGGTGTGAGAGAGAGAGGGAGTTGGAGAGAGAGATGGAGTGTGTATGTGTGTGTGAGAGAGAGAGAGAGAAGGGTGGGAGGGAGATACTTGAGAGAGATCAAAAGAGAGAGGGAGAGAGATAGAGGGAGTGAGAGAGAGGTAGTGGGAGAGAGATAGAGGGAGTGAGTGAGAGACCTGAAAGAGGGAGATGGGTTAGTAGGGAGAGTCTTGAGAGAGAGAGAGGGAGCGAGAAAGATAATGACCTAAGAAAGGGAGATGGAGTGAGAGATACAAAAAGACTAGAGGGGGAGAGAGAGGGAGAGTGTGAGAAAGGAGGTTGGAGTGAGATAGAGTTGTCTAGGTAGGGTGAGAGGGAATGAGACATAAGAGAGAGGGAGTGTGAGAGAGGGGATTGGAGTGAGAGAGAGTAGTCTAGGTATTGTGGGAGGGAGTGAGACCTAAGAGAGAGAGAGACTTGAGAGGGAGAGAGAGTTATCCAGTTAGGGTAAGGAGGCAGAGAGTGTATGAAAGGTAAAACCTCAACTATCCATCTATGATCATAAACTACACACTCTCAGCATTATCAAAGTGGTCGAGCAAAGAGAGGGGAAATATTTTTTTCAAAGCAGGTCATTTGGCACTCGCCAAATGTGATGTGCCATTTGGTGAGCGCCAAATTTGGCACTCACCAAATGGGATTATTTAGATGAGTGAATGCACAGGATTTGCCAAATTTCCTCATATTTTTGTTTGTGCTCATCGTCACATTTCCATGTCTTTCAATGCAAATTTATAAAAAAATTATGATGGCGTTAACCTCTCTCTTATCTATCTAAATATATAATTCTTTTTTCCTTTTGATTCAGTTAAGGTTTTGATCCATAACTTTTCTTGTAAATGCCTCTATTTTTGGTCAAAAACCAACATGTGCTAGTTTTAGGATAAATTTTTACTTATTCATCAAAATGTGAAATAAATTTCAATTTAGAAAACTAGACTCCATTCTATATGTGATGAAAAAAATCAATTTTTGATTATTTTTCAAAAAAATTAGGGGGAGCACACTCAAACTATAGCTTTTCAAGATGTGTCCACTTTGAAAATTCATAAAATATTATATATTCATTAAAAAAATTATCCCAAAGAATGAGGATAAACTACATGATGTTAGCTAACTTCTCGCCATTCAGATTTTTTAAATTCTAAAAAAAAGTTAATCAAAAAGGGGGGGCCCTCAGACGCTATGCTATATTTTTTGATAAAAACAAGACCTATTTTGGGCCTCCTCTTTTTGAAACACTTAATCTTCATTAATTTCAAAAAGAATTAGTAGCTTAGAAACTAGACTCGAAGGACTTCAACTCTTGTTCTTGCTACATCTTGAAATTTTGCTTTTGTTGATTTTAGAAAAAAAAAAGTGGCATCTTAAGAGCCTTTTTTGTGTCACAGTTCCATGCAATTACCCTTACTTATAGAAACAAGGTTTCATGTCAAACCATGGATATCTAGGACACCATCGATCCCCTTCACTCTACCATCTTGGAATCTTATCTTGACTCTTCCACGACCAAAAATTTTTCAAGTGAGAATCACCACCCAGGTATACCTTCCCAACATCATAACTTTCATACTTATAGAACCAATCTTGATGTGAATTCATGTGGAAAGAAGCACCTGAGTCTATTAGCCACACATATTGTGATGCATGCATTTCTAAGGCAGCGATAAAGGCATACTTGAGAGGATTTATTAGATTCAGAATCAAAGAAAGCCTTTTTTTTCTTCGTTTTCTCCTCCTTATAATCTTTACAGAAGTGACCAGATTTACCAGAATTCTAACATTTCACCTTGGTCTTACCAAGAAACTTATATTTCCCATGGGATTTGGATTCTAACTTCTCTTGCTTCATGTTCTTTGTTTTTCCTTCTTTGGTTCCTCCTCGAACCACTAGAGCCTCCTTAGTTGTTTCAAAAGATTTTCTCTGCATATTTTTTGATAGTAATGACACAACCACTTCATCCATCTTAAAGGTGGTAGTGGTACTTCCAATGGCCATGACAAGGTGGTCCCAAGAATCCAATAGTGAGAACAAAAAAGTCATGCAATGATCCTCCATTTTCACACCAACAAATTTCAACTAGGAAACAATCATGTTGAATGCATTCAAGTGGTCTATGACAGATCCTTCATCCATAGAGAATATATCTTCTTTCACATGAACAACTTATTTACAAGGGATTTAGCCTAATAAATTTGAGCAAGTTTCTTCTAAATAAGTGCAACAGTCTTCTCTACATAAACATTCAGGAGTACTAAATCAGCTAAATAGAGTCTTCTCAAACCCTTATCCTTTTGATCCATCAGATCCCAATCTTCTTATTTCACTAATAAATTTGACTCAAATTCTGATGAAATCAAAATTATTTTGTCAATTTTCCGATGATCTTTGAAATGTCGAAATTTTGACCCACCATCATCGGCTGGTTCAAAATTTCGACGTTTAGAAAATTGACGAAATAATTTTGACAAAATTTCGTCAAAATTTCGACGAACTTTCATTAGAATTTGAGTCAAATTTATCAGTGTTTCTTGCCCGTCACGGTCTACAAGCATGTCTTCCATATTGATATTTCACAGCTTAAAGTTGCCTCTATTAAATTTCTCTATCTCAACTCTACTAGTTGTGCTCGCCATCTCTTTCCTACAACAAGGTTAACAAAAAATTCTACAATAGGCTCCCACTCAAAATAAGATTAGTACAAAAAAACCCTTTAACCCACAATAGGAAATAGAGGTGATCAGACTCTAATACCAACTAAAAGGAAGTCGAGTGTGTAGAAGATGCTTCCTACATCAATCTAAGAAGGAGAGAGTTGCAAAAATTTCTTAAACACCTTTAACTATTATAGATTTAGATGCACATACATATCATAAACAGATAATTAATGAAAATCATAACACATAATTTTATGTGGGGAAAACCCTTTTGGGAGAAAAAACCCACACTCCAAAAAATGACTCAATTATATTATTCAACAACAATAAACAAGTTACAATATAATTGCAAAGCTATGCTCTTGCAAGAGTCTTCACACTTATTCTAGAGTAATTCTAGCAGCATAACGGTACTTCAATAAAATAGAAACACATAACTCCAAACTAGAAGTGCTCAATATATAGGAGCTTACAATGCATTAAATAGGCATTTCTAAAATCCAACACTCAAGACTAACGATGCAACATGGAAAGCGCCAAAAATACATGTGTACAATGATAAGTTTCCAATTGTCCACACATGTAATATTGCAATTTCCAATTATCACTAAACCTGCACATGCAAAAGATGCACTTGTCAAAATATAACTATTCCTCCAAAGCTCACATTTCATACAAACTCAACATGAAATAGAAATTTCCTTCATGCACAACTCCACCTATAATTGTAACTTTCCAACTTGACTCATCCTCAAAAATAGAAACTGCAATTTGTAACTCACAAGACAACATGGGATAATTATCAACATTAAATAATTAAATAAACAAAGGTAAGAAAAAAGAAAAGGTTGATACACCTTCATTTTCCTAACAATGAAGGCTTAAATAACAAAATAATTATTCAGATAATATGACATTATATACCAAAGTCAGATCTGGATTGGACATCATGCTCTACGATGATTGATCTCTATTGAATATTAATAGTAACATTCTCACCTCCATGTTGTGCCTTGAGTAATCTCTTTATCTTTCATAAATGGGAATCATTATACATTATAGTGAAATTGATTATAATAAAATATAGAAGAGGGAAGGTCAACACAAACAGTTGAAGCCATGTAATTTTTTTAGAGAAAGGTTTACCCAAATGTAAATATCAAAGTATTGATGAGAAGCAAAACAATGAAAACCATAAAACGAAAATAAGAGCCTACATAATACTTAAGCCATGATATGTCTCTCTTGTAAGAAATCAATCATAAAAGTACACAAGATACTTAAATTGAGAGAAAAATTGCAAATTAAGGTAATTTGAAATTGTAAATGATGGTAAATCTCTTTGTGTTTGTGACTTCCAAGATGAAATTCTCCTTGATTTTATATAAATTTGTTTCCTTGAATTTGAAGTATACTCATGTGCACCTGACATAGAATTTCCAGCCATTTTGGAGGAGCTGTTGATCCTATGATTTCTAGGTCCCCATCTATCAGGTGTTTCCCCCATTTTAGGTTCTATCAATAATTACTGGTGAGATCAATTGGTCTACTCGGTTAGATCAACCTTCCTTCATTGGATTTGGATCAAAAATATGGTCAAGATCCCCTCTCACAAGCTCTTCCTTTGGATCATTAATTGGTTCAAGGAAAATAATTGGAACTATATTCTTGATTTCACCTTTCAAACTTAATTTATTCTTGCTCCAGGTATTGATCTTGAGATATTTTGGGTGCAAATGTAGAGTCTAATCTAGAGCCAAGCGATTTTAATTCTAGATGTAAGGTGAGAGTTGTGGACAAACAAGTGGATCCCATTGGTGTTGACCCAACAATGAAGCTAGAAGCAACTAATTTCAATTGTCTTTGAGGGGAAGGGAAAGCTAAACGCTAACTGAAACCATGACAAGTGATTTCAATATTTTGCACAAATTATGTTAGGCTACCAATGACACTAATGAGAAAAAATGGGTAAAGTTTGCAGGAAAAATATTATGAAACCCTACCAAAGGAAAAAATTCTTGAAATTTTGACAAACCAAAACCAATCTCCCAATAGCTACTCAATCTGATTTTATTTCTTCTGATTTGAATTCTATTTGATTTGATTTCCTCTAATTAAATGGAGTCAAAATCTATTTTTCAGGCATGAGGCGAGGACTATTTTAATTGCTTGAAAGTTATTTTCAATCGTGAGAATTACTAAATTCTAGAGGGAAGCCCACACAATATATCCTATCGACTATATGTAAAATGCACATACCCATTCCCTTGTGGTTTCCAGGTGGGCAGGATCGATTTTGGTGTTGTTAGGACACATGGCGAATGGCATACTTCCTAGTTGGTGCAGTCCTGGGGAATGATGACGATAGGAAATAAATGAGGCGTGGGGACTAATTCCCCAAGGGTGTTTGTATTTCCGGTTGGGTTTCCATGTCTAATTTGTGGTTGCAAGGGAGGACAGATGGTAATGACAAAGTTATTGAAGATGGAATTGTCGCAAAAATTGTGGGGAGTATGTGGCTTTTTATGCAGTGTGTGTTTCATTATTTCCTCACTGGTTGCAACGGAGATGCCTGTTTGCTTGCAGTTGTCGAGGAAGCTTTGGTCCTTCTTTGGGAAGATACAATATGGAAGGATAAAGTTTGTCTTTAAGGACTAGGATTGTTTGGTTCTAGAAGCGGTTCAACTTTTGTTGGGAGAGGAATTCATGTCTTTGGCTGAGTTTTGGTGAATGACTGTAGGAATTGCGACCTGCTTTGTTGCAATACTATTGGACCTAGAGGTTCTAAAGGCTATGACATTTTTGTTAGAAACCCTAGATCAGAAATGCAAACCTAAACACCTTCCACATAAGAGAAAACATCAAAAAAGCAGAGCTTTGCATGTAACATGCAAAATATTATTATTCAGGAATTCAATATTACAATGAGATGATTTGCTTTATAAAAACAAAGTATGCAACCCTAATGTTGACCTAAAAATAGCTCAACCTAAGTAAAGTTATGCAAGTGTAATTAAATATTAATTACACCAACACCCCCCCATAAGTGCAACTTAAGGAGACTAAATAAGCATGCACCTAAAACTAAGATGAATGCAAGAAAGCATGAATGGGTCCCGGCAACAAGGCCTGATCAGGTACCCATGTACAAATGCAATAATAAGGTAGAGAAGGAAAACCCAGTGGGACAACCCCCCCTACAAT
This sequence comes from Sequoiadendron giganteum, assembly GCA_007115665.2. Classification (NCBI taxonomy): domain Eukaryota; kingdom Viridiplantae; phylum Streptophyta; class Pinopsida; order Cupressales; family Cupressaceae; genus Sequoiadendron; species Sequoiadendron giganteum. The sequence continues at coordinate 244,492,815 of CM021110.1, read as the reverse complement.
GAGATGACTGCTACAAAGAAGCATTGGAAGAACACAATGGAGTAACACTGGAACCGTAATCTGGAAAGCAAGGAAAGATACTTCTGTCTACAAGAAACCATATCGGAATCATAATAATGTGACAGCAGACCCGATGCCACGGAACACTCGAACACTCCAAACTGGAACAACCCTGGAATCCATAGAGCAATAGTAGATGATATGATGATGATAGAATTTGGAAGCCATGAATCTCGATGCTGATGTCAAAACTGAGACTGAAACTCTTCCATGGGAAAAAGTACCATACAGACTCGGGAACAATAACCACAAATTTAGTGGCCCTCAAACTGAGATGGATTCAATGCAGATCACTAACCATAGGCTCTCAATCTAAAGTGTGAACCAAAATGAATCTGGTATGTGTCAAAATAAGACAAAATATGGCCAAAAGAAACTAAGAAACTAGATTACAACCCTTGTGAGTTTCCATCAAAACATGATGAAGATTATTATGCAAGAAATCCCCCCGATGGAACTTTATATCAGTTCGTTTATTACAATCCCCAATGACTGCAAAAGGAGAGAATTCCTAACATGCATAAATATAAAATAAAAATAGACCTCAGATCTGTGTATAGGACTGAACTAGCTTTCCAACGCCACAAGAATGGTGAAAAAAGGATCACCGAGTCAAAAGATATGCCCTCCGGAGTGAAAAATAGAACATATGAGTTCAAGGACCTGAAAAATAAAATTGGAGGAAAATCTGGAAAAACTAAAATTTTGAATAGATCAGTGCCAGAATTATCTTTCCAACGGTATCTCGTTTGCAAAAAATGGACACCGTACGCAAAAGTTATACCCGATCTCGTGAAAGTGCTCCAGAAAGGCCAATAAGGCCTACAGGTAGCCTAGGGGGCTAAAAACTTTCGAACCTTGGTCTTGCATGCGACCACGGGCTGGTGGATAGGGGGCTGGGGCAGAGCCCCTAGTTCTCCATATGATCGGTGGCATGCAGAGGAAGCGGCAGGGAGCTGGGCGTATAGCGCCCGGTCGCCCATACGACCGCACGCTGGCGTTAAGGGCCCGCGGGGGTTGAGCGAGTGGAGCGACAGATGGAGGGGGGAGCCACCAGTGGCTGCCTGGTGGTGGAGCCTACATAGACTATGAGCACCGGCTCGAAACCCAAGAAACGCAATTTTTTTATTTTTTTTATGTTTTTTTCGAAATCTGCGCTTCGAAAAGCATGTTGGGGAGGCCGTACGGCTTCCCTGGCCAAAAAATTTTGCCTTTCGGATCAACTTTGCCAAAATGGACGAAACGAAAGGTGATCTTAGGGTTTTTGGCCGCTGCAAACGCAATGGTGACCTCCGTTTCTGCTCAAAATGCTCCAAAAAAATGGCGACCTCCAGAGCTTCCAAAAAATCACCAAAACTAAAACCCTCATAGATCTAGCAAACGATGGCCAAAATCTGCAAAATAAAAGTCAAACCTGACTTTTTCCAGTGCTCTGAATCCAATGGTGAAGCCCGATCTGATCCAAAACACTGCATAGATGAACTCAAGGCATGAAATCCTCGAGGAACCCCGAACGAACTCTGCAATGAATTTCTCCAGAATTTGAGAAGGGGCAACATGTCAAGGCTCTGATACCATGTTAGAGCCTCCAATAGCTCTGATACCATGTTAGAAACCCTAGATCGGACATGCAAACCTAAAAACCTTCCACATAAGAGAAAACATCAAAAAAGCAGAGCTTTGCATGTAATGTGCAAAATATTATTATTCAGGAATTCAATATTACAATGAGATGATTTGCTTTATAAAAAAAAAGTATGCAACCCTAATGTTGACCTAAAAATAGCTCAACCTAAGTAAAGTTATGCAAGTGTAATTAAATATTAATTACACCAACAATTTTTGATAGTATAAAAATTGGTTTGGGAGAACCTGCTGGATGGGGTCATGGATGTGGTTATTATTTTGGAGTTGGGTGTTGGGATTTCATGCCCAAGAGATATGCATCGAGCGTTGTTCTGGAGATAAGGGTGAAATAGTATCCGTTTATTCTAGATATCAAAGGAAAATCTCTTCGCCAACATTGTGATCATGCGAGGTGCGTGTTGATTTTTTTGAAACACCATTTGTTTCTTGAACCATCGGGTGGTGTGGATTATCATGGGTTCTTCAGGGAGTTTCTATTGGCAAGTGGTGTGGAGGTGGAGGGGTAGCGAGCATGTTCATTACTAGTTTTTTGACAGACAAGTGATATAGTTGTGGTTGGTGGTGCAATCTTTTTTGGGTGGTGCAATTGGTTCACTCTTAGCATGTCGAGGGCTTCAAGGTGGCAAGTTTTGGGTTTCAATCTCTTTGTGGTGGATGGGTCTGGTTGTGTAGTAATGGTCAGATGGGTGGTTGAACGATGTGCATCTTTGTGTCTATAATGGTGGTGGGGTGTCCGTTAGCAATTTTGGGTGGGGCTTCTCTATTCTTAATCTACCATTGAAAGGGTGTTGTGTAACTTCTTTTTAGCTATCAATACAATATATTTATGTATATAAAAAATGCATATACCCACACTTTTAACTACTTAAGTTTTGCACTGTAGACATTGAAAAATGTCTCGATCCTGCAAGCAACAATTTATCGCTGATTTTCCTTCTTCCTTGCATAATTATTATTTTTTAATTATTTAATTATTCTCTAATGTCATTTTTCTCTATTAATTAAATAATTATTAATTATTTAATTAACTCACTTTATCTTATTCTTCCTTTGATGAATTAAAACAATTATCAATTTTATTTAAATTGCATTACTAACAACCCCTTTTCCCTTCACAATTAAATAAATTTAATTCATTTAATTATTTATTTTAATTTTTCCTCTATAATTAAATAATTATTTTAAATATTTAATTATTCATTAGCCTTTTCTCTCCATAATTAAATAAATTTTATTTATTTATCATTTTCTCTTTTCTATAATTTACCTTTTTCTTTTATTAAATAATTATTTAATATTTAACACTCCACCTTTCTTCTATGATTAAATAATTATTTGATTATTCATTTTCCCTCCTTTAAATTAAATAATTGTCGTTATTTAATTTGAATTTCTTCTTAGCTAAGCCCTAAATCTCAACTGCTTTCTTGAGTTTTGGTCCATTCATCCTTATCCTTGTCTCAATCCATCTTATCCATTGATCACCATACATCATCATCTAATCCTAGCCTTTCATTTGAATTGGGATTTTTATAAAAGAAAGTCATCATCTTCATTTCAAGGTTAACCACAATCTTTGAAGTTTTACTAACAAGAGATCAAGTTATCAATTTTGAACATAAAGCTCATTGAGTATATTGCATACTACATATTTAAGAACAAGTAAAGCAAAATGGATAATAGCAATGGAGGTAATTCATTTATGATAGATATTGAGGTTTATTGCATTATTATTGTGATTTCTATGCTCATTTGTACTTCATTGTTGGATTAGGGTCTTTATTGCTAGAATTAGATAGTTGTGTGGTTACTATTATTGATTCATGCTTATTCCCCAAATTTGAAATCCTATCTACAACACCTATACTTGGTATTACTTTGAATGTAGGGTTATGTTTAATATATCTTCTATAATTTAATTTTAGTTTTAAATTTATTTGTTCATTATTTTGTAGCTCTTAGTTGTCTTCACTTATATTTCTTACAAATTTTTGTTTACTTTCTAGAAGGTTGTGGGTGTGGAAGGTAATTTTGTAAGAAGCAAAAAGTTATTTCAGTAAAATAAAATTTGTTTATCTATTTATTATGTGTGATTGTTGAGATATTTATATTCATTTATTATGACATTAAAAAGTGAATAAAATAATAATAAAGCTTAAGAGTAGTTACATTATAATTGAAAAAGGAATTATGATTTGCAAATGAAAGAAGAAAGATTTAAAAAAGACATCCTTCTTTTGAAGGTTAATAAAGACAAGTAATTGAAGAAAACTAGAGAAAGCTCCGAAAACTATTTATAAAATTTGAGATATTACAACGAATGTTCCCAACCTAGAAGTCACACATGTAACTTAACAAATTGCACTAGCGACCTTTTATATTGTTGTAGTGTCCAAACATGGACATGTATTTGTTAGGCTGCTAAAAATGAAATTACAAACCTAACCATATAAGTAATGCTATTGATTACTAAATCACACTATCAAATCTGAAAATGTGGTAGTGTCCTTTTCTCACAATAATTTTTTTTCTATAATTGTTGACATAACTACCCCTTAAACATTGTGGCTCCACCATCTTTCAAAATTTTCTTATAGCTATCCTTGTTTTCTATTATATAATCAGGGGAAGGGCCTTGAACCCTTACAAAAAATAGAGATCCACTATAAATAAAGTTATGGATAAAACATAAAATAAGTCCATAGGTTGGTCACTAGGCCAAACCAAACATTGAAACAACAAAGAAATTAAAAAAAACTAAAAAAATCACATTGAGGAAGAACAAATATAAGGAGCTCTAGTCCATCCCAACTAGCATCTCTCATCTTGGAGTCAACTCCTCCTTATTTTTCTTCTTCTTAGTTCCCTACAAATCATTCTCCTTATTCTACTTCTTATATATTTCTTCTACAAAGTTTAGATTGGAAAATGACCACTCCAATGATATATTTTTTCATGATTCCATCAATAATTTTGATGAGATCATTCATAGTTTTGTCCACTCTGACTAGTCTATGTTGGTAGATTTTCAAGGTTTCATACATATTGTCCCATTTACCCTTACAACTTTGAAAATAAATAAAAAAATCATTCTTCTCAAGATTACCCCCCTAGTCTGCAAATCAAAAATATCAACATAGTAAGTCTCTATGGGGTCATCCTTGAATTCAACATGCTTATCTTGATCACTCATTTCCTCAACCTTTCTAGAGTCATTATTATCTTCAATAGTATCATTTTTCTCCACCAAGATACATTTTTATTTCCACCCTCAAGAATAGCCATAGGAGAATCCACATTGGTAGAGGAGAGGGACATAGAGTCATCAATTTCATTATATGGAGGTAGAGGAGTAGTATCCCCAAAAAGGCCATCATTATTAGAATAAAAAATAAAATGAATATCATCATCAATTCCTTCCTCAACATCCTTTTCCTTAGCATAATTTAAATTTTTAGCCTCGATAGACCCCTTAGCAAGCCTATTAAACCTTCACCCCCCCAAAGAAACTTTTTCATCCCTAGTACCTCTTTGTCAAAAATAATAGTGGAGAAATTAACAATCATCTTGAAAAAATCCTACTTAATTTGAGATTTATTGCTCTTCGTCTTGTTAGAGGCCTTCTCCTTACCCTTATTTTTTGGACATATGAGAATATATTTAGGGGTAGGCTCTTGGGGTTTTTTCTTTTCTTTTCTTCTAAAGTCAAAGATAAAGGAGTCTCAACAAAAAAAGGGATTTTCTTTCTTTTTGAATGAGTAGAGGGGGAGGGTGCAAGACTCTTATCACCCAAGATTTCTAGGGAGGTAGGGCTAAGGGTTTAAAATACTTTCAATGAAGGATGTATTCTTTTTAGTTTTGTTAGATCACTTAGAAGGGCTAGCATTCATAATCATAACAGATGAACTAGGGACTTTAGCAACAAGATTAATCATAAGAGATGAGTTAAGGATAAAATTACAAATGGAAAAAATAAGACCTTGGTGTAAGGAAGCGTAGGAACCCTAATTAATGTATTTCTCCAAATATGAAAAAAAATGGAAAGCTAATAATGTTGCCATGACATAAGTGATTGAGCAAAGGAAAGTGATACCTATGAAACAATCCAAAATATACCCTCAAGAGTGAAATATTTAATCAAGTGAAAGCTTAGTAAAGGGCATGGTACTAGAAGAGATTCCCTATCATACCTATTTTGATGCATTTTGATAGACTCCCATAGAATCTAAAAAGGATTCGATAAATTTCTAATAGCTTGTCTTACTTAGTTGTGGAACTTTATCCCCATCACATCAAAGGCTAATAGCTTGGGAATAAGTTCCTTTGTGACCATAAATTTGATGCCACTAATGGTGACATGTCATTTCTTCCAATAATTAATAAATTGGATAGTGATTGTGTCATCATGACCATGCATAGCAAGAAAATAAGGTGTTGATCCTCCTTGTTCAAAGATGGGCTAGAGATTAGTTTTCTTTTCAATGAAGAAGACTTCAACTCAACATGAAGCCTTTGTTCACCCATGGTATCTTGTAGCATAGACAAAAAAAAATCACAACTTGAGAAAAAATGAGGAAACAAATGTTGAGAGAGGAGGCACAATGACTTAAAGTTGTCATTCTATCTAATAATAATACCCACATACAAAAGCAACATCTGTGTAGCATGATTACAAGTAGAGGTATCATAATTATTCATCACCTTTGTAAAAGAACACTTTCCAATTTTAATACGAGCTTAAATATAAATATTGAGATAATTATTAAAATATGATCTTGAAGTGACACGATCTTTCATGCAACATCCTAAGTAATTAGTAAAATATAAGTTCAAAATATTTGAACTTTTATTCATATCACCTTGCAAGTAGAATGCCTACATATTACTCATTGTTGGTATAAAATGTGTGGCCCTATCATTCATTTATTAAGATTTACCTAACTTTCAATGCTAACTCTCGATCATTGTCCAGACCAATACCTGCAATTTTGATGTTGATTACCAAGGTTAGCAAGGGAGTCAACAAGACTATTTCCTTCTTTGAATATATATGTTTCACTTTTAATCTAAAAGTTTGTTAATTAAGGATCTAATATCTTCAATATAATTTCTTATCTTAAAAGGAAGGTTATTACAGTTCTTGATCAGTTCAATAATCAACTTTGAATCACCTTCAATTCCAATTTTGTAGAAATAAAGAAGAAGAGTTATCTTAATCCCCCACTAAACTACCTATGCTTCAACTTTATTATTTATTTTGAAACTAATATTTCTAGAAAATACTTCAACCATATTTCCATTCCCATCTCTTAAGACTCCTCCCACAGTATATTGACTAGGGTTACCTTTAGAACACTCATCAATATTTAGTTTAACCCACCCTTTCTAAGGTCTATTCCACCTAATATGATTTCTAAGTAATTTTGTGGTAAAATTAACCTTATCAAGATATTTTGAGTGATTCCCTAATTTTGGCCTACTTTGATCTCAAGAGTGGAGGGTAGATTTTTAGAAGCTTTAAACTTGGACACATTCATATTATCTTGAATAGAATTATTAATACTTTGAAACACCTCTTTATTATCCTTCACCTTCTCTCTAAAGAATTTATTATTTCATTCTTTCCAAAGACCCCAAGAAATGTTAAGGGGGTTTGATTCCAAAGTTCCTTGATGATGGTGTGATTAAAGGGGAGTTATTAGCCCATTTTCTAACAAAATCAGTAAGGATAGCAAGAAAGGTCAAATTCACTTCATGATTAAATAAGGCCTCATCCCAAACTTCCCTAACATAACTACAATGAAAGAAATGTGATTCACAAACTCGTCATCAAAATAAAAAATTAGCTAATTAGAATTTATGTTTGATAAGGTCATCTAGAGAAAGGATTTCATGGGAAGCAATCCACCAAAAAAAATAACTTTAGTAATTACCCTATGTTGATCATCATCCAACCAAAATTGGGAGGATTTATGTCATTAAAATCATGTTGTAAGTAGAATCCATAGTAAAGCAACTAGAGGAGTGGGGGTCCAAACAAACTCATCCTCCTTGAAAGAGTTGGAAAAATTATAATCCCCAATAACCTAAATCAAATGATCAATCAAATCATCTTTCCCAGTCACTTGAGTGTGAAAAATTTTCCACTTAGGAGTTTTTCCATTCCAATCTATATAACCATTCAACCTTATCAATTTCCCATCAAGCCAAAAAATTGATGAAATGAGGAAAGAGGAGGACATTCTTTCCATTTATCTTCCCAAAAATGTATTCATCTTCCATTCCCCATTCTCCATCTCAACCCTTTATTTCAACATATTCTTGATTTTTAGTAGACTATTCTATATTATAGAACCTCTTTAAGGATTATGATTAGTAAGAAAGAAACATTGATCACTATTTTCAAGGTATTTAACCATAAACATTAAGGTCTAGTATTTTTTAATCACTAACATATTCTAGCCCTCTTAAAATAATAAGGCTTTATTAAAATTATGTAACCTTCTAATTCACAATTCGTCATTCCTTTTTCTTTTACAAATCATGTCCCAATTAACAATAGAAATTCTCTTTTTTTCTTCCATTTTCTATCCAAATAAATTTATTTTGGGGTGAAATCAGAAAATTGTGTCTCACTTTTGAGACAATGAAATTTTTGGGGGAGAATGCAAGTATTTAAAATGCACCTTCGATCGAAGGTATATCATTGCATACCTTCGATAAAAGGCAGACCTTCAATCAAAGGTAAAGGCATAAATCAACATGCCTATACATAGTGACCTTTGATTGAAGGTCCTTGGATACCTTCGATCAAAGGTCCTTCGATAGAAGGTGTAAAAAATGATAACTTTGGCTTCTGCATCAAGATTTCCTCAAAAAATTCAGTTTCAAAGCCCGGGCTAGACCTTCAAATGAACTTAGCTTGACAAGATATTTTTTCAAGATTGTATCCCTTGAAATAAGATTTCCAAAAAGTATAGTTTTGATATGTTTTCATTTTATCATGTATTTAATTTTCAATTTTTATTGAACATAGTTTTTTCTCCGAACATCAAGCTCTTCCTTCTACAGAGGTGGAAAAATAGTAAACCATTGTAAAAAAGTTTAAAAAATACCCTTGCCTTAGGTATTGATGTCCTTGTTTCACCAAAAAAATGGATTTCGATATATATACAATAATTATGTTGGACGACATACATGTATGTCCAAATTATAGTTATACTGACTTCAGAAATTAATAAAAAAATTATGAAAAAATATCTTTTCCCTAGATATTGATGTTGAGAATCTATACTTCAAAAATTAGAATTTTATCCTTTATAGAAAAAAAGTTATGTTGGATGACACAAATGTTACTTTCTGAAAATGTTGTTTTCTATTTAAAACTAGTTATTAAAGGAGATGTTGAAAGATTCATGATTTATTTCAGAATTAAAAAGAAAAAAAATATTTAAAATCTAGACAAAAATTTCCACAAATCACTAGTTCACATCATCTTCAAATTCTTAACGATCTAGCTACTATAGGTCTCAAAAGATGAAGATTCAATTAAAATTTTTGATCGAAATATCCATCTTGGGAAAAAAAGAGACATAGTATTGTGATTTCCCTTTGAATCTACTCAATTATTTCTACCATGAAAATAGGGATCTTAAAGAGGGAAATTGATAATAAACAAGAATATTTTGCAAAGAGGCCTTGAGAAATTGATATTTTCTACCTTGACTAAATGTTTTCCTTTACATCTAGCCAAATTTCTCTGGACTCTCTTAATAACAACATTCCAATAATAATTTGTCATCTTATTAGTAGACAAAGGAAGACCATGGTAGGTGGTAGGAAGATTCTCTTTTTGACACCCTATAATTTTAACCATCTTACTTTGAAGGGCAACATCAATATTGAAAAAATACAAAACACTCTTAATATATTTAATGTATTATCTAGAAGCATTAGAATAGTGATTCAAAAAAGTTATTATTATTATTAATAATAAGTAAAGAACTGTTTACATCAAGAGTATCAAGACATTGGACTTAGCTAGAATACTACATTATGTGTTTATCGACTTTTCATATTGTATACCAAATGATTATACAATAATTACACTTTTACATTTATCTTGTCAAAATATGATGTGCTATCAAAAGAGAAAAATTAGCCTGTGTCAAGGAGGTTGTAATTCAATGCAGGTTAGCAGATCCACTAGTGGCATCTACCTCCCCCTCACCCCCACTACCACCCTCTTGAATGTTTTTGGCTATGGCACCTTCCATGGCAGACTGTGCATTGTTGTCCCCAAATCCGTTGACGCAGGGTCAAATCTATCTTATTGGGCCCTCCACAGTGACATTGAACTCTCTCTAAAATAAAAACTTCAAGAATATTTACTATTCTAGTCCATTCAAATGACAAGAATTCCCACATTTTATCTCTCGTTTGGTGACACTAGTTGACCCTTCCTTGATCAGCTCCACAAACTTGGGTAGGGGAATCTCTATATGGAGTGAAACCTACAAATAAATAGATAAAAATGTGACTCTTTTTTATGACTCAATAGCGACGCTTATGCAACCTTTGAATTTATCCTCATTTTTTGCTTTCCATATGTGCCACATAATTTCAATAGTAAGAAAAATCCAAAAAAAATTGAGATTATGGTTCATTTTATTATCAAATAGTATTACATTCTTCCCTATGAGATTATCATTTCTATCCCAAACATTTAAACCATTACAAAAAAAATTCCATATTTCTTTCACATAAAGATAATCAAATAGAATATGCTTGGTAGACTCAAAAATTCTACAAATAGTGCACACATTAGTGCCATCATAATTAGATTTAAATGGAAGCCTTTGTAATGTAGCCAACCATTTGAAACACATGCCTTTTTTGGTTCAAGACCATTAAACTAGATGTTAGATAACCTTTTATGCTAATCATTATCATAGAGCGACAAGTCCCAACACTTATTAAGATGCTTAAAGAGAGAAGAATGAAAAAATAGATCTTTATAAATAGATTTAGCTTGGAGGTCAAGGAGGTTACCACTGTCGTGCCACACAAGGTCATTTGCAAGGTCAAGGATTCTCTTAGTGTTCACAAGAAAGCTTGAGAGCAAGCATTGGATAAGGTAGAGTAGGTTCTATAAGTCGAGGGGGGAGATTAAAGCTTATTGCAAGATCATTCTAGGACCTCGAGTTCCTATTGGACAAAATATCCTTGAAGGTTTGAATGTGGCCTATTGATTCCATTTCCTTGTCGAGCATCCTTGGAGAAGGGCAAGGGGATTGCCATTATGGTATAGGTTCCACCAAATAGAGCTGAATGCATGACACTTGCTACCATTATTCAGTATGAAATTAACAGATTTGAAGCACACCTTATGCTTGAGGAGTTCCCAATCCTTCCAGAGGCTCCTAAAGATTGCGGAGCCAAACAAGGACATAGTGTATTTGCACTTGAGGATGTCAATTGAGGGAAGCATCTTCCAATATTTATCTTTCTTTGGCACAACCAACTGAACATTGTTATGGACCAAGACTTTCTAGGGCTTGTTATCGATCAGATCCTTTACAATCCATTTTGTAGCTAGAGCAATACCTTGTAGCCTCAGATCTTTTAGAACCAAACCCAAATTGATCTACTAGAGACAACACCACTCCCATTTAACAAAGTGTTTTTTTCTTTTTCTCTTACTGTCGAACCACATGAAGTTCCTTATCTTCTTTTGAATTTCATTTACTTGGTAACTGTGGAAGACCCAAGCTAAATCAAAATAGATGTTGGAAGATGAAAGGATTTTTTGGAAAACATGTACTCTCCCAGTAAGTGAGAGATACTATCTATTCCACTTTCCCAACTTCCCTTCAATTTTTGTCTTTAACCATTCTAACATTTCCTTCAAATTGGGGTTGACAGCTAATGGAATCCCCAGGTACCTCACTTTCAAGGTTGGATCCCCCATTGGAGGTAAAAATATTTTAATCACTCAGGGGGAGACTCTTCCCAACCAAGGGCGATAGATTTGGTTTTGGAAATCTTGGCCCCTGAGGCTTTGTCAAAACCCTCTAGTTTTTCATCAGAGATGCCAAGTTATCTTTGTCCAAATCTGGGAAGAGAGCAGTATCATTAGAAAAATGGACATTCAACAACTTAGAGTCATCTAGGAGCTTGATGCCTTTGATTTTGGGGAATAAGGTTTGATCTCTTAGCAAATAAAAAAGACCGTCTAAAGTTATAACAAAGAGGGCCAGTTCCAATGGGAACCATTGACGAATTGACCTTTCCAAAATAATTTCTTCAGAGAGGGACCCATTAATGTCCACTTGTGTTGAGTCATCTTTTAGCAGGACATTGTTCATTTTGCAAAATGCATCAGTAAATCCAAAGGCTTTCATTATGGTTCTTAGGAATTGTCATTCCACTCTATTATAAGCCTTCTCAAAGTCTATTAGAATCATTGCAATGTTCTGGTTGGAGTCTTTTTCCCACTGCATTGCTTCCCAACTTGTAATTAGGTTTTCCAAAATGTATATTCCTTTTATGAATCTTTTTTGAGTGCTAGAAATAAACCTCGAAAGTATATTGACTAGTCTTGATGCTAAGACCTTGGCCAAGATCTTGTATGAGACATTTAAAAGGGTAATTTTTCTCCAATTTTTCACTAGGGTTTTTTCCCCTCCCTTGGCGAGGAGTATGATTAACCCTTTATTGATTTTTATGCTCAAGGATCCTTTGTTTAGGGCCTCTTCATACACCTACAATAGGTCATCTACCACCCAATCAGATAAACATTTCTAAAATTCAATAGGTAACCCATCACAACTGGGGGATTTGTGATTGCTCATTGCAACAAAGGCCTTTCTAATTTCATCTTTGGACACTTTTGTAGAAAACTAAGAGGCCTCTTTTTTAGAGATCCTCTTTGGAATAGGCCTGCTTATAATTTCTCTTGTATTTTGGTTGTCTTTATTTCCCCCTTCTAAGGTGAAGAGCTCCTTGAAGAAAGAATGGAATTGTTTCAAAATTACTTCTTGTGAGGAGAGCATTCTTTTGCCATGCCAAATTTGATCAATTTTCTCTTTTGCATTTTTTTTATTTTATATATTTGAAGAATAATTTGGAGCCTCTATCTCACACCTAGAGCCAATTTAAATTTTCCTTGGCTTTCTTACCATTTATTCTACAGGCCTAGATTCTCCTAAGGCTGGTTTTAGCCCTAGCAAGCACTTGTCCTAGCTCTTCATTGCTGGTAGCTTGTTGGAGCTTCAATTGTACTACTACCAAAGCTTCTTGGATTTCATTTTCTTCTCTTCTAGTATCTAGGGCCCTCCTTTTCCCCATTTTATGGAACAATATTTTCCATCCTTCAACATTGGCATTCCACCTTTCAACGGTCGAAGCCTCTTTTAACAACCACTTATTGATTTCTCTAAGGGAGAAGATAACATCTCTATAGTCACTGTCTTTGAGAAAGTGGGTATTGAGTAAGAATGCTGACTTTTTTGCAGCCCTTTGGTGTCCACCTTGGAAAATTGAAATATTGGCTTTAATAGGGTGGTGGTCTGAAAGGGTATAGGGGTAGACACAAACTTTTATCCCATTTTCATCCAGGATGAAATTGAAGAAATATTTGTTTGCATAAAGTCTGTCAAGCCTGCAATAAATCCTATTTCCACCTTTTTGGGCGTTACACCAGGTATACCAAACACCATTGAAATCCTTCTTCCCCAATTCCATTAGGTCAATTAGGCTAAGTTTCCTTTTTATCCTATGCCAAAAGTATTTCTCATTGCCTTTCCAAGACATGCTAATTCCACCCCACTTATCTTCCATCTACTCTATCATATTAAAGTCACCGCCAAGAATCCAAGGCACCTCTAGTAGGGTGGAGAGCCATTTCTAAAGCCCGATCCTTTCCCTGTGGTCATTAGGAGCATAGATGGAGCAGATTCCAAATTCAACATTGTTATTTTTTAGTGTAGCCCACACCACCCTATTACAAGGGGAGGTGCCTTTTTTAGTGATCCACTGGGACCAATAGTTGGAAATTAGGATTGTAGCACCCCCTTTTACTTTCTCATGGGCCATGGAAAGGAAGGAAGGATTGTTCCACATGAATCTAAGATTGGGCTCCAGGGAAAAACTAGTGGCTTTGGTCTCTTGCAAGATAACAAAGTCTTTTTTCTTTTCCAGATTCAAGAATCTTTTGACTATATATTTTCTATCAGGGGACTCTAGCCCCCTAACATTCTAAGAGACATAGTTAATGTTCATCCTCAAAAATAATAGGTGCATCTCCTTGGTCATTCCTGAATTGTTCAAAACATTTTGGCAATTTTTCTTCAGTTTCCTACCTTTTTGGCATGGGTGAGCACATAACCCTGCTATTTTTCCTTCTTTTATTAATTTTCTTGGTGATTTCTCTGCCCCTCCCAATCTTAATTAATTTTGAGTTCTTTCTTGACCTCTCAGACCCATTTCTTAGCTTAACTACTTGTTCAACCTTTCCTAGAGTGACATCCTCATCCACGTGGGACCTTATAACCCTGACATTGTGGGTCATGGTATAGATATTCTCTATGGTTTGGTGGGTTAATGACTTCACAGAGTTAGATGCTACAACATTTTTGAGTTAAGAAGACTTAGATTTTGGTGCATGGACAGTGTTGGAAGTGTGGGTTTGGTTAGGGGGTCAGGGGATTTACAATCTGGAGATAGGTCATCCCCACCTCTAGTGACGATCAAAGGTTTCAATGCATAAACTGATTCAACCAATGACAGTTGAGCTAGATGGGATTGAAATTCATTAGTGCCAAAAGACCCACCTGAAGGTGGCAACACCAGAGAGGGGGTCATTTCCATTGGGGAATCACATGACTCCCTTCCCACATCAAACTCCCTTCCCACATCAATACTTACAGCCCTATTGAGGTGAGAGGAAGAAATTTTAAAGTTGAATTGGTTCTAACCCCTTTCAAGGCATGACACAAAGACTTTAGGGTTTCTCTCAAGGATGCCAAAGTTTTCTTGAATTTGTGTTATGATTTCTTTCATAGAAATCTGCTGAGCATTTAGTTTTTGCAACAATAGAAGGGGTATAGCAAGAGAAAGAGAGGAATAAGAGGGGTGGGAGATGAGTTTTTTTCCCACCCTGATGGCTACGAACAACTAGCAATCAGTAAGGTAGCTATAACCTTCCTGTGAGAGAACATTGAAAGAATTCCTTAAATCGAGCGTGGCCAACTCGAGAGGATCATGACGAGGTTCACTAATCACACTAACTTGGTTGGAAACTACATAATGGACATCACCATTTCTAGAAGGGGAGGCCATACCTTCTTCTCCTGACCTCAACGAGGCAAGATCAATAGGTTTTGGAGGTTTTGAAGAGACATCTTCCACACCAGCCACCTGACTCATGGGAAATGATGAACCCGGGGAAGGGTTAGGGATGGTATTTCTAGATTGAGCTTTATGCCTCTAAATAATGGGTAATTTTATCCTAACATGCCCCTCCCTTCTGCATAGGAAACATGAATTGACCCCACCCGATATTTCCAGCAAGAAAGAAAAAAGTGTATCATCTTCATGTATTTTTAAACAATTAGGTGTGTCAACCCTAGGGGTTAAATAAACAAGTGCATGAGCATAAAGTTTGGATAGGGCCACCTTGGTATCATCAAACCTAATCACTTTACCAATAGGTTCAAGGATCTACGAAAGGATCTTCCAAAATTCTAGAGGAAGATATTTAACAATTGCCCACCTAGGCGATGAAAGGGCTAAGAGCTTGTCAACAATGGCCAAGGGAGGACACAAAAAATGCAGCCTCCCAAATCCAGAAAGATTTTTCCAAGAATTTCTTCTAAATATCATGTTTAACAAGACAACTGAGAGGGGGTGAATTAGTTGTAGAAAATTTAAACTTTTAAATCATTCACCGAAACTTTAGACCAATCACAAATCCTTAACTATGTTGATTAAACATTAAGTGCAAATGCAGAGACTATAAAACATCACGCAAACATAGTAACACTAGATTTACATGGAAATCCCAATGAGGGAAAAATTATAGTGAAGATTAACTCACACTATAGAGAATATCAAAACTGATTACAAAGGCTCACTGCTTGAGAAAGGCTCACTGCCAAAACAAGGACTCATTGTCCAATTGGGTTGACCACTCAGAGGTCTCACTGACACAAAGATATAAATAAGATAGAAGATATATGTTGTAGAGAGAATAAAATCTCAATGCAATAGAGATTTCCATCACAATTTACTCAACCACTTGCACACATGCATGAATGATAGAGTACACCTTCAGCTCACTACATCTAGAAACTCAAAATTTAGAATTCACACTAATACACCAAACTCGCATCACACACACAAACACACACACTAATTCACATATTATTCACATCTATCTATTCTATTTCTTTTCACTTATCTCTTGCACCTTTTTCACCACTAACTCATCCTATATTTATACCATCTTCAACTTTGAAATACATCCAAAGTTGGCCATCCATCATTAAATTTAGAATAGGTTAGTGCCAAAACATTCTAGGGTGGAATTAGAATGAGGGAGACCAAAACACATGCTTGATGAGGACCCAAATAGGTCCCAACATGCTTCATCAACTTTGAAAGTAGTGTTCAAAACAAGGTCAACCAAACCAGTGTAACACATAGAAAAATTAAGCACACACAACCCTTAGCATGATCAAATCCTTCCAAAAACCAAAATTATTTCAACATGATCATACCAAATTAACTCTAGAACCACAATTCATAAGATTCAACCAAAAATAAATCTAGACTAACAACATTTCTCTCAGACCTCAACCAAAAAAATAGAAAACCACAGTTCACAACTAGTGAACATAACTCACATTGTACAATGAATTAGAAGCCAAGAAATTGGATCTAGTAGCTTCCAGCAACCATGATCAATATATATGAACCACAAAAACATATGAGAAAATCTTAGAGAAAAAATTGGAGCAACCACTGAACACCTGCAACCTTTCTTTATTATAATTTTCCCAATATCCTTGACATACAATGAATAACCTACATCCATGAAATCAATGACAACAACAATGAGTTGATAACCAATTGACTAGTTGAAATCAATGGCAACACCTTCATTCTTTCAACAATCTCCCCCTTTGTCATTGATGACAACACATGATGTGAAGAACTATCAAAGACAATATACTAGCCCTGAACACACTTCTCATGATTTTGCTTTTTGTTTCTCCCACTGAATAGACAATATTTTTCACATGTTAATTTTCTCCATCTCACCTTCTTCCTCTCCTCCTTTGACATCAATGGCAAAGGCAAAGGATATTTTACATTGATTTCCCATTTGCCATTAAAAAAAATACTCATACAATGACAACATATGACACTACTTGCTCCCCCTAAGGGGTAACCACCAAAACATCAGTCCAAAAGAATAATAGATCCATAGACCCATCAGAATGATGCATCTCCATATGAATCTAGTTCAATAAAGTAGGGGAAATGACCCCTAACTTCTCTTAGAGATACTCAAAAGTATCTATAGGAAGATCCTTCATAGGTACATACTCAAGCTTTACTTCATTCTCCATAACCTTCTCTCTCAAGAAGTGATACCTAATAGATATATCTTTCTCCTTGTGTGCATCACTAAATTCTTTTAAATGTTAATTGCACTTTTGTTATCATAGAAGATAGAAATTGGACCATCATACACAAATGTGATATATTTCAATGTCTTTTTCATCCATAGAACTTGTGTACAACAATATGAAACAGTAATATACTCAACTTGAATAGTAGATAAGGAAATTGTATCTTTCTTTTTATTCAACCATGCCACCAATCTGCAATCAAGAAAGAATGCACCGCCACTTGTACTTTTTCTATCATCTACACATACAACCCAATTTGCATATGTATAAGAACTTAGTGTAAAGTCAATATCCCTAGGATAGCATAAGCCATAGTTTGAAGTGCCATTCAAATATCTGAATATTCTTTTAACAACAACAACATGTGTTTCTTTAGGATCTTCTTGAAATATAGCCACAAGATAGAAAACATGAATGATATCCATTATAGTAGAAATCAAATACAATAGTCATCCAATAATAGATCTATACTTGCTCTAATACCCTTTAGGTGAATCATCATCTTTACCTAATTTGCAATCGGTCACTATAGGAGTGTATACCGGTTTGGAACCATCCATCCCAAACTTCTTCAACATCTCTTTCACATACTTAGATTATGAAATAAAAATCCCTTTCTCTGTTTGATTAATGTGTAGCCCAAGAAAGAAATTCATCTCTCCAAACATAGACATCTCAATTTTTTTTACATTTATTCCACAAACATCTTACATAGTTTCATTTCCTCCAAAAATAATGTCATCAACATATACAACCATGATCAAGTTTTTTTCATTTTCAATTTTGAAATACAAATTACTATCTATCATATCTTTTTTAAACCTTTTTTAATCAATTACATGTCTAACCTTGCATACCAAGCTCTAGGAGCTTACTTCAATCCGTATAAATCTTTCTTCAATCTGCAAAACATATACGGTTGATCTGACAACTGAAATCCTTTTGGTTGTTCCATGTAGACCTCTTCTTCTAGTTCACCATTAAAAAATGTAGACTTAAAATCCATCTAATAGACCTTGAAATCTTTATGAGAAGCAAACACTAAAAACATCCTGATAACTTTCATTCTTGCCATCGGAGAAAAAATCTCCTAAAAATATATGCCTTCTACTTGTGTGTAACCCTTACACACAAGCCTTGCTTTGTTTCTGATCACTTCTCCATTCTCATTCAACTTATTCTTGAGCATCCACTTTGATCCAATAATGTATTTATCTATAGATCTTGTGTTGGTTTTTTTTTCCAGCTAAGCTTTGAAATTCCTTAAAATATTTCCAACCCTTATATTCAAGAACTACCGAATCTTGCGGCCAACTAATGGGTAAAAATTTTCAGGCTCTGTGGGACCAAGGAGGGTGTTCCTTGTTGTGTGCATTTGATATTTAGGGCCTCAAGAACACTTCAACACATAGATTTGTTTCTACTAAGTGCATCTAGATACTACTTACTAAAGGCTTGGTAGACCTTTGAGAAAATAATCACCTAATGCTAGCAATTGAATGATACTTTAAGAACATACATCATAATTGGAATATTGAGTGATTTATAATTTTTTTATTCTTTTGAATTCCTAATATGATGTATTACCAACTCAAATGCTTCATTATTATCCATGAATATACTAGTGCTTCATCAATTAGGTAAGTGGAGTCAAATATGTAATAACGAATAATATATCAATCAATGAATCTAAAATGTGCGACCTATTATCATAGTGCTTTGCAATATGAGAACTCACAATGCCTTGAAAATAACTTCTTACCAGATACTATGCAACTCTTTACAAATTTGTGACTCCCTTCAAGCATTTAATTAACTCTTTAAGTTGAAGAAAAAAAAGAGCCATACATTCAATTGAACCATTGAAGATAAACGAAAAGACCTTTGATATTTTCATTCATAATTAGCAAAAGAGGATACAAAGGAGAGTATTGTTTCAGAACTCAAGGTTTGTTTTGATATCAGTAATTTCTATAAAACACATTCAAGACTACTACATATATACCCCTAACCAAGACAACACACTATTCTACTCATTGACCATTTACAATATGCTTCACGTATGAGCTAAATCCTACCTAGATCATCCTGAGACTTCAAAACTCAACCCTTTTACAATGAGCCATGAAATTCCTTTTATAGATTAAGGAAGCAATAAGAATCTGACTTGAATGAAATTACAATTCAAATGCGTTTCATTTCAAAACAAATTTTAACTACATTTTAGAAATTCCCCAAACGGTTATCTATAATCATTTACCAAACAAGGGAATCAAAATTTCACTACCAGCCAAAAACTATTTGATGTCACCACAACCACTGCTAGCTACCATTGAGCCTTTGTAATCCATATTCACCAGCACAAACTTCATGATACTAGCTGGTAAGAACCCACGTACATAAAGGAAACTGGGATAACCGCCATGATTCACTTTATCACCAAAACACAAAAACAAGGACCCAATATTACCCATTTAATCAAATGGAGAAAACACATGCCCACTTCATGTTTTGGAAGAGGCTAGAGAAACCACCCCCTCATCCTCATCAAAATTATTTTTAACAATAGAATGGGTATTTCCACATGGTTCCTTCACAAAAATTGGGGAAACTACGATCACCTCCTCATTTGTACTAGCCAATTCGGTTAAATCCATGAGATATCGGCCATAACCAAAGTTAGTCTCAATCCCACTATCCGAACAATCCTTAGAAAGATCAATGGGCGAGTGATGCTTTCCTATATAGGCCTAATGATACTTGTCCTTCATCACCACCTTCTTCTCAGACTAGTTAATTTACTTTTCCTTGCCTTTGAATCCTTCCCCAGAGACAATTCTTCCTCTCAAATGATAAGAGTGCTTGAGGAAATTGCATGCAAGCCTTCCGCCACCTCTTATGCTTCCCTATAGATTCACATGGATTTTAGGCACTCCCTACTTGATCGTGGGGGAACCATCCTGAGACTTCAAGAGATAAAGTATCTTCAAGTGTCTGATAGGACTAACTGATGTGTTCGATTGACTCATTTTAACCAGACAACACTCAGATTCTACAAAAATTTCACACACTCACAACAAGCTCATAATTCTTGAAGACAACAAATGGTGAAATAAATAAGCCTATACATTGCATTAAATAGAATATTTGGATCATGCATTATTAATGTTTTGAGGGAATTCACACAAGTGAGTTGGCAACTTGTTTCTATGCAAAATATTGACCACTTAATATTGAGATGCATTAAAACTGCATACAAATCCTATACATGCAAAATAAATAATTATGAATGTGCACCAGGATGAAATTGAATAATCTAGTGTTTATCTTGCCATTAATGATCACTTGTGTGATACCAGAATGACTGCATACTTGAGAACTTGGCCTTGAATGTCATCCATTGATCTTAATCATAGAGAAATCCTGACCATAAAACCCCATCCATCGCTCGTCACTCATTCATCAACATAGAGTGGTCTCAACTAGTAATGCCTCGACCTCACACAATGGGGAGAAACTCAATCCATCGACAGTTGTGGGTTCCTCTTTAGAAGGTGAAGAATAATCAACAATAGTTAAAATGCCACTGATGGGTTAAAAACTTAATCACATCGCTCATTGGGGTTACCTTTTGGGCATTGATAAAGGAACAAGTGATGGGTGATGGACCTTAAAATGGTTAGGGTAACACAACATTGCTCATCGTGGGTTAGACACAAGCCATTACAAAGAGAAATGCGATAAGCGATAGACCACCAAAAGGTGAACTTAAGTGACAAAAAACACACATGGGCTTAAGTTTATCTAAAAGGGGAACCTAGGCTCGACGGGTAACCTAATATTTGGGGTTGTTTAGATAATGGGACTTAATACCATGAAGTGCAACTAATGCAACTAGTTACCAGATACATAAGGTCAATGAAGAATTATAATCCTAGGATAACCAAGGGTACAAATGTGAATAAAACCATAAACCCTAGACCTTAAAGGAAACAAGACATGAGCAATCAAACTTTGACCATGGAACCAATGGGAACATGAAAAACTTTAAGGGTTCCATCAGTGGCTCCAATTGGGGATGTATTATTGGGATCAAGGAACACTAAGAGGGGGGAGGGTGAATTAGTGTTCTACAAAATTTAACTTTATTAACTTGATCTTTAAACCACATATAGAATTGAACCAAAATAAAGATGCAAGAACATATCAACCACAATACCATAACACAAGGACTTTTACGTGGAAACCCTGTTAGGATAAAAAACATGGTGGAGGTTAATCCACAATATGAGTCTACTCAAAATAAGTGTTTACAAATGGAATGCACATGCAATTCAGACACACTTCCTAGAGCTCACTGCTCAAATACAAAAGGATTTCTACCCAAAAGAAGACTCATTGTCTTACAGTCACATTTAGAAGACAACTGGAGTGGATGAACTATCAGATAGCATCTGCTAATGCCTAATTATAGTTACGATTAAGCACATTGGTTGCATTGTTCACATTCTATCTAATTCTGCTCTTGAAACTTTGTTTGCTTTAGTTTGAATCACCAATATTTGTTCTGCTCAAGTGAAACTGCACACAATTGATCTATATTCCTTCTAACTCTCGCATCATATATCAAAATGATATGAATAATCGATTATATATATCCACAACTAGAGATTAGAACAACTGCATGTCGACTTTAACAAAATATGAAATGTGCACAAAGTGTTGGCCCAATCCATATAAAATTATCAATGTGAATCAAATAATGTTAGCCAAAACATAGTAAGGATCCAAAACAACATGTCTAAAACATGAAACACCTTAAACAATTATGCCTCGAATATCTACAACATGCTACACTCATCTAGTCGGCCTTTTTGCACTGTTAGACTGAAAATCAATAAACCTGATCTTCTAAGTTGCACACCAATCAGTGTGAATCCCAATGATTCAAAGATAAGATAGTTCATACATCATAAGACCTTCCCTAAGATCCACAACACAAAATGATAACAGGAAATTACATATGAGTCAATGTACACAACTATGTCAGATGCCTTGTTTTAGCTTTGATAGATAACACATATCTTCAATCTGACTTCGGTATAAGCAACTATTGAGGTGTGGATGGGATTACTTACTAGGGTTTCCATCAATGACAATACCAGATGACTTATGCAATGTCTCTTGGCAAAAATATCCCCCTTTGGCATTGATGGCAACACTTAGTGAAAAATGACTAAGTGTCGGAATCAGTACCAACATGAATACACTGCAATCCTCAAAAATTCAAAAAAAAAATTATTCACAACTCCCCCTGAGATGAATATGACATTTTTCACTTTCCCACACTCCCCCTTTGACATCAATGGAAAATATGAGAATCCGCATACCAAAAATCATACAAAACTGTATATGTACAAACATGCTTTTCTAACTTACATGGAATTGAATATGTCTACAAAATTGTTCTTCAATAGGCTTAAACTAGTCTCCCAACCCTTTTTGAGACTCTCCAAAATAGTCATGTGACCACATAATAGGTAGGATTGCATCTCTGCTGACTCAATATTTTCCAGATCACTGATAGCCATAGAATCTCGTGCTTCCTTCAATGCACTAAGCATTGTCTCCATTTTAGGACCAATTAGTCCTCTAAGCTCACATACCCTTTCAACAATTCTGTCTTTTTCATGCTTCGAATTTTTAATTTTTTCAACCAGGGATATGATTTGACCTTCTTTCTTACTCACAAAAATGGTTAGAGGATCAAAGGTTTGAGAAATATCTACTAAATGTTTCTCATATTCCTTAATTTTCTTCTCAGTGACCTCAGTGAATTCTAACAAGGATAAGCATGACTTGTAGAAATTTACACCCTCAGATAATGCACCTTGAATGTTCTTTTCATAGGTTGCTAATAAGGATTTATCATTAGCAATCATACACTTCAATCTACTGAACTTGTTTGCGTCAAATTCTTTCTAGACCTTATCCTTAGCTGAGTTTTCAAGAGACTCAAAGTGAGTACTTACAGAGTTGATAAGTTTCTTTAGCTGATTGGAGGGAGAATCAAATGAGTCCTTGACATATGTGGGCATGATCTTCTCCAAGATATCAGATGCAAGACTTAGCAGCTCACTGTCCTCAATACGAGATTTCTATATCTCCTCCCTTGCCTTGGTCTGAGAAAATGATGCCACCTTTAGCTTCTAAATAGGAGATAGAGTGTCCAAGTTCATAGGGCCTTCAACCAATTCAGGGTCAAACTCCTATTTTTCTTCTAAAAACTTCTTTACTGCCTTTGCAGTGTCTCTTGCTTCCACAACAACCTCCTTTGCCTCAACCTTCTTTTCTTCAATCTTAGATTTTTGCTTGGCTTTGGGAATCTCTATTTCTTTAGTTGACATATCTTTAGGAGCTTCAGTCTCCTTGGGAATTTCAGTATCTTCCATATCTAGAGGATTTTGAGTGTCCTTAATTGTGTCTTCTTTCACTTTTTCAATATTAGCCCGAATATCTTTAACTTTTGGATTAGATGGAGCATCTTCATCATGAGTTCCTTCAGAGATAAAGTTATATTTGTTCTTCAACATAACTGCCTTAAGAATTTTCTCATTGTCTTTCGCTACTTCCTCAGTCTACCTGATCATAAGCTTATCCACCCTTGATTTGCTCTTAAAATCCTTTTTAGTGCCATTTAGGATTTTCTTCATTTATTCTATTGAAATTAACGAAAATAGATTGGCAAGTATGTGTTCTCTCATTCGTTCATCTTCAACTCTTGCATTTACTCTCCTCATTTCTAAGACTTCATATAACCCTTTAGGCAACTCTGAAATTAATTCTATGAGTCATATTGAAAATATTCAAATATTTTATTGTGGCTTCTTCAAGATTTCTCTGAATGGAACTATCAAAAGTGTCATACCATTTAGAAAGTGGTTTGAGATTACCATCCTTAATTAAAGATTTTTCCACTTCCTTTACAGTCAGATCTGATCTATCAGTTTTCACCTTTTTCTTGGATTTTTCTTCACCAAATGGCTTTTCCTTGGAGAATTTTGATGCCTTTGTGCCCTTATGCTTGATTTCTCTTACTTCTTCATTTGATTCAGTTTCTTCATCATCTTAAACAACATAAACTCTTGCGATTTTATCCTTCTTCCTCTTTCCTTCTCTTTCGGATGTCTTGACTTGAGATTTTATTGGGCTTGATTTCTTTGTAGGATTGGATGAGGCTACAGAGCTCCTTGTGTATCTAGATCTGGCAGAGGATGTTGCCAGACTAGCTGACTCAGTTCTAGCAGGCTCCCCTTCTTCAGTTTGTTCTCTTTTCTTCCTAGCTTCCCTCATTGATTCAACTGATATGTCAATGCTTTCTATAAAAGCTTCAACTTCCTTTCTCACCTTTTGGACTATCATAGGATTCTTGAGTTGTTCATGAACTTGCATATTATTCTCTTAAAAGGTACCAAACCTTTCTTCTATCAAATCTTGAGGTTTACTCAACAAGTGTTGGGCATACAACTCCAAAATGTGTTCTTCAACCTCATATCACATAGGCATTATCCAAACCGTTCTAGGTTCTACTGCTTCCATCAAACACTGATCAATGTCAACCATGAAGAAAATAGTGTCCTTATAATTAGGAATCCTTTCCCTATCTTGCATTTCACTTTGAAATCTTTTGAAGTAGCCCCAAATAGAAATTTTCCTTGCTTTGCTATCTCCAATTCTATATAAGATGTATCTGATTTGAATACCTACTGGTTTGTTACCTTCCCATTGCACTTTACCAACTCCCGAAAATTCATTCATGAAGTAGAAGAATAGAAATAACAACAGATTGCCATACTTGAAAATTTTCTTCTTGTCCTTCTTGATTTTACCAAGGTTTTCAATTAGTTGGCTCTAGAGTAACTCGCATAATTCATATTCTACATTTTCCTTGATCATTTGATAAGCTGTATAGATTGCAGTACCAAATACAAAGTTATCTTAATTGGAGTGATAGATTTTATATCTAATAACCATAGAAGAAAATTTTACATCTAATTCAATGATTTCATCAATTGTCATGGCTCTTTTGTCGAAAGTGGAACCGGTTGCCTCAATGACTATTTGGTTCTTCACAGATTTCAATGTGGGCAACCCACCAGATGAATTTAGACCTGTAACAATTCTTATAAATTCTCTTGTGATCTTGAAGAGTTGATTTAACCACATGAACTTGACATGCACTCAACTTAGTATGTACCAAACCCATTCATTTTTGTCAAATGCGGGAAACTTCACAATTTGTGTGAACTTCTCCTCCAAAGTCTTAAATTTAGGCCTTACACAGAGATCTTCTCCCACAATGTGATTTGTGTACAAGTTTAACAACTGGGAGATTCCTTACTCCTCAACATTCACATGAATATATGTCCTAATATCTTCAATTTGAAAAACACCATACGAAACGAAAGAAAACGCACCCAATTATTCTATCTCAATGAATTTGAATGGGTACCATTTGAATTTTGGGCAGGGTCTATCCTTAATATCAACAACTAACAAAGTGGCCATTTCAAGAAATTTCAAGTTCACAAGTTTTGCAGATAAATACCTTTCACCGAATTAGGGTTTGTTCACCGAATCGCCTTTAGATTTGTATCTTGCCAAAATTCACTTGTAGAGCTCTCCAAACTTCTTCTTCTCAAAATGAAATGTGACAAATGAGGAATAGAAGTAACCTTTTATCATTCACATACCTAAATTTTTATCACAATAAATGATTTTTCCCTAGGTCTTTCAGATACTCTATTTTCATAGTATATGAAAGAAAATTCTTCTGTGAACCTTCAATTTTGCATAAATTTCCTCAAGTGTTCCCAAAATATCTGTAGATCATTAATGTGATCATTGCAATTTTCCACATTCTTGTACCAACTACTGGTAGGGGTAAAATATTTTCTTGAGAGCTCCCCCTAGGCTAGAGGCCTTAAACTAATTCCCAGAGGAATTCTCAACACCAGATTCTGGTGCTGATTCATTTCCTGCATCAGAAACACTCTTCTTCACCCATGTCTTCTTCATTTGATTCCTGATCTCATCTGCAGTAAATTTTCCTTTTCCCTCATCATCCTTTTTCATATTTTTCCCTTTGTTTACTAGACCCTTCCTGCTTCTACAAAATCTTGCAATGTGACTAGATTTGTTACAATTATAGCACATGAAATTTCTTTGTCCAAACCAGTTATTCCATTGATTTTCTCTTGATCTACACTAGTTAGCAATATGGACAAATCTATTGCAAGTATAACATCTGACATTTCTATTGAAAAAGTTGTTTTATATATTTCTACATTCAATTGACCTATGACCACACTTATTGCAATTGAAACACTGACTGAAGAATGATGGACCACTTGGATTGGTTCTACTTCTACATTGAGTGGCCATATGACCAAATTTATTGCAAACAAAACAATATCCATTGAACTTTTGAGCATTTGTCTTACCAGATACCTTCTAGCTTTGCTCGTTTGATTTCCTAGCCTGAATTTCCTTTGACCAGATCTAGAGCTTTCTCCTTTCTCATATCCAAGGCCTTTCTTGTCACTTCCAATCTTCTAACTTTGAATTAGTTCATCAAGCTTAGCTGAGCTAATCTTGAACTTCTCCTTGTATTCATTTATAGTATCAAGTTCATCCCTGAGAATAATAATTTGTCTTTCAAGATCTTCTTCATTGTTTTTGGATTGTTGCAATTCAAGCTCCAACTAATTGAATCCACCATTAATTATGCTACATTCATCAAATATTTCTTTCAAGGACTGAGTAAGATTCTCTTCATTTTTCTTTCTCTCTTCAATCTTCTTGGTCATCCTAATGACAATAGATTCCATCTCATGCTTTAGGACAACATTATCTCTGGTGAGCTTTTCACATTCTTTTGTCTTTTCCTTCAAGAATTGACTTAGGTGTTCATCTTCCATGATTTTACTCTCTTTTTTCTTGAGCTGATCACAAAGTTCCTTTCTCTTTTCCCTAGACTTATTAATTTGATATTTCAATGATTGAATGAATTTCTCAGCATTCATGAGGCTTGCTTGCAATTCTTGGACTTCAGATTTGGACTAATCAAGATCATCTAGTGACACCAAAAGTTGTTGATGAAGACTGTCAAAATCCATTGAATCACCTTCTTGGATCTTCCCCAAGCTCTTAAAATTCTTTCTAGGAACTAAGATCTAATAACAATTGTTGGGATCAAGGAACACTGAGAGGGGGGGTGAATAAGTGTTCTGCAACATTTAACTTTATTAACTTGATCTTTAAAACACTTATAGAATTGAACCAAAAGAAATATGCAAGAACATAATGCGATCAACCCCAACACCATAATGCAAGGATTTCTACATGGAAACCCTATTAGGGGAAAAACCATGGTGGAGGTTAATCCACAATATGAGTATACTCAAAATAAGTGTTTACAAATAGAATGCACATGCATTCAGGCACACTGCCTAGAGCTCACTGCTCAAATACAAAAGGATTTCTACCCAAAAGAAGACTCATTGTATTATAGTCACATTCAGAAGACAACTAGAGTGGATGAACTATGAGATAGAATCTGCTGATGCCTAATTATAGTTATGGTTAAGCATATTGGTCACATTCTTCACATTTTTTCTTATTCTACTCTTGAAACTATGTCTTCTTTAATTTGAATCACCAATCTTTGTTCTGCTAAAGTGAAACTGCACACAATCAATCTATATTCCTTCTAACTCTCACATCATATATCAAAATGATATGAATAATCGATTATATATATTCACAACTAGAGATTAGAACAACTGCATGTCAGCTTTAACAAAATATGAAATATGAAAAAACTGTCGGCCCAATCCATAGACAATTATCAATGTGAATCAAACAATGTCATCCAAAAAATAGTAAGGATCCAAAACAACATGTCTCGAACATGAAACACCTTAAAAAATTATGCGTCGAATATCCGCAACACGCTACACTCATCTAGTCGGCATTTATGCACTGTTAGACTGAAAATCAATAAACCGGATCTTCTAACTTGCACACCAATTAGTGTGAAGCCTGATGATTCTAGGATAAAATAGTTCATACATCAAAATACCTTCCCTGAGATCCACAACACAAAATGATAACACGAAATTACATATGAGTCAATGTACACAATTCTGTCGGATGCCCTGTTTTAGCTTTGACAGATAACACATATCTTCAATTTGACTTCCGGTATAAGCAATTATTGAGGTGTGGATGGGATTATTGACTAGGGTTGCCATGAATTACAACACCATATGACTTTGCAGTGTCTCTTTCCAACATGTATGCCTCTTTTAGGCATAGAAAGCTCCCAGATCTTAGGTTGAAGCAAACCAACACACAAGGACCAAAAAACTAGGAGCTTGTCCGGAAAAGATAAGCAGATACAAACAAAAGGAAACACACCAAACCTTATATACAATAATTATAATATTGTATGAAATTCCTCCCTTTTAGGAGGTCTCACCAATTCCACTAGCTCCAATTTTTAAGCTTGGTAACCCAAGGCCCCCCAAATTTTGGAACCAATTCCTTCCTTTGTCAAAGATCTCACTTTCAATCATATGTAATGGATTGATACTCTTATCAGGAAATTCCCAATATTCAACTTCATTATGATGGGTACCACCAATCCCACATATCTCAAAATTGCCTTGCTCACTAACCTCAGACTTATCAAGTTGAAGTGGAAAAATGAAACATCCATATTCCACTAGATCATGTACTTTGAAATCACATTCAATTTTCATATCAAATTGAAATCCTTCAAAAACATTGTGTAGTATATTGGGCCAACAATATCCTGAAGAATTAGAAAGAAAGGATACAAATTCAAGAACATCTTCATTCTACTTCACATAAATTTTATCCTCATTAAGTGGAAGCAAGTCCATAATGATGCCCAAAAGATGAGAAGCATTGAAAAAGAACTCAACTACACATTTATGTTAGTTAACATCATACCCATTGTTATCAACATCATTTGGCTCCCATACACATGAACCAAATTTACCTTCATTATTTATGAGCCCTAATGCTAACCCATAATCTATATGTGCATCGAGATGCATAATTCAATCATTAAATACTTAAAATCATCCCTCATCAATGTACACATCATCCTCTAAGAACTTGACATTAGAATCAATATCAACACACTGAACAATGACACTCTTGTATTCATATTCTTCATCACTCGCATATTCAACATGCTCTCCCTCATGTGGCTAAAACATTTCTAGGTCATCCTCATAAAGGCAATTAAATTCCTGGGAGAAACACTCAGAGACATTGATCTCCTCTTGATCCTTAGTCTCACCTATCACAGTAGTACCAAATGTGAAATATTCATAAGCACTTCTTTCAAAATATTTGCTAGTGTACTGCTTTTCTTGCTCACAACCATACCCTGACCATGTATCCAAAGCATCATCAGAATCCACAAAAAGTGGATTATCTCTACACCAGTAAGGGGCTTCACCCTTGTTAACTAATATGGATAGAGGCTCATCAAAAAGAGGATTATCTATTACATTCATTTTTGTTAGGGAATCTTGTGCTTCCTTTATGTGAGGATGCAAACTTTGCAACCTATCATCACAATCAAAATACTTGTAAGGACTTGAAAAGGGTTGGATCCTCATTTTGTAAGGATAATCAAATTCAACAAAAGAATGATATGACTCAGTGTCATCATAACTACCATAGCATGAAAACCCTCCAATACTAAGACTACACTCAGGTTCCTCGGACAGAATGTCATAACTTTTATTTTCAATAACTTGATCTCTATTAGACAATAGAGCACCATAAACATTAGCACTACTGCTAAATTGATGAAATCTCTCCATGGGATAACCTTTCGTACCTCTTCCAGATCTTCACCCTTCAAGATCTCCCAAGAACTTAAGCTAGATACATCAAAACTATTATCATAATGCATGTCTTCATCTTCATCATTGTTGTAATGATCTTCCAATGTGTCACTAGTGAATTGATTACAATCATTATATTCTCCTATACAATAGGATGGATATTCAAATTCCAATACACTTTCTTCACATCTTTGCATTGTTTATTGCTCTTTCTCAGTGGGACTATGACCAATACTATTCAAGGGCATCTCATGTTGTGCATAATCATTCCCAACTCCCTCTACCATCTTTATCCAGTCAATTACTTGGCTCAAACTTTTAGGTTTCAATTCCTTTGGCAATGTACTCAATCCTGATTGGTATATTTCACAAAACAAGTCAATGCACATTGACTCCTTAGGCCTAACATTTTTGGGTATCTCCAACAAAGCATCCAAAAATCTAGGGAACAAGTCATAGGTTGATTCACCTTGATGCCTTTATATTTCATACAATCTTTTAACAGGAGAGACATGGCCAACATTACTTGGATCTTGTCGACATTCAACTTGGAATCTAGTATGGTCATCATACTCTGGTAGTGGAGAAGTCATAACATTAGAAATATTATCCTCCTTACATATATCCCTACCGAGTGATCCATTTGCATGAGATGTATTAGGATGACCAATATTGGTAGCTAAATATCCTTTCATTATTGAGTATTTCAAGTTGCTCTCAATACTATAGCAATATGATATGATTGATGCAATGTTGTGGGTTCTTTGTCTCTTACTAGATAACTCATATTTTTATCAAATGCATGTAAATATACGACCAAGCATTATGCATCATTTGGTATTATACTCTCAGGGATCTCCCTTATGATCTTGGAAAATCTGAGATTAAAAGAATGGACCAACTCATCCTCTTTTTTGTGGATTTCCATAAAACTTTTTCTCACCACACTTGGGTTTAATCTCTCACCAAATTGTTCTATGAATGCCATATTAAACTCATAACAAGAATGTCTAGAAGATACTAGTAGAAAAGAGAACCAATCTCTTGCATTTCCTATCAAATATTGAACAAACAACTTCATGACAACATCTTCAAAATACAATTCATAATCTCCCATCATATCAACAAACCCTATAGGTGCTTGCTTGCTAACTCATATTTTTCACCATTAGACTTCGATACCTTTTCTCGAATCTTAGGAGGTACATCATTTGGATAACCATGAATGTTACTAAAATATATAGCTTTGTACCTTTCAGTACTAAAATTTACTTGATGTGATAAGGGATACCCATTATTCATTATTGCAATCAGATAAACATTAGGATACACAATTTGATAAGGAATTTTTTCATACCTTTGCAAGCCTTGTCAGATTTATCAAAAGGAAATTCAAATTCCCTTTACAACTAAGATCTCAAGCCTTTATAGTGCAAACTTTCTATCTATTTTTTTAAGATCTAAAATATAACATTCTTCTCTATTATAATTTATGAATTTCAAATTACGCTCTAGGAACATGCAAAATTTACACCAATATTTCCCTCTATTAGTGCTACTTCACTTTAATGGGAACCACTTACATCTCTATTCTTGAAAATTTCTCATGCATTTCTTTCTTAACATAAAATATTTTGTTAGACCTATGAGAATACCTAGAAGTTTGTAGTAGTTGTTAATCCTTTTTTTGACTGCAAATTCTGTATATCTGGAACTTCTATTTATTTTTCATTAGGTTCTTAAGTCAGAGTCACCACCTCCTTCACAGAGGATTCAAATTCAAATGGTATGAAGTTCTTTTGAAGGTACATCTCATTTTGGGTCTTCTCCAACAACGAAGTCACTCACAATTTCTTTGAAATTTACTGCAACTAAACCTTTTCTAGGTCCAAGATATTTCCAACATGTGAACTAGATATTTAGGTCAAAAAATAATTGACTCTATGATGTTACAGTCTGCAACTGGAGATACAAAATTTATCCCTAGTAGAGTCACCATTTATGTTGGTGTTTTTATCCAGCTAAGCTTTGAAATTCCTTAAGGAATTTCCAACCCTTATATTTAAGAACTACCAAAGCTTGCATCCAACTAACAAGTAAATATTTGCAGGCTCTTACCCCTACTCTTTAGGCTCTATGGGACAAAGGAGGGTGTTCCTTGTTGTCTTCATTTCATATTTAATGCCTCAAGAACACTTCAACACACAAATCTATTCCTACTAAGTGCAACTAGATACTACTTATTGAAGGCTTGGTAGACCTTTGAGCAAATAGCCACCTAATACTAGGAATTGAATGATACTTTAAGCACATACATCATAATTGGAATATTGAATGTTTTTTATTTTTTTATTTTTTTGAATCTCTAATCCAGTGTATTACAAGCTCAAATGCTTCATTATTATCCATGAATGTACCAATGCTTCATCAATTGGGTAAGTGGAGTCAAATATGTAATAACCAGTAATATATCAATTAATGAATCTAAAATGTGTGGCCTATTATCATAGTGCTTTGTAATATGAGAACTCACAATGCCTGGAAAATAAATTCTTACCAAATACTATGAAACTCTTTACAAATTTGTGACTCCCTTCAAGAATTTAATTAAATCTTTGAGTTGAAGCAAAAATAGAGCCATACATTCAATTGAACCATTGAAGATAAACAAAAAGACCTTTGATATTTTCATTCATAATTTGCAAAAGAGGATGCAAAGGAGAGAAATGTTTCAAAACTTAAGATTTCTTTTGAAATCAATACTTTCTATAAAAAAAAATTCAAGAATACTACATATATACCCCTAACCAAGACAATGTACTATTCTACTCATTGACCATTTACAGTATGCTTCACATATGAACTAAATCCTACCCAGATCAACCCGAGACTTCAAAACTTGACCCTTTTGCAATGAGCCATGAAATCCATTTTATAGATTAAGGGAGAAATAAGAATCTGACTCAAATTCAATTACAATTCAAATGCATTTCATTTCAAAACAAAATTTAACTACATTTTTTATAAATTCCCCAAATGGTTATCTGTAATCATTTACCAAACAAGGGAATCAAAATTTCACACTACCAGCCAAAAACCAGTTGATACTTCCACAACCACTGCTAGCTACCATTGAGCCTTTGTAATCCACATTCACTAGTGCAAACTTCATGATACTAGCTGATAAGAACCCATGTAGACAAAGGAAGCTAGGATAATTGCCATGATTCACATTATCACCAAAACACAAAAATATGGACCCAATGTCACCCACTTAATCAAATGGAGAAAACACACACCCACTTCATGTCTTAGCAGAGGCTAGAGAAACCACCCCCTCATCCTCATCAACATTATTTTTAACAAAAAAATGGGTACGTCCACATGGTGCATTCACAGAAATTGGGGAAACTAGGATCACCTCATCATTTGCACCAACCAATTTAGTTAAAGCCATGCGATATCGTCCATAACTAGAGCCAGTCTCTCTAAGTGCCACTATCTGAACAATCCTCACAAAGCTCAATGGGTGATTAATGCTTTCCTATATAGGCCTAATGATACTTTTCCTTCATCACCACCTTCTTCTTAGACTAGTTAATTTCCTTTTCCTTGCCTTTGACTCGTTCCCCAGAGACAATTCTTCCTCTCAAATGATAAGAGCACTTGAGGAAACTTTGTGCAGAAATTTTCGCATGGATTTCAGGCACACCCTGCTCGATCATGGGGAACCATCCCGAGACTTCAAAAGATCAAGTCTCTTTGAGCGTATCATAGGACTAACAGATGTCTTCGATTGACTCATTTTAACCAAACAACACTCAGATTCTACAACAATTTCACACACTCACAACTAGCTCGCAATTCTTTAAGACAACAAATGGTGAAATAAATCAGCCTACACATCGCATTAAATAGAATAATTGGATCATGCATCATTAATTTTTTGAGGGAACTCACACAGGTGAGTTGGCAGCTTGTTTCTATGTGAAATATTGACCACTTAATCCTGAGATGCTTTAAAACTGCATACAAATCTACTACGTGCAAAACAACTAATTATGCACGTGCACTAGGATCAAATTGAATAGTTATTTGTTTATCCTACCATTAATGATCACTTGTGTGATATAGAAAAACTGCATACTTGATAAATTGGCCTTGAATGTCATTTGTTGATCTTAATCATAGAGAAATCCCGACCATAAAACCCTTTCCATCGCTCATCGCTCATTCATCAACATAGAGCAGTCTCAATTGGCGATGCCCCTGACCTCATGTGATGGGGAGAAACTCAACCCATCAGTTGTCATGGGTTCCTCTTTAGAAGGTGGAGAACAACCGGTGATAGTTAAAATTCTAGCGATGGATTAAAAACTTAACCACATCGCTCATTGGGGGTTACTTTTTGGGCAGTGATAAAGGAGCATGTGATGGGCGATGGACCTTAAAAAAATTAGGGGAACACAACATCACTCATCACAAATTAGACACGAGCCATTACAAGGAGACATGTGATGAGTGATAGACAACCAAAAGGTGAACTTAAGTGATGATAAATTCACATGGGCTTAAGTTGATTTGAAAGGGAAACCTAGGCTCGATGGGTAACCTAATATTTGGGATCGATCAGATAATGGGACTTAATACCATGAAGTGCAACTAATGCAATCGGTTACCAAATACAACTGGTTAATAAAGAATTATAAGACAAGGATAACCAAGGGTACAAACATGAATAAAACCATAAATCATAGACCCTAATGGAAACAGGACATGATCAATAAAGTTTTGACCATAGAACCAATGGGACCATAAAAATTTTTAAGGGTTCCATCAGGGACCAGTTCCCAAGTTTGATTCTTCTCAATCTACATAAGTTTTTCTTTCTTAGCTTCCATCCAATTCTCATCTTTACATGCTTCACTTATAGTCTTTGGTTCTGTTGATGCCAAAAATTGACAAGGTAACAACCTTATGGGAAACTTAGTTAAAGTGGGGACCTATTGCGCTAAACTAAGTGACCTCTGGATTTTTAAAGAAGTCAGCTTCTTCTATAATTTGGGGGTTAAAAAGGGTAGAAGGAAACAAATGTAAAATGAAATATAATCTAAGGCGATGCACCAAGAATTAGATATGGGCATGATAAACCTATCTATTAGATATGATTTAAGGGCTATTCAACAATCAACAATGTCTTAGAATAACATAAATCAAAATGGAAACTTGAACAATTCACTCAATGACATAAAATAACCTCCATATATTTACTGAAAAGAAGATTCAAAGACATAGTTTGAATCATCAAGCTTATATTGAAATTATAGAAGTTTGCAAACAAATTAATCAATACAATGATGGCACAGTATAAAGCTTTATCAAATAGTTAAGAAACAGAAAAGCCAAACTATGGCACAATCTACAAATCTTATACAATAAGCTAAAACAATACAAGAGGCCTAGTGTCTTTTCCACAAATTTTCTTACAAGTTCTAAACTCTTTCTTCCAAAGAAGAAGCAATATTTATAGGTAAAGATCCCATTGCCTAGTGGGCCGATAACAAAAAAGATTCGAATCATGAACAATGATGACCAAAGCAATGATTTCCTTTGGACGTTGTAACAAAAAATATTTGAGCATGAACGGGGTCGTTTACAAACCAAGGCGCTTAGAATACATGGAAATATCAGTGGGGCTCATTTCTTTCTCCTTACTTCTTCTCGTGGAATTCCTCAGAAGAGCCATGTGGTGACAGGTCGGGGTCTATGGTTCATTCCTCCCTCCTTGCGATGGAAACCTACACAGTGAAGACACGTGGAGACATCCTTCACAAATGATGTTGTTGGTTGGGTCCACCAAAAGTGAATGTGGAATGATGATACGTGGCACTCGAATGCAGCTTGATAGGAAAGTGAAGGGAAGCAAGCCAAAAGGGTGCGAATTGATGACACGTGGAAGCATGGTGAATCCATTTAGAAGAGTGAAGAAAGAAATCCTTTCAAAGAGCACCTGAAGGACATGTATCAGTAGTCAAATGAAGCCTTTGCAAAAGGAGCCCGATGATGTTCAACAGATGGGGTGCGGGTCAGTACTTAGCAAAAATAAAAATCACTCGTAGGGAGCTTGGGGAAATTTATGTTCACAACTTTTGGTAACTACCAGGGGCGTTTTGCCTATGGAATGATTAACCCAAAATATTTTGGTTCATAGACCAAATTCCTATTCATTGGGTGACACAATCAAAGCTTGGAGAGAGTGGTCTGCAGAGGTAGCCAGTCAGCCTCAGATGGTGTCGATATGTCATGCAGGTTCTCTTGCACTCCTTGCAGATCAATCATATCTTTGTATGGTAGTGTCATTGATATACCAACCTAGGAAGCAATTTGGAAAATTAGCCACGCTAGTGAATGAGTGATGCTCTCAATATCATCTGTAGTAAGGGGTTGACTGAAGCTCTAAAAAGTGGATGCATCTTGTTGCTTCTCTTGAATCTTCACTGCAATCTTCTTCGTTGTGGCCACCAATTCATCTGAAAGAAATGGGGATGGTAAGCCCATCTAAGTTAGGTGGGAGAACCTCTCCCACATGCTATTCATGGTTTGTTCCAATGTGGCAACACACTCGCTAGCACCCAAGATGGTTGTGTGGCAGTGGATGAACTTGTTTTCTATTTTGGTAGTGGTTTTCCAGTCACTGATCCCTATGTTTGCTAATTCTTCATCTTGGACCATGTATAGCTCATCCAACAATTTTATACCTTAAGAAATATCTGTGTGATGGATTGAGGGAACCTCTCAATCACTCCATGAACCTCCTTTCCTAAACTTGTTGCCTCCGCAATAAATTTGAGAGTCGACTGGAGAGTTAGGCAGAAGGCCTTAACCCTTTCCCAGTATGAAACATATAGCCACTGGGCTACTTGAAGGAGGTCTGATTAGATAGTAGGGGATTGGGGAAGGTTCTTCATAGTGCTGATCTTTGCATCCCTTGAATCAACCTCCTATGTGAGCTTCACAATCCTCTTGTTTGCAGTCAAAAGTTGTCCCTGTAGGGCTTTTGACTCTGTGAGCCAGTTTGCTTCGGCCCATTCCTTGTTTGCTGCTTCCCTCTCAAGGGAAGACTTCATTTCCTAGACCTCATTCTCTAGTTGAGTCTGTTAGGCCCCAAAGTATGTGTCTTTCTACTACATCTGCTAATCCAATTGAGTGCATTGACGGTCAAGCTCCTCATTTTTTCATTGCATCTCCTA
Source organism: Sequoiadendron giganteum (assembly GCA_007115665.2). Lineage (NCBI taxonomy): Eukaryota > Viridiplantae > Streptophyta > Pinopsida > Cupressales > Cupressaceae > Sequoiadendron > Sequoiadendron giganteum. The sequence goes on along the minus strand of CM021110.1, from coordinate 244,455,210 downwards.
TTCCACTCGAGACAACTGGTCTTGATATTCTTGATTCTTTTGTTGTAGATCGATGACCAGGTTGGGATTATAAGATTGGAACTTTTCAAGTTCCTCTTATAATTTAGCTCACTATATCCTCACTTTCTGTGATAGGTTCTCAAATCTAGCATCCCTCACTTTTTCCTTTGCCAACAGGACATTGACCCTATCCTTGACAATTCTCAGCTCTTCTTCTCTCTTCTTCAACTGGCGACCAGACTTGAGAAATTTGATGGTCACCACACACTATATCTCCTCCATGAGCTCAACTTTTTCCTATGGTCAGGCTATCATTAGATCGAGTCCCATGGCATACATGTTGTAATCATCGAGCTGCATCTCTCCTTGCAGTTTGATGACAGTCGGGTACATGGTCGCCAAATGCAGCGATTACTGAGCCTCATTGAAAATGGTTTGTATCTTTGGATTTGCTGGCCTCTTAGCATCCTTGGCCCTTTATTCTTGGACCCTGATAGCCTATGCCTTCTTTTTTTTATCACTTTTTGACAAAATTTGTGTCAGTGATCAGATGAATCCACTTGTGAAAGGTGCACTAGGAGGAAGGGCAAAAGGGAATGAGAGGGTAGTGGCTTCAGGTGATTTCTTCCTCAAAAGATTGACCATTTGCGAGGAGAAAGGAGGGATATGCTAGAGCCCAGTTTACAAACTAGCGGGAGGAATTAAGGGAAGCGATGGCTGAAGCAAAGCTATGGTGGATTCCATCTATTGGGTAGACTGGGTCTGGGTAGACACAACAATAGCGAGATGGGTATCAATAGCAACTGCGGAGGTGAAAAGTGAAGTGCCAATGAATATGGAATGGGACAAGGAAAAAGGTGGAAAGGTCCATGGAGGGGTAAAGGAAAATGGTGTTGCCTGGGAGAACTCTGTGAAACCTCTCATGATCATTGTAGCAGAAGGAGAGAAGGAGAGGTCAAAACTCGAAGTGAGGATCACCGCAGACATAGCAAGAGTCACTAAAGATTGTGAAGCAAGAGAAGAGGGAATAAAAGATACCTGTGGTGCAGATGATTGAGATCCATAGCTTTTTGTGGGCTCTTGTCTTGCCTCGGGCTCTTGCGAACACTCTTCGAAAGCTTCTTCTATGCAACATCCTTTGACGGGTGGTGAGTCTTCCATGTCTATAGCCTCCAACTATTGTTGTGAGGTTATTCTGGTTCTTTTTGTGGTCCAAGTGTGATTTAGTGAAGCCCTCACACATGATATGTTCACTTGCACATTTAAAGAAACCTTGATAGGCTGCTTCATTGCCTTCTCAGTTTGTTGTGTCGAGGACGTCTGAACTTCCATTTCCTTCTCCCTTCCTTCCTTAGAATGTGTTTTGGCCTCTTCTAGGTTGGTACCTTCATTATCACTTGCGTCAAAATCATGATGTTCATCATTCCAAAATTTATCGAACATGTCATCCATATCTATGCTCTCATAAGGGGCATCGGGGAATTTGATTTCTTGTCAATAAATCTAGAAATCCTTAATATTTTCCTCACTGCAGTCAAAATTTCTTATCAAATTATTGTGAAGGTATCCTCGATCTGTGTTTTTTTATCATATTTCCATGACCGAAACTAGAAACTGTGCCATGGAGGTTAATTACCTTCAGTTGGCATATGGATTAGGTCCACCAATAGGTCATCCGCATCTTCCAGTTGATTTCACCACTTCTCTCAGTAAGGTCGAGGGTTGTGCATTACCTTGACATATTCATTCGGTAAGTCATTTTTGGGGTTGTAGTTCCATTTTTTGCAAATCCATACCAACCCTAGATGAGCCAACTTTGCTTCTAGTAGTTCATGCATTTGCTTCTTGGCCATAATCACCATTTTAAAACTCAATAGATAGGTGAAAAATCCTCTGTTCTTGGCCTTTCCTCTATAAAAAGTGAAGTCAATAATTGATACCTGCTAGAACATTTCGAGGGCTAGCACTCGATCTGTTAGACATGTCGGAATTCAAAATGGTTCCTTGGTGAAGCCATGCATTTGGATGAATGTGAAATCTTCTCTAAGAAACCAGTCGCATTTTAGAGTGAAATTTTGCATATACTCTATCTGGTCTGAGTTGAGCCATAAAATGCCACCATCCTCCATCAAATCTTGTAGAATCGAAGTCAAGAAATAATCTAAAAATGCGTAATAATCATAAGTTGCAAAGAGGAGAGGAGTTTAAACAAAAATTGGCCTTCTCCTTTGGTTTTCATCAAATATGGCCAACCCCACATGGTTTTTGAAGAAATCAGGGTTCTGATGCAAAAACATATGGTGAGGAAAGAAGGAAACTTGAACCTCTATTGTGTTTTGTATTCTCTTATCTGTTTTAGCATCTCCTCAATGATGAATTATGTGAAGTCATACCAAAAAAGGGAATGTTTCTTGTGCAACTAAAACCCCAAGCCTAGTTGAAATTCCTAAACATATTTGTCGGTGTCCATATCACAGACAAATGCCATAATTGAGAAGGAATCCTTCATGTCTATGGGGAAATCTTTGTGTGCTATCAAGATCTGTGGTGGCATTTTTTGACCTTCCTTGGGCCTTTGGGTTTCTTTGTTATAAAAATCTAGAGCAAGATCTTTGGTTTTCCATATTTTCTCTCCCCTTGTTGGAGTTAATGACTCCATCTTTTCCACTTTGGAGCTTCGTTTTGGGATGCATAGCATGTCCCAAATCGCCTCTTTGTAGATATTAACTCTTATCTCCCAACCCTTGATGGTGTTGGTAGTCGGGTTGAAATGCTTGATGGCTTCATCGACTAGTTCCGGATAGTAGTGCACGAACAAGACCATATATTGTGGAAGCCCACTGAACCAACACTTATACACCAAGGAATATGGGTCGCTATTTTTCTTCATCCTCTTGTAGGTCACCTCCCTAAGATTCTTAGGGTTCTTTTCAAGGATGGGATCATGAATTTTATCCCATATCTCCTTTGTTCGGCTCTAGTTTATGGGTTTTTTTCTTTTCTATGATCTTTGTATTTACCCACACTAGCTTCTCTGGTATCTGAAGCAAAGCATAAGAGAATTTTTAAAAGACATAGGCAGCGGTGCTGCATGCATGGCATCATACAAAATTTTTGTTTCTTTGCCTTGTATTTATGTTTGAAAACTTTGGGAAGCTTCCATTCTTTGCAAGTTTTTTCCTTAGAAAGTGCACTGGTGCGATATGAATGGAACCTAAAAAACTATGCAAGGCTCTAAACACAAACCTAGATGAATTCTTGCCTTTCATTTTGGGTTCAATCCACATCAGAGTAGTGAATCTCTCGTATCTATTTCTCTGCACTTAGCTGCTTTGAAGTGGTAGACAATGGTTGCCTTTCTGCATTAAATTTGGCATGCACCGCCAGCTTTCTTGCTCATGCAAAATGAATTACTTGCCCTTTTGAAAAGACAAGAATTCATAATGACATTAGTGATCATGTCCTTTGACATTATTTTCTTGGGAAATTGAGCCACTGATTGAAAGCTTGCTAACTTTTCGCATGCTTTGGAAATTAATATCCAAAAAGGAATAATTAAGACAAAGATGTAATGAGTGCTTTGTAAAGATTTGTGTTATTCCTTGGAGTTTGAAAATGGCTGCAACATGACAACTTAGCACCTGTCCGTATGAGCGATCACTTGGGACAGCCACCAACTTGCACTAATTAATTACGGCTCCTTAAACTTGCATGCAACAATTCATACCTACAGATGCAACTAGGTGAGAGCTTCGAGTTGGCCCTTGGTTGTTTTTTTGAGTTAACACTTGATTAGCGTCACGCTTATGGCATCCAAATACCTCAGATATTACTATAAATAGGCCCTACAATAGTAGTAAAATCACACTTAGTGATTAGCAAGAATTGGTAGTAGGTGATTGGCTTAGGATTAGCATTAGACAGTTGAGTAGTGTTTATATTTGCGTAGAGTTAGACTTAGATAGTTGTGCAGAGGTTAGTACCATGAATACTCCTATTAGGCTAGTTTGCAATAAGTCCCATACAACTTTCTTGGGAGAGATTTCTAATAGGCGCCTCAAGAAAATGATGAAGAATAAGCACTCATTGGCTATCATCTCCATGAAGTGGGTTCTGGGGATGGATTGTATTGAATACAAAGATAAGTATAGAGTGAACATGGATATATTCTCCCACTTCATTGTGTCTCTAATTGACATACAAGTTCCCAAGGGTATGATCCTATGTCTGACACTTCAAATTTTCTCGAAGAAGTACCTCGGTGGCCTTGGAGAGGTGGTGAAAAATGTTGTTTCTGGCTTGGGCCTTCTTGTAGCAAGCGACCTACATAGGTATATCGAAGATGATTTTGTGGTGCCATGGGTGCCATTTCTGAGTGGGTTCCGACTTATTTCATAGGCTAAGCGTTGTCAGAGGGCCACTCGCGCATGTCACTTCCTATTGCGTTGCTATAACGTGATGCTATTCTATGACATTGACTGGTACACAGATTTTAGGAACCTTGTGTTCCCTCCATCACTCATCGTTGGTTTTGTGAATGATGTCTCTGCTCCAAACCTCAGTGCTGCTGATAACAACCCTACCGATGACAACAATCATGCTCCTGCTCCTCTAGCCAACTAAAGTTTCAAATTCTTTTTACCTTTTTTTGTATATATATGCCTGGAATAGGCTTTACCGTACATACATATGAAGAAGCTGCATAATATATATATAGATACACTTTTAAACGTATGGCCTCAAATCCATTTTGAAAATGTATTGATCAAAGCATATACATATAATGAATATAATTTCTTACTAAACTATTGTCTCCTTAATATGTGGCTCTACAATATGGGTTGATTCTATTCTCCGCATATGAGTTCATTTTTATGCATCACGGGTTGTGTTTACTTTTCTTTTCTATTTGCAATAATGGGTTTATTCTATTTCCCCACTTCCCGCACTATGGAATTTATTGAAATGCCAACCAACACAAACATGAAGGAAAATAATTACAATACTTACATATTTACACCGGCAGGATAATTGAAGCTTAATTAAACAATTTTAGGTGAATTCTGTTAACCGAAATACCCAATGCTTCCTATTCCATGCTGTCTAATTCAAATGCATTGTGTTGTTTGCACTGAATTATTTTGAAAGGGCCCTCCCATAGACTATCAAATTTTCCATGTTGGCCAAGCTTCAAGGCCCTTTCATTGAATTTTAATACTAGGTCCCCGTACTTTAGACCTTGGTTCGAGGCTTTCTTGTCAAACCATCTCTTAATCACCTGCTGGTAGTTTGACATGGCTATTAGGGCCTTTTCCCTTTTTTCTTTCACTTCCAGGAACTCGACCAACCAAACCTCCATTGCTCTGTTTTGCTCTATCTCCAAAGATTTGGGTAATTGTAATGTTGAAATCTCTATAGGGATGGATAATAATGCCTCCTTCCCGTACACTAATTTGTATGATGAAGTCTTTTAAACTTGCTTAGGGGTTATGTAGTCTGCTTAGAGTGTTGCTTGAAGATTTTGATGCCATTCCTTTTGATGTTCCGAACCAATCCTTTTGATGACTCAGACTTAGTTTTTGTTAGTCGACTCGGCTAGATCGTTCCACTGTGGGTAGTAATTTGATGATGTCTTCAAGAATATGTCATGCACGAGTGTGAATCAACATACCTTAGAGCCTAGTAAATCCTTGGCGTTGTCTGAAATGATGGTCTTTAACGGGCTGAATCTCGTCACCAGTCCCTCAAGGAAGTCCACAATCTCTGCCTCCATCACATTTTTTAGGGGTATGGCCTCGATCCATCTAGTGAAGTAGTCTATGACCATGAGAATCCACTTGTGTCCCACATTAGAGGTGATATTGATTATCCCAATGAAATTCAGGCCTCATTGTGTGAATGGCTCATCCGACACTATTGGATTGAGAGGCATGGCCGATTTTTTTCTTCTTCCTACAAAAATTTGCATTCCTTGCACCTTTTGACCAAATCATATGAGTTGTTGAACATAGTGGGCCAAAAATACCCCACACCCATAATTTTAATGGAAGTTGTCCTTGCAGAGAAGTGCCCACCTACTAGGCTACTATGAAATTCTTTCAGGATATTCTGTGTTTGTTCTTGATTCATGCACCATAGGAGTACACCATTGAAATTCCTCTTGAAAAGAACTCCCTCAAGGAGCGCGTACCCTCTATTCTAGATTTTGTAAAATCTTCGCTTCTAAGAGGGAAGGTTTATCGGGTATTTCCCGATCTGCATAAATCTCATTCTGTTCGCCCACCAACAACTTTCAGACTCAAGTTTGTTGAGCAAGATTACTTCGGGTTGTTCTTCCTCCAATATTGGTACTTCGATGTTTGATGCGAGATATTCACACAAACCTCTACCTCGCACAATTTTAGTAGGCTTGACATGAATGTCATACTCTAGGATCTTTGTTATCTAGTTAGCCCTTTTCTCAGTGATTTCTCCTTCTATTATGTATTCATGCACACTAGAATGTGCTACAAATACAACCACCTTGCTATAAGAGATAAGGTGTCATAATTTCTTGAGACCTTTGACAATAGAAAATTCTTATATTTCAACAAAGTTATACCTTGTCTCATAGTCCTTTAAACTATGAGAGTGGAAGAATATCAGATGTTCCCCTTTTCCTTCATCATCCTTCTAGATTAGAACAATAGCTATGCTAGATCATCTACTGAATACATACATAATAAAATCCTTTGATAGGTCAAGATTTATTAGCACAAGGGCTGAAATAATGGCTTCTTTGACCTTCTCAAAGGCTTCTCTGGCCTCCTTTGTCCATTTTAATGGATGATCTTTTTTAAGCATAAAGGTGATCGGCCTTATCAAGCCTAAAAATTCTAAAATGAACTTTCTCATGAAATTCACCTTCCCCAAAAAATATTGGACTCCTTTCTTATTAATCGATAGGGGAAGCTCCTTGATCACTTTTACCCGATCAAGATGAAATGCAATTCCTTCTTTGGACACTACATGTCCCAATAATTTTCCTTGCAACACTTCGAAAACATATTTTTTTGGGTTCAGGGACACTCCAAACTCCTGACATCTTTTAGAAACCATCTCCAGATGATCAAAATGGTCATCCTTTTATTTATAGAACACCGTCAGATCATCCAAGTAGATTAGGATAATCTGGTTGATTAGTTCCTTGAAAGCAATATCCATTTCTCACTGGAAAGTGGCTCCAGCATTTGAAAGGCCAAAAGACATCTTTGAATATGTGAACATTCCCCACTTTATAGTGAATGGTATCTTATGTTGGTCCTCCTCTTTGACTCGGATCTGATTATAACTTGAAAATCCATTTAACAGAAAAAACATCTCTGCACCGGCTACAATCTGCAAGATTGATTCCATGGAAATTTGTGTGTAGTGATCCTTTAGCGATGCCCTATTTAGGTCACGAAAATCAACACAAAGATGAATGTCTCCATTCTTCTTTTAGACTAGAACTAGGTTAGACACCTATGTACTGTGCTTGATCGGAAACATAATCTTATACTAGATCAACTTTCTTAGTTCCTACACCATCAGGGCTTCAATCTTTGGATTTATTGGCCTCTGCTTTTGGTGAACAGGTTTAGCACCTTTTGTTAGCTCAATATTCTATTGGATGATTTTGGGATCATATCCCCTAAGGTCATGATATGACTAGGCCACTACTCCTTCATATTTTTCATGAAAGTGCATGAGTCTGTCCTTGTCATGCCGTGAGACATCCTTCCCAAATTTGAGCTTCTTTCCATCTCCAACCTGAAGGTTTGCATAGTCACTTTTGTCTGCCACAAAACTCCTCTTGTCATTTATCGCATCATCACAATCAAACAAGCTTTTGAGAGTAACTAGTCCCTTTAGAAGCTTGTTAGACCTTAGCTAAATGATTTTCCCTTCATATGCTTCCTTAATTTTTGGTTGAAGCAAATAAGAAAATTCTCCCAATTGTTGGATGAACGAGGCAATGTGTTCATCACTTTCAAACACTTTCCAACTCTGACCATTATCTATAATGGAGGTTTAGACAATCACTCACACAGAGTGTATATTCTTGATCAAGTTGGAGATAGGATCGAATTGAGACCCTATTATCGCCATGCGATCTGCAGTTGAGCTATGCTCCCTAGGCACCACTTGAATATTAAAAGATTCAAAACCTCCAATGAGGTCCCAAATCTTGTGTCTATAAGACTACATGTGGATATTCTTCACCACAGAGATGTTTCAGACTTGATTAACTATCAGTTCAGAGTCTCCGAACACCATTATTTGCTTGACACCCATTCGCTCTGCGAGGCTTAGACCTTGCACAAGGCCCTCATATTTGGCTTCATTTTTTGAACAAGAAAACTGGAAGTGGAAAGACCTGTGAATCTCCTCATTGGTTGGAGATGTCAAACATATCCTAGCACCAAAACCAACCTTGCACCTTGCACCATAAAAGTGCATTGTCCATATCTCTGAGGCTCGATCGACCGTGGGGTCCTTTATAACCTTTAGAATCTCTTGATCCTCATCATAGATGATGTAAGTGCCTAACTCGATAGCATAATAATTTCCAAAAGGATCAACATCTATGTATTCACTCAAGAGGACCTCTTCTCGATCAGTCTCATCTCCAGTCATGTTCTCATCCTCCTATAGCTCGGTACCATATGTTTTTTCTTTAGTGAAGGAGGTATGAGCAGCCTCAAATTTGATCATGGCTTCATCGGCCACATGTTCTAAATGAAAATATTCAAACACTAGTTTCATGTTAGCTCTATGCTTGGTCCTTAGGATTAGGTGAGACCAGTCCAAAGAAAGATATCCACCTATTTTTGAATTGAATTCTCGAGATAGGCAGAGGCCGAACATGGGAGGAACATTTATGATCCCAGTATCTTGCGGAATTGTGATGGTTGGGTAGGAAAATAAGGTCAAGGGGAGTTCTTTGATGACCCCTACAGTTTCAACTTTATTCCCATCAAGCTGCATAACCCCCCTTCTCAAAGGTTCATAGTTGAGTCCTAAGGCTTCAACTATTTTCTTGGGCATTACTGTGGTGCTAGCGCCAGAGTCAATCATGGAATTATAAAATAATTTCTCCCCCACAATAAGAGTTAAGAAAAAGGGTTTGGTTTTCGGCTTCTCTTTAACCTCAGTAGAGGTCTCTTCTGTACTATTTATGAGAAATTTAGCTGGAGGTGATGGGACAACAAAATTTTCTTTGAGAGATTTCTCTGTAGATTCAATAACTATATTTTATTAGAGGGCCTTCTGCAGCAATGACTTCTGCTCTAGAATAGCTAAGATATCCCAAAGGGATAGATTACCAGAATATTTATTCAATTGTTCCACCATGTTGAATGGTGGTAGATTTGAAGGCTTATGTTCTTTAGACCTGGTTATGACAATCTCCTTACGCATTTGTGGTTGTGAATCAATTATTGAAGGATCGAGAAATTGGTCAAGAATGCCTTTAGGTTGTAGAGTAACCGGTTCACTATTGAATCTCCTCTTTGAATGAGTGTTGTAATCAGACTGTACTTGCAGGGTCTCTAATGTGGATGCCTCGTATGTGAACATCGCCTCTTCTCCTTCCATCAATGAGATGAGCACATGATCAAGAGCTATGTCATTTTCTTGTTCCAAGGACATTCCTTGCATTTGAGCGGTGAGTACTATGTTTTCTATTTATGGAGAGGCATATGTGTAACCTCCTGAACTTGATGCCACACCTTGGCTACGCTATTTTTCCACCTTCTATTGTAAGTTTCCGCATGGATAATTTTGAGGCATGTGTGCATCTCCACAAGGGAAGCACTAGGGATTGATATCTTCCATGAGGTTGTTTTGTCTCGTGGTCATCTCTCTACTCGTGCTTGGCTGAGCAGTTCCTAGCGGAGTAGTGTATTTGAATAGTAGTATATTGATAAAGATTTATTTTTGTTGTGATGAATCCACTATAAAAATATAAAACTAAAACTGTCATTTGATTGTTATGAATTTGAATATTTTATTTCAAATCTACATATCCAATAAAATAGATGTATATATATAATAGTGCAAGTATGAACCTCATCTTACAAACTAATTTCTTATGGTTAAACCTGCAAGACAGTGAAATTAGTAATCATTGCATAAAGATGAAAATAGTATTACAATCACATTAAATATTGCATGAAAATGAATTTAGTAATGCATGTACATTAAATATTGCATGAAGTTGAGAAATTCCATTAAAGATTAATATCCACATTTATAACTAGTTGCATGTAAAAAGTGAATTGTATGTCAATCATATATTCTATCGTCATTATGCATGGAAGATAAAAATAATGAAAGATCATATAATCATTTGCATGAAAGAAATAGAGTATTTATTTATTTTTATGATCATTATGCATGTTATTGTATTCTATGTGAATTGGGTTTGCCTTCTGGGATAGGGTACCAAATATGTACTAATAAAGAAGGTCAATCCTCTTTTCAGGATCTATCAATTTATTCTAATGCTTTGGCCAAAGCCATGTGTTCATTGAAATATATGAAATTTACCTACAAAATTTATTTATATGTTTCTCTCCCATATCCTAATAGTAGTACATTGCATGTTCATGATATAAATACATGTAGATATATCAGGTTACACCAAGATTCCCTCCTGCTATTTGTTTCTAGGTTGCTAGGTACTTCACATAGGGTCAGGTATTCTTTGAGTAGGAAAAATTCCAAGGAAGCGTAAGCTTTGTGGTTGGGTGAAAATTTTCCTGAGCCATGTTCTTGTCTCTTGACTTGCGTATGATTGTGAGGGTTGGTGGTAGTTGAAGAATATATTTTTATGTCCTCCCATCATTCTTATATCATTATTTGTACTTATACTTTCAGATTGTATAATTACTTGACTTCATGGCATGAGAGCCTAAGTTGTAATATTATATGATGTTTATTATGTTCTTTTACCCAAATTATGCACTACACATATGACGATGTGTTATGAAATTTATTTACTTATTGAAGTTTTTTCATTTTATTTTCATGTTTATGAGATAATGAGCTATTATTTATTTACATGAGATTATTTTGGGACTTTATCCTTACAATATATAATGATTTTGGTCTTGATTTTCTTCATGTCCCTCAAATTGGTTCTTAATTTATTGATCATACCATATTAGGAATAATGATAATTCAAGTGGCTAGTCTTATGAGGGTTAACATGGGCACTCCTTTATAAGGATTAGGATTTCAAATAGCTTGTGGCATAAATAAACCTTAGGGTGAAAAGATTAAAAATTAACCAATAAAATGCACCATCAAATATGACTAATTAGAAGAGAAAACCCTACGAATGAAACCCCTGAGGGGCAGAGCAAAGGGGTTCAACAAAATGAATAGTAAAATATACATCATTTTTATATTGAAAGGGAGAATAAAATCCTTTTCACATGAAACTAGAGTAAAGAAATAAATAGCATGAGAATTCAAGATCTACCCTAAATATAAAAAAATACATGGTAATGTAATAAATGTAAATGTAAATGTTTCATAAATCAAATATAAAACAATAAACTTATTTAGTTGGAAAAATATGATAAATAACAAAGTGTGATTTTTCAACAATATAGAAATAATAAAGATCATATGAATGCTTTGAAATCAATGGATGTTGCATTTGTTGTCCTAAATCACTTTCATGATTATGGAATTCAATATGTTTCACATTCTACAAACTTTCATTATTTTTAAATTGAAAGGGAGAATAAAATCATTTTCACATGACCCTAGAGTAAAGAAATAAATAGCACGAGCATTCAAGATATACCCTAAATAAAATAAAAAAGAATACATGGTAATATAACAAATATAAAATTAAATGCTTTATAAATCAAATATAAAACAAAGAACTTATTTAGTTGGAAAACTATGATAAATTATACAAAGTGTAATTTTTCAACAATATAGAAATGACAAAGACCATATGAATTCTTTGAAATCAATGAATTCTATATTTGTTTTCCTAGATCACTTTCGTGACTATGAAATTCAATCTGTTTCATATTATACAAACTTTCATAATGTCATGTTTAGCTCACCTTGATGTTCTCAATATTTATTTATGCTCATAATGTGTTCATACATGTAGAAAATATAATTACTTCCCTTGTGTCAAACCATATAAGGATATCAATTGAACAACATAAGAGATCAAGGATACTACTTTCAAAATGCAAGATGTCATAGCTTTTTGTGCAATGCATATTTTCAAATAATGTGTACAAGTATTGAATGATAACTCTAGGATGCAACACAACCAAAGGGAACTTGAGTTGGATGGGGGAGGGTGGTATCCTATGGGATCATAGAGTTAAAATCATTCTTTCTTATGTGGTTAACCTTGGAAAACAATCTTCAAGTTTTATTGAAGTGGCAACGACTTATCATGGGATTCGACTAGCCAATAATATAGGCTTCACAAATTTATCAATAGAATGGGATTCCCTAAACACCATCATGATGTTAAAGGGTGATTTTTTTACTGACAGGTCTCTTCGGGATCTCATTTCTTCATCTCACCTTCATATAATGAGAATAGGACAGTGTTAGATAAAAACATATTTTTCAAGAAGGGAATTTGGTTATGGATGGAATGGCTAATCTAGGAGCCTTTGTTAACAAGATTAAAGTTTGGAGGGATTTCCTAATTATCCTAAAGCATGTGAGAAATTTAATCACTAATGAAGAAATTTAAAGTTTGCACATCATGTTAGGAATTGACCTATATCTCCTTCAAGATCATAATGGCAACATGTATCATCTTTGTTGCTTGAAGGATAATAAGTGCTACCCATTTCAATCTCCTCATAAAAGGTTGTCTTATATGGTTTCTATTTTCTACTGGAGTCTTCTAAGAGTGGATCGTAAAAATTATTCTAATGCTATTTTTTTTGTCTAAATGGGTGGGTACCATGTTTAGGAAGAGCCAAATTCCTACAATACATAGAGGAATGACCCTGATTTATGGCCAATCTTACAAAAAGATAACCTTTTTTGGAATTTATCAATTCCTGGAATGATGGACTCATTGAGGTGAGGGTTCTCTCTCTTTTTTGTCTCTATGGAGCTTATATTTGATGCTTACTAGTCTCCCCATGGAAGGTGCTAACATTCCCAAAAATCCCAAGGGCCATTATCAAAAAGACATGGAGAAATTCTCAAAGGGGAGAAGGTGAATAGATTATAGAATGGTTACAACAGAGAGGACATGTTGGGTGTTTGGAAGAGGATGGCAGATATTTTAATTAGGTATGTAACTTTGGATGGCTCATTTAAAATATTTCATGCCCATTTTTTTCAATGTTAAATCAATTTCTCCATAATATAAAGAAAAACTTTATTTTATGGATTCACTATTCCTTGAAGCAATCTATAAAAGTGGTTCAAGAAAATAGGAAGCCTTTGCCTCTTCATCGGGGCTTGGTTTATAAGAATTATTGGAAAAAATTGGTGCTTTCCCTAGCCATTGCTTCTCTGTCGTGGGTGACTAGCCCTACCATTGTTCACAAAAGTACTACCGAGATCATGGAGGGGAATCCCATCACCCCTACCTCTTCTACCTTGTTTACCCCCTCACCATCAATCGAGAATCACTTGGTCTAACCCTCCCCATGCTTTGAAAGGTAACCCCTATTGTTTGAGGACCCTACCCCTTCTAGAAAGAAAAATGTCTTTTGTGGACCCCCTAAATCTTCATTTTTGATGATCATTTTGGATCCTCATGGTCCCCAACATCAAATGATTCCCCTATTAACTCCCATCACAACTCTCTTCTAAATACCTTCACTGCTAGCCCCCTTACTCCCCAAAGTGGGATATTAACCAGACTTTGGGGTTTGAGGACACCCCTTTGGATACTTCAGGCATTTGTGAGTGTAGACATCTAAATTTGACCACTTATATTTGGTCAAATTTACCCTTTTCGTCTAAATATCCTTTTATCCACATTAGTTAAATAATGTTACTATTATTTAATTAATACTCCTAAAGTCTTCTAAATCCCTAAGGTATTTAGTTAAATAATTAAATACCTTACCCCTTCATCTCTTTCTTCCAAGAAATTAAATAAATAACCCATTTATTTAATTCCCTTTATGTCTCATCCACACTTAATCCTAATTCATCTCCTAATCTCATCATTAGAGATGTGACACATCCCTAATCCATTATTAGGATGTGTCGTGTTGGCTCCTAATCATCATTAGATACCTAACTCTTCTAATCCTTCATTGACTAGTCTAATCAACCCTTTAGTCGACTCTTGTCACATTCCAATGAAATTTTTAATTCCATTTTATTCTTGCAACACCCTTAATGGAATTTTTAATTCCATGTCCTCTTCCCCATGTGAATTTAAAATTCACATTTATTTATCCCATGCATTTCTCTTCCCCATAATCCCTCATAGGTCACCTCCTTTAATAGAACCTTGTCTTATCCATAGGGTACTTCCAATCATGTGAATTTAAAATTTACATCTATTCCTCCAACAAATTCTCCCATCCCCATGATGATAAGAGAGGACTTTCCAAAATTCTTCACTTGTCACCATCAACCTCATATGGGGACAAGGACTTCTTTTTTGAGGAAATCATCTCCTAATCCCAAGGTACTTGCAAGTACCTCCACCTCACATGGTCTTTGTGCACATCATATGTCCTCTTTACACCTCATATTCCACATGGAAAGATGTGATGACTTGAGAGTCCTCAACTCACCACAACCCTCCATCTTTACCTTGTTGGATAAATCCTAGCCGTCCATTTTCTAGAGACCCTTTCTTTAAATTGGAAGACTTGGTCTCATTTTAGAGAAAAAATTGATCATTTTTGCATTCACTCTCATTCAAGCACTTAGAACTTAGCACTTGCATCCTCCATTATTGCAGCCATTGATTGAAGCTCTTATTGCATCCACCAGGGATAACTTTAGTGGCGAATTCTAGGAATCTAGCAATTCAAATTTGGCGAATCTACCGTATCTGCAAGGTGTTCAAATCGCCAGGAATTCACGGACTATCGGTCCAATGCATGTCCATTCGCTAGTAGTTTTTCTTTATGAGGCATGTTTAGGCAATAAATTCACCATAACAGATTACACGTTTCTAATGCACCGATCAATATTTTCGCTTGGAATCCCGTGGAGCATGTCAAAGTCACCAACATATTTGCCAATACTATTAAAACAACATTATATGAAGACCCATTTCACCAATTAAAATTTACAAATAGTTGCTTGTGAAGACCCATTTCGCCAATTAAAATTTATAAATAGTTGCTTATGAGAACCTATTTCGCCTTGAAAATTTCAAGGTATCGTTGTATAAGCACGTGGGATTCACCAATTTTTTAACATACCATTTCAAATCCCCCGAAATTCACCAAATATGGATTGATATAAATACAATTGAAACTGTTATTTGTTCTTACACATTTTGTTGGGTTCTGAACTTCTGAGGTTCTACTTCTTGATTCAAAAGTTAGCGAAACCTGAAAACATAGACTCAAAGGTGAGTGATCATTTCTTCATACTGTTATTAGTTATTAGACTATTAGTTATAATAGTAAGATTTCTTTATTTGTTTTCCATTCTTGCTTCAGTCTTAAACATAATTTTAAGTAGGGAATGGGATCTATATTCTCTATCAGTCTATCCTTCTTAAACAAGAAGACATTTTTTTCCAGCTTTTATTTGAAGTGAGATCAATATGTCGAGCAACGAGGGTAAGACTCCTAAGCAAGCAGGTAATGAAGAGACTAGGAGGCCATCAAAATGCCCAAAATGGGGAGGTACCATACAGTCTTACTCTGGAATTGGAAAAGCTTCTAATCCATTAGATCAAGTTGGAGCTACACCATCAACTCTTCCACCAAATATTATTGAAGATGGAGATACATCATCAACTCTTCCGCCACAGGAAGGTCAAGGTGAGATTGTCATTGTGTTAAATCAAAATGTATCAAATGAGGATAGCAATACCGTAGAAGATGTTCCAAGGGATTCCCTGGATAGCCAGAATGAGATAATCGACTTGGATGAGGATGATGTTGGTAGCAAGAAAAGAAAAGGCAAAGCAAAATTGGGGCGCGAGTGGGAAATGACAAGGAATTTTCAAATTGGTTGGTTGTCAAAGTACCCATTCCTTGAACCAGTGGGGGTATCAAATGAAAACAATATTGAAAGGGCAACAGAGGTCAGATGTAAGATCTGTAGTTGTAAATGTGGAAGAGACAAGATGATGTAGCTAAAGCTTGACACTATAGAAAAGCATATCGGCAAAGTTTACGAAAAACAAATCATAGATGAAAAGGAACAATCAGTCGTACGATGGAAATCAAAGGAAGAATGTCTTCATGTTAAGTATGCCACAGATTATGGAGAGGATAACCATAGAATGTCAAAGATTAAAAAATGTGAAGGTACACTTGAGGCTCATTTTGGAAAAGCCATGGTAGCAACAAATCTGTCAAAAACTGTTCAGATGAGTGTTATTTTTCATATATTGTCCAGGGGGTGTCCTATGACAGACTACCCAGAATATTTTGATTTATTATATTATTTGAGTGTTCCCCACTTTCCCTTCTCACATTGGTTAGTAAACGTTGGATGGGAATTGGAAAACTGTCTTGCTGTAGTGGAAAAGCAAGATTTAAAGGAGAAATTAAAAGAGTCAAATTTCATTGCATTATCTTTAGATGAAGTTACTATGGTAGACAATACTTCTTGGGTTTGTATGCATTTGTATACTGTAGAACAACATGTTCACCAAGCTCATCTTCTTTGTGTTTGTAAAATGAAGGACAGTTCAACATCGTAAAATCTATTTGAACTAGTCAAGAAATATTTCAATGAAATTGCAAGTTTGGATGAGTTGAAAGTTGCCAAAAAGTTGGTGTGTGTAGGAGCTGATGGAGCTACAATGATGCAAGGTCAAAGGAGCGGTCTTTGCACAAAGTTAGAAAATACTTGTGCACCATACATGCTTGGCATTCATTGCATGGCCCACAGAATGAGTTTAGTATTTAAAATTGTAAGCAAGTTTTCAACAATATCAAAAGTTGAAAATCTAGTTCACGAGATCCACACATACTTATGCCGAAGTCCCAAATGTTTCCTTGAATTTCAACATTTTGCTGAGGGAATAACACTTGGAAACAAGCTTCTCAAGGATTTCGATACCAGATGGATCTCCTTGCATGGACCAGGGCAACAAGTTCTTTTAGAATATCAATCCTTGATTGGGTTGATGTACGACAATCATAGCACAGTAGACAAAGCTCCTGAACTCTTACATAGGAGCAATATAGAGACACTCTTGAATTTAGCTAGTCTTCTCCTCATGCTGGATGAGATGAACAATCTTGTGAAGAAAGCCCAAGATAGAACTATTTATATTTATGAATATGCCAATCTACGTAAACTTACATGATTGGCCCTCGATCATGTATATCTAGATCTAACACAAGAAGGTGCAAATTATTTGTTGTGGTGGAAAATTACTGATTTGAATAATCCTGATAATTATTTATAGTTTAATGCAAGTGGGCACTTATGAATTTATGTACGTGGATATGAGATACCAATGTACCATTGTAAGACAGCCAGGCACTCTAGAAAAGAAGTACCTGTTAACGAGGAAGATTTTAACGACATTGTTAAATCTGTTCGTGATAGTTTGAAGGAAATTGCAAAATCTCTTTCCTCAAAGATTCATGAAAGATTCCCTCGACACGAAATACTTGAAGCCATGGGTATTGTGTATCCTCAATTTTGGGTAAACCGAGATAACCCAAAATATTTTCATGATCAAGTAAAAATTGTGATCGAACAGTTTTCGAAGAAGCTAACATACAATGAGCAGGAAATAGAAGGAATTTTAAATAAAAATAAGCTTAGAAAGCAATGTCAGAGTTTTACAATAGCTATGAGGGACCAGACTGATTCCATGGGCAAGGAGAAGGCCTTTGAATCGGGATCAATAAAAAAGGTTTGGACAAGCTTAGGTCAGAGTGAAATATTGCGTGGTTCGATGTCAGAATATTTCAAACTTTTTGATTTATGTCAAGCAATGATATTGGGGTTGATGGAGGATGAGAGAGTTTTCAAGACATTGGGGTTTTTGAAATCAAAGTTAAGAAACAAACTGGACAAGAATTTAGAAAATTGCTTGAGGATGAAAGGAACTGCGTATAATGTCAAAAAAATTCCTTTTGAAAGGGCACTCGCAATTTGGAGGTGCACATGTGAAAGAAGAGGGGCCAGGTTATGCAACATAGGCTCTCCAATTCCAAGAGCCGTTGGTACTGGTGGTGGTACTAGTGGCAGTGGCAGTGACAGTGGGCCTGGGATAGATCAAGATGACAATGATATTGAAATTGACACAAATCAAACAATGAATGTTGATTTTGAGACACAGGCCAAACAAAGTGCAAAACAGTCTCCAAATCAAGATGACTCTTTTACTTTATCTGAAGATGAGAATCAGTGTGAGGACCCTGACTCCATTTGGGAAATGGAAGAGAATTAGCAAGTTTTAGGTATTTTTACTGCACTTCTTGAATCAGTTTCCATTGTTCCAAAGTCCAAACTGTAGTTGATGATATTTTATATTCTATTAAATGAAAATTGTGAATCATTGCACTTCAAGTTCATGATATCTTATAATCTTATTTTAGATTGCACTCAAGCACTGCATGAATCATCTTCCAAATAGTAGTTGATGATTTTTTATATTGTATTCAAATAAATTGTGAATCATTGCACTTCAAGTTCAGGAATCAAGATATTTTATTTAATATTTTATATTTCACTCCAAGTCTCCATGATATTTTATATTATATTGCAGTTCATGAATCATATCAGGATTTTTAGTCAAAACATAACATAAGCTAACAGACTAACAGCTCAACATCCATAACTTAGAAATGAACAAAATAACCCTTGATCATTTTATTAAAAATAATGATATGTTTATACAATGGAGAGACATGAGTTCGAAATGAGTAATTTCCATTCAAATGCTAGTACTGTCCTGAAACATCAAACTCTAATGAGTTTAAAACCTACTATAGAATGAATGATGCACTGGCCAACCGCCAAACCTCAAGAAACTTGTGCCAAAAGTGGCCCAAAACTATCATCAAGACACAACCAAAATCTGTTATAACTTTGTGGTAAAATAGAATGAAGGAAAATTACTTAATGTCGATCGAATTCAAATCCCAACCGTCAATCCTTCACTTTCATTAGAGCATCGAACGACTACCTTCAAAAAGGCTGATGTAATCTCCATCTCAGTATGATGGGCCTACCAGTGACCACACTATGTATCGCCAAAGGAATACATGTGGCGCCCGCCCGTGATATCGCAATCAATAAACACCTCGCATCTTCCGATCACATGATGGCGGGCAACTGTTGATCTCTATCATCGACAATCGTGTTCATTCATAACAGTCACCGTTGTTGAACATAACCGTCGAGCAACTTTTTCATCAAGATTATAACACCTCCATTGATTTTGAACATGTGCATCTCACAGCTGCTTTAGTAACCTGCCATATAATGTATATCTTTGGGTTGGGTCTTTTCTGACGTTACCTTTTTGAGGGTGGTTTCAAAAAAACTTATGTCCCATTGAATCGTCTAGGCCAAGCCCCTTTTAATAAAAATGCTAAATATTTCGCCTGACCTTTTATTTCTCAAGTTTGGGTTGGACCGTGCCCTGTATTTTAGAACAACTTTGAGCCATCATTTTTCATTGTCCTAGGTGGTTTCCCCTTCCCCTCTTTTATTTTAAGTGATTGTATTATTTTGCAGGGGTTATTTTTAGTGACTGTCGATCTCCCTATGGTTGATCTTGACCGTTCCCCACGATATCACGATGACATCACCGCTAGTTGCTTGGTGATTGCGATATCACGGGCAGGCGCCATGTGTCCCAGATTGTCGATGATGAAAAGGAGTAAATAAAGTGCTTAATATTTGTATTAGACTTTAGTACGTTATAGAGTAGGTTACTAAACCAGATGTGAGATGCACATACTCGAGATCGATGATGATGTTTTCACCTTGATGAAAAGTTGCTCGATGGATAGATTTTTGTGTTGTAGCTACTGCTCACTATTGTGAATGATCATGATCACTGATGGAGGGAATCAATGGTTGCCCGCCATCGTGTGATCCTAAAGTGAAGGGTGTTTAGTGATTGCGATATCACGGGCGGACACCACATGTATTCCTTTGGTGCTGTGTATTATGGTGGGCCCTTGATAATGACATGGAGATGTTGTCAGGCTGTCAGCCGAAGATGGTCATTTGATCATTGATGATCTGATAGGAACAAGAGATCGACGGTGAGGATTTAAATTTGCATCAAATATAATTGAAGCCATTGGCGCGGCATGCAAGTGATCTTTAATGGCGGATGAGACGTCCACTGGCCATTTTTCATCGGCTTTAAGTAGTTAATTCTATTATATCTTCACCACAAAGGAATTCAAATGTTTTTGAAGCGGTCCAGAGCCAGAGATTGAGTTTTTCAAGCAATTATAGCGAGGTTTGGTTTTCTGCAAGGCGCAAAATCTCGTGTTACCTTCTATGCCATGGTTTCTATTTGAATGTGTTTTTTGTGGAGGGTTGTATTGTGTTGGTTAGGGGTCTTGTTGATTAAGACTGTAAGGTTACTGATTCTTTTTAATTGTGGGAAATTGCAAAGTTTTGGTGTAATTTCATTTTTGGTTGCCCTAGTTTGTTCAAGAATTTGATTTCAGGAGAAGCCCCGGTTGTTCAAAATGGCACCATCAAAGCAACATTCTGGCCATATTGATTATTTGCAAAGGAATTTATAAGATGATTTCCTAGATCAATTCCCGCTATCAACGAATGACAAGAAGAGGGGTTTGGTTTTAATGAATGGGAAAGCCTTAGGCGAGGGACTAAGGTGTAAAACCTATAATATTGCAGATGCTAGGGTCCAAATGACGGGCCTAGAAATGTTTAGGAGATGGTATGGGCAGCAAAATATGCCTCATCCTTTCTATAATGGCTAGAAGTACGATACGGGGAAACTAGTTGTACCAAATGTATCTCCTAATATTGACCTACTCAGAGCAGTGGCAACATGATATGATCCTATTA
Source organism: Sequoiadendron giganteum (assembly GCA_007115665.2). NCBI lineage: Eukaryota > Viridiplantae > Streptophyta > Pinopsida > Cupressales > Cupressaceae > Sequoiadendron > Sequoiadendron giganteum. Next base: position 244,434,000 of record CM021110.1, on the reverse strand, counting down.
CAAGGATTATCAGGGATAATGAGGGTGGGGTTCTACTAAATATAAATACAGATGAGATTCAACAAGTTTTCAATTTGAGTGAATATAGCCCATTCTTAGTCCGGGTATATTTTGAGGAAATGAAGTAGGAATATGCCAGGTCTAAGCCTCTTTTTAGATCAAAATTGCTTCCTCCTAATTTAGCCAAGGCAGGCAGTTCAACGATTCACATCAGCCCAACTGATCAGGAGCCTTTCAGGCTGAGCCGTTTTGCTGATCACTTCTTGGCAACATTTTATTCACTTTTCTAGATTTTAGGTTTCATCCCTAATACTGTGATGCCCATTGCTTATATGTTTATGGGGCCTCAGATTTAGCATCCCAATTTTTCTGTAGTGTATGACTATGCATCTTTTCTTGCTGAAAAGATACATGAGGGTTTGTTGAAGTTGCATATGGGGGACACTAGTACTCTTTTCTTTTGGTACTCCCTATTAATGCATATGTTCCTGTACAAGAATGTCGACTTCTTCTCAAATAAAATGGTGTTGAGGCAAGAAGTGAATGGAGAAAGATTAAGCACAGGTTTGGAGTGCAGATTTGTCTTGCAATAGGGGAGGTGCTAGCTTTGTGCAGTTTGATAACTATTTTGCTTCCAGACTTAGAGCTATATTGGTGGTAAATGTGCCAAGGGTCCATAAGGATTTGCATGATTTCCTCTGACCCAAAGTGAGGAAGCCTGATTTGAAGGTGTGCCACAATTGGGGTGACACCATCTTATACCTCGTAAGCACTATCCTAAGGGTTTATGGTTTCCAGGGAGCTCCTCACATTCTCCCATATAATGTACCATCAAGGATGGGATTTTCTGAGGTCATGTGGCAACTAGGTTGCATTCATGAGGATAATTTGACAGGGAAAGGAAAAGGGACTTTGTTCCTTGATTATACTGTTGTTTTTGATTTTTTCTTTTCCAAGGGAGGATGGGTCCACTTTAGAAGATTTTTGATGATTATCATTTGAAGAGTGGATGTAAGAGGCAACATGACCCCGAGGGATTCTTTTCTCTATTCAGAAAACAAATTAAAGGTGGTAAGTTTGCACATGTTTTCAATTTTCCTGAGGATCTAATCAGAAATGAGTTTGATTTGAGTAGGCAGGAATTGAATAAAGAGAAATGGATTGCCTATGAGAAACTACTGGCTATGTTGCATAAAATGGATCCAAAATACGATCCACTGATGGAGTTCACTCCATTTCACAAAATAATAGATTTCTTAATGAATAACTTCAAAGATATCATGAGCACCTTGAAAACCAAGAAAGTCAATTTGGAACTGGACTTGGGAATTCAGAGACCAGAGGTGAGGCCTGAAGAAGCAAGGCCAACTTATCAGCCACCAGAGGATAGGCCTCTATACAAGAGGAAGAGAGATGATACCAATGATGAGGAGGCAAGAGATAAAAGGGGGAAACAAATAATGCAAGCATCATCACAACTGGGTCAAGGAATCAGGAAACCTGGAGGGATAAGGATTGTGGACCTAGATTCACCACCAAGAAATGATCCTATAGAGTTACTATCAGATCCAAGCCTAAAGAGGCAAAGGGTTGAGGAAACACAAGAGGATCTGATGGATGAAATACTTATAACTGATCAAGACATGTAGGTTGGTATCCCTTCTCCTCCTAGAACAACACAATTGGTGTCAACTGATATGGATATAAAGGGGCAGTGTGTACAGGATGCCAGGATGGAGGCCTGCAAGGCATTCTTGGATGACGATGCCTTCGTGAAGACTCCTATATTCTTGCAATTAATTTGGAGAATGAAATTAGAATATCAGGATAAATGCAAGAGAAGGAGAGAGTCAAGACCTGATAGGTCTGAACAGGAGAATGATGATGAAGTTAAGGCCGAACTAATGGAGGAATTCAAGAGCATTACTCCTAAGGATGGAAGGAGACTTGTGACTCAGGCTAGTGTCTTACTTCTTCCTGAATGGGACATAGCTGATGTTGTAGCATTCAATGCTATCCTGCAGTCCAAGCATCCTTTGCAAAATAGTGAGGAAGAGGTTAAGGCAGCTCTGCAAGACTCTACTTTTAGTGAGGAATATGAAACTCTGGCCATATGGGCATTGGTACCCCAGGGAAGAAAACCAAATGTGGTTGATATTGGCCCAAGTCTAAGGGGAGGGCTCATCATCAAGAGAGCTTCTAAAACCTTGATAACATAAGCCACAAGATTGACATTGAATGTGGCCAAATTGACCCAAAAGACAACCAAAAGAGAGGAAGCTGAAAAGAGAGTCTGATGGAGAAATACAACGTAATAATTGGGGAATATAGTAGAATATAGTAGAGGAATGTTGAGCTATAGTCTGAAGTAGATAGACTAAAATATGGGCAGGTAGGGGAATCCTCTAGTGCCCCTGGTATCAGAGCACTACCCACTACTTCAGGGTCAGTTCCCCTTAATATCCCAATCATTTCTACTCCTGGGTCCCCCATTCGGACACCTGCTCTCAGCGCTGCACCAGAGCCAGTTGAAGAGGATGTTGAGTATTCTGTGGATCCTACCAAGAAGCAAATGTTGAATAAAATCACAAAATTGCAGGCTACCCTAAAGGCAAGTGAGGATGATGCAATTGCTAAACACAATGAGGTGGCTGACACCATTTTGAGGCATCTAAATGAGAAGGTTGATTGTAGGCTGCCATTTGTACATTCTTTGTATTCTTTGTTCTTGGGTGGAATTAAAAACATTAACAGAGATCGGGAAGTAGTTATGCCTTTGGTTGAGAAGTGGATCCCTCAGGCCACTGATTTAGATGTTATGTTTAAGGCTTCTAGGTTTGATGTAGACAATAGGCCTCAGTCATTGAAGCCTACTCTAAATTTTGTGAAATCATTGAAGGGATTCCAGGCCCTACTTGATGATTTGAGTAGAAAAATTAGAGAACTAGTAAAGAGTTTTGATGACTGGAATGATACTTTTTTTCCAGATATAATAGATGCATAGGGAAATATTAAGACATTGCAGCAGTGGCAAGATAGGGAAAAAGAGGTTATTGATGCACAAATCAAATTAATTTGTGATGGCTCGGACTATGACTTGTTGGTGAGCAGTATGGATAAAATAATTAATACCAGCATATTCTTAGAGTCTTTTGAGAGAGAGGCTATTCTTAGAGTCTTTTGAGAGAGAGGCTAACCAGGTTGCGGTGAAGTACACACCTTACAATACTAGGGTGATCGAGGTGGTGAATTTTAACTGGCCAATGGATGAGTAATATCTGAAATGGGTGGACAAGTACTTAACCAAAGAGGAGTAAAACAGTGTCTATTACCGGCAACTAACAGCTCAGCGGTTATAGTATAACTAATTATGGTCTATTAATAATTGACCAATGACGTGTAATTTTTGGCCCGATGCTTGTTTTCTCCATCATTTTCTATAAGAAGGATTTCAAGGCCAGAAATAGGGGTTGGCAAGTCAGATATTCTGAGGTCGAGTCTAGGTATAGTTGCAGAACAGGTTTTAGGTCTATGAAGATTTGATGTTTCGCAACAGTACTAGTATTTGAGTTATGATGTTATATTTCAAGCTCATGTCTCTCCTTTGTATAAACATATCATAATTTTGAATAGAATAATCAAGGATTATGGTGTTTATCTCACTGCTCAGTGCTCTGGTGTGTATGTTTTCCATTTTGGCTTTAATTCAAGGAATTAATTAAAATGCTTGGATGGAATCATGGATGGATATGTTTGTAAAGGGATTTAGTAAGAAGTATTGGGTTAGGATATGGATTGACACTATTGTAATGCAATATTTCCAGGGATCTTATATGCTATGTATTTGAAAAATTGAATCTGTTGTTAAATTTTAAATGTTTGTGAATTTGACTCCCCAATGGTATATGGCACTGGTTTAAATTGTACGAGTTTGTGAAGTCATGTGTCTATATGTCTTTACTTAGATCTTGCTGCCAAATTTCAAATAAAATGACTATCATAAGTTATGAAATAATGTTGTAATCATCCCATGCCCTTGATTGGAATTGGCAATTCCATAGGTAGATTATGAGACAAACATGGTTTATGTTAAAAAACACCAACAAAACCAACCCAAAAAAGGTAACATCTGAATTGATTTTCACCCAAGGTATTACATACGACATTAGGATTTTCATGAAAACCAAAATAAAAACCCCAACCTTAGGTTCTTTTTCAAACAATATGACACATCGACAGACCAGGACAAGGTCAAGACAAAGAGGAATTCAAAGAACAAAATTAGAAGTTCCATCAAGTTCATCAGTAGTTCAAATGATAAAATAAATAATACAGATAATTGAACATCATCACATTACTGAAGTCTGAATTTGAGCTTTTTAATTGAATTTCACATGAAGGAGTACATATTGGCACTAGCAATGCAAAATCTTGCCAATGCCCAAAGACAAATCTGCATAGAGCTGAGTTGGAACTTGGAAACTCATATTATCAATGGTTGAAAATAAAAAATCAAGTCACTATATCACCTTTTCTAGCAACTTCCACTCTTCAGGAGGTGAAATTGCCATTTGTTCTAACTGATGTTGTTTGACTTGAAGTTTTGTTAACATTTCATGATTGTAATTAGAAGTGGAACTTGTCTTGAATTCTTCAGTCAATTTTGCATTCAAGGTTATCAGTGTTCTGATTGAATCCAAATTAAAATAGTTCACATCTGGGTTCTGAGGAAATTGGTCCAAATCAATCTTCCTTGCACCTTCCATCTTCTTTATGAAACCATCCTTTCCAATAAATCACTCATCTGTGTCAAAAGCCTCTGGAAAACCAAGCTCTATGAAGTTCCTTACCTTTTCATCCACCACCTTCATCTTGTCTGCAACCAAATGCAAATATTCCTTTGTTCCAAACATTCTTGAACACTTTTCAATGATAAATGACAACTTCATTGAGGTTTCAATCCGATTAGTAATCCCTTTTGATATCAGATCATTGTCATTGGCTTTGTAGACTGTTTGTAGAACTTCATTTGCAGATTTCTCTAATTCTAGCACCTTTTTGTTGTCCACTAAATATTTACTAAGCTTCTTATAATGTTGTCTGATAGCATCAATCAATTGAAACATTTCACACAAATGATCAAACCTCTGCATTATTTCATCCCAGATCTTTTGTTTCATATGCCTCACCGTATCTCTATAAAATGCAGATAACTTATTTTGAGAAGACTTAATTTTTTCTTTTGCTTCCGTCAGCTCTTTCTCCAATCTTTCAATTATTTTTCTCTGTTTCTCCAATTTTTGTTCCCACTGTGCATTTCCATTCACAATGTTTAGTCTTAATTTTCTGAAGTGGATTTTTCCTCATCATATTTCTTGTTGCTCTCATCTAGCCTTCACTTCAGGTCATTCACTTCTCTCTCATTTGATTTATCCTCTTTGCTTGTAGATGTAGAGGCAGATTTTATTATTCTTTTTTCTAATTCATTGCTCTTGTTGTCTATTGCTTTCCTGTTTTCTTTCTCACTTGCTAGGTCTGCCTGTAACTTTTCTATTTGGGTTTGCAACCTTTTCTTCTCTCTATCTTGCTTTAGCAATGATGTGTACACCAATTCATTGTTCTTCTTTGATACATTAATTTTGTTAGTATTTTTCAGGCCTGAAAAATCCAATTGAAAATTGGTTACTTGGTATTCAGATCGATCCATCTGATTTGTTGGTTTGTTTTGAATTGTGGGAACAACAATTATGTACTCCATGATTTCTTTATTTGCATCAAATGTGGGTAATACCATGGTTGTTGCAGTCTCTAAAGTTACAACAGACACACTCTCCATCAGTTGCTTCTTTTCTTTTTTATTCGAGTCTGATTTCTTTTTAAACTCTTCAATAAAATCATAACGTGGGGAGGTAGGAACAATGGAATGCTCGAATGGCAAAGGAATAGGAGTACTTGTAGTTGCTAATGATGTTGCACCCACACTAACTGGAATTGGGGGAGTGCCTAGAAATAACTCCTTTGTGGTACTGGTGGATCCACTGATAGTGTGACTTGGACCTATCAAAATCCTTTGCCTCTTTTGATTGCCTTGATCACCTGGTGTTTCTGTGGTATCTTTTTTTGTTTTCCTCTTAGTATTGTGTGTAATTTGTTGTTGTAGCACATGTTGACCACTACTAGTACTAATACTACCCATACCATCACCACCAATGGCACTCCCAGTTGCACTAAGCTGTCCACCAAGGGCATGTCCTAGTTGTGATTGTATCTGACCATGAGGATGAGGACTAGAAGCTCTAACAAATTGATTGTACGTAGCTGCAGGAATTCTTTCACTTACCCAGATTCTGAGTCTCGACGCTTGAAAACTAGAATGGCGTTGTTGGAAGTGGAACTGTGGAATCCAAAATAGGGTGGTGCACTGCAATGGCCAATGAGCAAAGACTTTAAAAATCACTATACAATTTCAAAGTGCAAAGTGTTTTAAATGCTTTTTTTCTCGTAATTGGAACTTTAAAGTGAATGACACATCTTAGGAGTTAGGTCTACAAGACTACAAGTTGAAAATTCTTAACCATTGATCTTTCTAAATCTAACGATTATAGGGTGATTCCAGAGGTTTAAGTTGGGAAGCCCATCGCTATGTGAATTTCATTACGAAATGCAACTACAACCATACATCAAATGTTCATCCAACGGTTGAAACTTGAGTAATTTATGATATTAACTTTAAAGTTTAAAAATAAACATTAATCACTTGACAGTTGACACTTAGCAGTACAAAGTGCTTTAAATGCTTTGTTTCTCAAAATTGGAACATTAAAGTGAATGACATGTCTTACGTCTACAAGTTGCAAATTCTTCACCGTTGATCTTTCTAAATCTAACTGTTATAGGGTGATTTCGGAGGTTTAAGTGGCAAGCCCATCGCTCTGTGCATGTCATTACGAAATGCAACTACAACCATACATCAAATGTTCATCCAACGGTTGAAACTTGAGTAATTTATTATATTAACTTTAAAAATAAACATTAATCACTAGACACTTGACAGCAGGCCTGGAATTTGATGGTCTATTAATATTTGACCTTTTTTTCAATATTAGACCATATATTGTAGCTATAAAATTTATTAGACCGTATAGTTTAACTTGCTATATTTTTATTAAACCATAAAAAAATATTATATAGTATTTTAATTTATAATATATATCATTTTATAATTTTTATTATAAAAAGAAAATAGAATATAACTTTTTTGAATATTTTTAATATGAATTTAGAAACTTTTGACTTTTTTATAATATTAATAGCTATCATTTTTTATATTAATATATGTGATTTATAATATTATTATAAATATATATATTAATTTAGAATCTTTTCAAAATAAAACATAAGTATTTTTAATTTTTAGAATATATTTAACAAGATTTATTTTTAATATGATTTTAGAAACTTTTGTTAATTGTTAATTATAACAGTAGATTTTTATATTTATCACTAATAATTATCATTGTTTTCTAATTTTTCAAGATCTTCTATTTATAAAAGATTTTATACATAAAATTTTAATTAAACAATTTTTTGATAGGCATTTAAATGACCAAACCATCATAAATTTTTCATATTGATTGTTTGCTATTGTCATAATCTTAACCTTTGATCTTTCTAAATCTAACGGTTATAGGGTAATTCCGGAGGTTTAAATTGGGAAGGCCATTGCTCTGTTCATTTCATTACGGAATGTAACTACAACCATACATCAAATGTTCATCCAACGGTTGAACTTGAAACTTGAGTAACCATGAATTCTCAAGTGCATATTGCATAGAGTATATTACTTAATTTCTAAAAAGAAACAAAAATTGATTTGAATATATTAAATTATTAATAGACATTGAAGTTCTGAACTCAGAAAACAACTCTTTACTCTTAAACGTAAATGAATAACGAAGATTCAAGGAATCAAGATTCAAGAATAACACAACATAGCCATTTATTTTATTGCAACTGAATTTCAATGTCACATTATTACATATCTTTTTACAGACAAGTAGCACTGTAGCTCCTGTTTTGTATAAATAACATATGTCAGTGTGTCACTTTAGTACTTTACATAGAAAAAATTTAATAATTTATTCCAAGTTGTTGCTCGTTACAATGGATTACAAATTGATTCCAATTTCCAAGCTTTGTTGCTGAAAACTTACTACACATCTATCTCTAAAAATAAATGTGGCTTTGAAAATAAATTCATGATTCCAAGCTTCTTCCGGTGGATTTTCCAACCATGTTGGGCAAAAGGGGTTCCAATCAGTCCTAGGGAAATGGGAGCCGTGAAGATACAAAATATACATATCCCCTTCGAGAACCAGAGTCATACAGAAGATGAAATACAAATGTCTCTTTGAAAATAAATGCATGGGGCTTGCCTAGCCAACCATGCTGGGGAAATGGGAGCTGTTAGAATACAGGAGGAGAAGCAAATCTACTACCATCTTTTACCTGCAGCCTCTATGCATTGGGATAGCACTTATCTCCATCAAAGCTCCTCATCCTGGTTCAAAACCCATCTGAAAATTCAAGTTAACCAAATCAACTTCTTTCCAATTCCACCCATTCTGAACTTGAAGGAAATTTATCTTTTACTAATTACTCTATAACTACATAATTGTAGGTAGCAGAATTTACAGTATCCCCAATACTACATCATCTTCTTCATGAATCCTTATTAACCCTAGAAAATAAAAACCCTTATGGCACTATCTACTAATCACTGAATCACTATCCCTATTTATGGGCCATCAATGCCGCTACCAGCCTGTATAATTAAAATTTCTAATTTGATTGACATCTTGCTACATGCCAACTTGAACTCTACCTCAAGCTGACAACTGACAAGCTGTCAAAATCACTCATTCAAACGACATGAAATCATTACAAATATTGTTTCATTAAAGCTATGAGTTGTCCCATAAATTTCTTCAGATGTTCATATCACATATGACATTAATCGCCGCCACTCCCACTGCCAACCACACTTTCTTCAAAAAGATTGAGAATTTCAATGAAATGAAATGTACAACATCGAGATTCGAGGCATTGAAAAGAGTGAATGAGCAATGAGCGATGGGAATTTATCTCACCACATGTCTACATCTGACAATTAATGTGTTATTCCAGAGGTTTCAATTAGCAAGTCTAATGCTTCAGAGATTTACTTCCGGACTACAACTCTTTTTTCTTGTTGGTATACAGATTTGTCACTTTAACCATGAAAGTAGATGCAAAATATTTTAAAACAAATGACACAAAGTCCATTTTTTTGACAATCAGTAAAGAAAAAAAATATTTTCTCTTTTAACAAATGAATTAATCTGAACATAAAGTCTTAGAGATGAAAAAATAAGAATTATGAATTTGACCTAACACTAATAGATAAACATTGAACAACTATCATGAAGAAACACAATTCATTCATAATTAAAAGGAAACATTGATAAAAACATAGATTTAGAAATATATTCTTTTATCTCTCTAATGCCAAAAATGTGGTTTCACAGACTTGTCACCCCACACCCTATACAATCAAAATTCAAAAAGCGCTCAAAAGTTGAAAATACGCCCTCTTATCATTATGTGTCACAAATTCGCAATTCACAAAAGGATTCATGTATGTTGTTAAACTGCTGGAGGTGTCGGGACTCTGTACAGTTCCAACTACATTTCCATAACAAAATTATGAAATTCAGCACGTTTTTCTTCTTCTTCTAAAACAAAAATTACCCTGTTGTACTCGACATAGCTGGTTTTCTCTTTCCACACCACTGAACATAGCTGGGAAATGATGTCGAGTTGCTCTTCTTCAGGCCAATTCAAATTTGGTTGCATGAAGGCCACAATTTCATCCTCCCATACCCTAATATCAGTTGGAAGTACCATTTTGAGGAAACTCTGAGTATGGAGTTCAAAATGCTGCCACCTTTCCTCATATGCAGGCTCACTTAACTTTACCAGCAGGAAGTGACAATCTACTACTAAATCCATTTCTCCAGACTCCTTAATACCTTATTTAAGATCTATCCTTTTGGAGGATTTAAAAGATTACATTAAATCTATCCAGTTGGTGTTTGAGAAGATATCCATTAATGGCATCATACAATTCATTAAATGAGTTTTCACTTCGAAAGTTGTGCATCTAGCCGAGTCACCCAATCACTGAGAAACATAACTTTATAACCATTTTTACGGTAATAAAATCTCAACCATTGATTTCTAGAAATCTAACGGTTCTAGTGATATTTCGAAGGATTCAAATTGCAAGTCTAGTGCTTTAGATATTTACTTCTGGAATGCAACTATAGTCGTCCATCAAACGACCCATATGATTTTTATTTCGCCATTGGATTTTTTTATTATTTTGAGATTCATTTTAATTCGCCAATGAAAATATATTTTTTGCTTTAATAAAGGTTTTAATCGCCAACGGAAAAAAAATTTTGGTTTGAAAAATTGTTTTATTTGCCAATGAAAAATATTTTATTTGATTTAAAAAATTGCAATTCGCCACGATTTTCCATAGACTTCCAGGGATTATAAAAGATTCTCCAATGGGGATTTTTTTTTCTCGAAAAACAAAAAAGATCGCCAATAAAATTAATATATTTCATTGAGAAGTATACAAGATTCGCCAGGATTTTACACCTGCGCCGAGGGGGGGGGTTTCTTAAAGTTATCCCTGGCATCCACCTACCATCCTTATCACAACACCCATTTGCATTATTACAATCATCATAAACTCCTCTCCATTTTGCATCCAGTTTTGCGTTCATTTGCCAACAAAGGAGCATTCAATCAAGCTACATCAAAGGGCCAACCGACTCATCAATCCAAACAAGGTATAAAGTTTATTTTCTTGTTATTTTTGTTTGGATTCAAATTAGGCTAATCTTGAGTGTTTGTTTGTGTTTTTCTCTTTTGCATTTCATTCTTGTTTTGTATTCTAGGTAGAAAAAAACTTGCACACATTTTTGGCACGCCTAGTGGGACCCACGAACAGGTTTGTTATTTTCACGTTTGTTGTTTTTTGATATTTTGCAAGTTCAAGTTACACAGAGGTGACCCCGCCCTAACAGAGTTTTCCTGGCCCACAAAGGGGCGACCCCGCCCTAACAGAGCTGGTCTAGCCCACAAAGGGGCGACCCTACCCTAACAGATCTGGCTTGGCCCACAAAGGGGCAACCCCACTCTAAAAACGCTGACTTGGCCCACAAAGGGGCAACCTTGCCCACAAAGCCGACCTCTCCCATAGAACCGACCTCACCTAGAACACAGAGGCAGCCTCGCCTTGGACAGAGGTAACTAAGGTTTAGGTTACATAGAGGCAACCTTGCCCAGAACAAAGAGGCAACCCTGCCCTAATAGAGTAGGCATGGCCCACAAAGGGGCGACCTTGCCCACAGAGCCGACTCCGCCCAAAGAGCCAACCTCGTCCAAAACACAAAGCCAGCCTCACCTTGGCCAGAGGTAACTAAGGTAAAAAATAGAGACTTAAAATTTCATTTCCAGAGTTTAGTTATTGTTATTTTCCTTAGTACTAACCCTCTAACTTGTCTTTTTTGTGAGTGTGTTGGTTTTTAGTAACATTTGTGCAACTTTTTCACATTTGTTGAAGGCCATAAGTAAAAAATTCTAACATATTTTCTGCAAGGGGAGAGAACAACCTTCATTAGTTAGATTGTTTCTTATTGTTTTTAGTTTAACTAGGCACATACTGTGAAGGGGAAAAAGTGTGCTAATCTAAAGTGAAAAACAAACTAGAATGCAAGAAAAAAAAAACACCTAACACCTCAAATGATTAGCCTAGTTGGATTCAAAACAAAGCAAGATAAATATGTACAATACGATTATACCTTGTTTCGAATTGATCCTTTGGTTGGCCCTTGATATCGCTTTGATATGTACTCCTTGGATTGGTAACTTGAAATAATGGTAGTGGATGAGTGGCTAATGAAGGTGGGTGGATGTGATAATGGTGGTAGATGAAAATGAAAGATGCTATGGAGGTTGAAACAAATGGATTTAATGGCTTGAAAGGCTTGAGGGCATAATTTTGGTATGCATGTAATGACTAACTCAATTAATGAGAAGAGGAGGGTATTTATAGAGGAAATTGAATTCTCTAGAGAATTCAACATTTCAGATTAAGCCACCATGGCCAAGATGGAAGGTTGTGGTGAGTTGAGGACTCACAAACCCTCACATCTTGACATGTGGCAGGTGAGTTGTCCAAAGGACAAGATGAGATGGAAAGGGTACAAATGACATGGAAGGGGCCATGTGGTCCCAAGGTACTTGAAAGTACCTTGGGATGGGAGAGAATATCCCCAAAAATTTATTCCTTGGCCCCATATGGGGTTGAAAGTGACAAGTGATGACTTTTAGATAGTGATCCTTTGTCAACATAGGGAATGGGAAAGGCCTTGAAGAAATAAAAGTTTTTAATTCACTTTTTGGGGGAAACCAAAGGATAAAACAAGATTCCTCTAATATAGGTCTTTGTCCTTTGGGTACGATGTGACATATGAGATGTCATGGAGAATACAAATGCATGGGGGGAATAAGTGTGAATTTTTAATTCACATGGGGAAGAGGTCAACCCAAAAAAGGTAAGTACCAAGAAGGTTAACTTAAGGACATGTTAAAGGGGGTAAGTGATTAGGATTAGGATTGTGCAAATAGGTGATTAGATTAATTAATGATGATTAGAAGCAAGTGGAAAGTTATGGAGGATGTGACATTAATCCTAATTAAGGATATGCACACCTTAATGGAGGATTGATTAAATTAATCCAGTTTAGTGAAAAGGTTATGGAGGATGTTGACAAGGAGAGAAGGAATGAATTTAAAAAGGATAATTGACTAAATTAAATAAATTGATTGATTTATTTAATTTAGAGAGAAAATTTTAAAAGATAAAGTATTTAATTAAATAGTTTTGGGAACCTTAGGGAAAGGGGATAATATTAATTAAATATGTCATTTAATTAATATAGATGGATTAGATGAATAAATGACAAGATTATGACCATATAGAAGTGGTCAAATTTGGATGTCTACATTTTTCCCCTCTTTGAGATGATGTTATGAAGTAGCATCATTTCAAAAAAAATTAATATATAACACTTATAAAATGATGGTTAGATTAATGAAGATTCCCTAGTAATTTGAGGAATGACTAGGAGGAAAGATGATCGGAGTGAAGATGAAGATTAGGGATTAGGATTCCCCCTCAAGAGGACATGATGGTTCAAGAGAACATGGGTGTTTTCTTGAAATGGATGAGAGGATGAAAGGGTAGATGGGGTGGATAAGGAAAAATTATGGGTGAGAGAGGGTGATGATACGAAGAGATAAAGGTAAGCACAAATGGATTCCAAGACAAATATGACGTTGCCCCAGTCAAGCTACAAGCCAAGATGGACTGATGGTGGATGGAGTGTTGTTGATGAGGGAACAATATATCCCAGAACAACACAAGGATAGGGAAGGAAACATCCTAATGATCATGAGGATGAGTGTTGTTGATGAGGGAAGGATACATCCCAAAAAAACACCAAAGGATAGGGAAGGATACATCCTGATGAGAGTGTTGTTGATGAGGGAAGGATACATCCCAGAACAACACAAGGATTAGGAAGGATACATCCCACTGATGATGATGATGATGATTAGGTCAAGGCTTGTAGCAAAGCTAGGAATAAGACCAAAGATGTGATTAGATTTGTGATGGATTGAATGGATTAGGATTGGATGGAGATGTGAGATGGTTAAAATGAATGATGATGATGGAGGTAAAGATGCAATGCAATGCAAGTTGCCATTTTTGGAGAACTGATTTTTACTATAGCATAAGACACTAGGAACCATGGTATGTAGAACTAAGGCGGATTAGTGTCTAATGAAGAAACACACAAAAACAAGAAGGCTATCCCAACACCCCAAAGTCACGATGACTTTGGTCAGGCCAGGTATTGGGATAACCACAAGCACAAAAGGATGTCCCGGCATAATGCAAGACCACAAGGGTCTTGGTGGGTACTATGTTTTACTATAGAATAAGACACCAGGCACCATGGTATGTAGAACCAAGGTGGATTAATGTCTAATGAAGAAACAAACACAACAAATAAGAAGGCTATCCCAACACCCCAAAGTCACGATGACTTTGGTTGGGCTAGGTATTGGGATAACCAAAAGCACAAAAGTATGTCTGGGCATAACACAAGACCACAAGGGTCTTGGTGGGTACTACATGGTTAAAATGAATGACGATGATGGAGGTAAAGATGCAATGCAATGCAAGTTGCCATTTTTGGAGAACTGATTTTTACTATAGCATAAGACACTAGGCACCATGGTATGTAGAACCAAGGCGGATTAGTGTCTAATGAAGAAACAAACACAAAAAACAAGAAGGCTATCCCAACACCCCAAAGTCACGATGACTTTGGTCGGGCCAGGTATTGGGATAACCACAAGCACAAAAGGATGTCCCAGCATAATACAAGACCACAAGGGTCTTGGTGGGTACTATGTTTTACTATAGCATAAGACACCAGGCACCATGGTATGTAGAACCAAGGTGGATTAGTGTCTAATGAAGAAACAAACACAAAAAACAAGAAGGCTATCCCAACACCCCAAAGTCATGATGACATTGGTCGAGCCAGGTATTGGGATAACCACAAGCACAAAAGGATGTCCTAGCGTAATGCAAGAACACAAGGGTCTTGGTGGGTACTACATGGTTAAAATGAATGACGATGATGGAGGTAAAGATGCAATGCAATGAAAGTTGCCATTTCTGGAGAACTATTTTTTACTATAGCATAAGACACCAGGCACCATGGTATGTATAACCAAGGCATATTAGTTTATAATGAAGAAACAAAAACAACAAACAAGAAGGCTATCCCAACTCCCCAAAGTCATGATGACTTTGGTTAGGCCAAGTATTGGGATAACCACAAGCACAAAAGGATGTCCCAGTGTAATACAAGACCACAAGGGTCTTGGTGGTTACTACATGAGACAACTAGGAAAACAACAGACAAAATAAAAATCAAGATATGCCCCTATGTTAACTAGTCAAAACACACCATAATATATGGATCATGGAGGTCTTGATGAGTGATGATAGTGAGCTCAAATGATAAAAAAAACAAAAAGCATCAAAAGGTTGCAATCAATTTCAAAAAATCCTTTGCCATAGGATCAAGATGGTGGATGGGGTTGATGTGGTCTGGTAGGAAGGATACATCCTATTAAGACCAAATATGGAGGATAGATGGGTTGATTGACATGACACATGATATCTAAAATTGATTGGATCTCGGGATACTAGTGACCTTTATTTGGGAAGTACCAGCAAGATAAGGACATACTTGATGACACAAAAATAGGACTGAAACACCCTAAAGACCTAGGGGCTCGAGGGTTGATCAAAGATCAGCCTTGCCTACGTGAAAGTGCAAAGCACTCATAGTTTGATAAAAGACCATGGATAAAAGCAGAAAAAGGATAATGGAGACCATGATGGAGGATGCAGATCAAAAAAATTCCTTGGGGGAAGATCAAATGATTGACCTTGCCTACGTGAATGCGTAGGGGCAATGTAGTACAACATAAAGCCAAACACAGATGATGGAAGATGACAAGACAGACAAAATATATAACCCTAGAGGGGGATCAAATGATTGACCTTGCCTATGTGAAAGCGTCGGGGAAACATAGTTCGACAAAATACCAATGAAAGATGACAGATAAGAGATGATGAGATGACCATGAGAAATGGAGATACGATGATGAAGCTGATATGGTGAACCAAGATAGGCCGTGCAGATATGATGGTTTATATGCAGGATGTGGGTTATGTGAAGCTCAAGGAGGGGATAGTTATCTAGATCATGAGAAGATGAATTGGGAGGATGAAACGATGGATAGATGAGGGATGAAAAGTGAGGAGATAGTAGGAAGATGTGAGGAATAGATAGGATGGATGGCACTAGATTGTGTGGGGGTAGCCTATAGCTAGATACCAATGACAAGGGATTATGAGATAGGAGGAAAATAGAGATAAATGGATGGATTGATAAAGATGGGTAGATAGGAAGATGCAAGGATAGGTGGATAGAGGGAATTATATTTGGGAAGATGGAGAGGAAGAGAAGGATAGGGATATGGGTAGGATGTTTAGATAGAGGGATGGGTAGATAAGGATGAAAGGACGAAAAAGGACTAGTGGATGAGATTATAGGAAGATAAGGATTTGGTAGATGGAGGATATAAGGATGGGAAGGATGGGGAGATGGAAAGGATTACATGGAGGGATGGATGGATGATATCTCCAAGGACTCTATTGCAAAAAAGGAGATGCCCCCACTCTAGATGTGTTATGTGTGATGAGGCCAGAGGGATAGGTGGATGAGATGGACATAGATATGAAAGATGGGAAATGGAAGATAGATAGAGGTGGATAGGAATTTGACAGCATATGGATGAGGGGAAAGTATGCCAAGAGGTGTCCAAAGCATAAATATGGGTACCCCTATTTAGGTCAAGATCACAAGGAAGATGGAGGGAGTAGAGGAAGATAGGTAGATGTAGGAGATGGAGGAAAGTAATGCATAAGTGGATGTTGCCCCCAATCATGGAAGTAGACTGGATGGGGGATTTACGCACAACACGTGTTTGCTAAGTTTTCATCATGGTACTTATTCAAGGTGCTTGTTTGCCATGTTTTCACCATTGGAAGAATGATTTTCTCTTTACTATTTTTATTTTTTTTTTAATTTTCCCATTTTTGATTTTTTTCTAACTTTTTGATTTTATTTTATTTTTTTGACGTTTTGAATTTTTATTTTTTATTTTTCTATCTTTTTGAGACTTTTCAGACAGAAATATGCATGGAGTTGGAAGACATATGATTAAAAAAATGGATGAAGGACTAAAGCATCAAGGTCTATATGAGGTAATAAGAGCCCATGTGTATTGGATGTTGGTACAACCTTATTAGAATGGTTGGATTATGCAAGAGGATGGATTAAAGGGATTGGATGGGGGAGATAGGTAGGATAATGGATGGGATAGTGGAAGGTGTATGGATGGGATGTGTGTTGGGGGAAGGTGTTCAGGATCAACATTGGCACATGTGGTGGATGGGAAATGATAGGAGGATTTATGGATGAAGAATGTGGCGATAATGGAGGCATTGGGATAGGGAATTTTGGGACGTAAGGACCCAAAACAGACTTAGGAGATGGAGGATGCAAATGATTAGTTTTGGGATTAGCAACTTTGGATGGCATTAGGGATTTCTTATTTGCAGGCATGGCCTCGTTTGACTTTGGGATCCACATGGTTTTTATTTTATCTTTAGTGGGCTTTTGTGGCCTTTGGAATTGATTGGGATTTTGTATTTGATTTTTATTTTCTTCAACATGTCATTTTGAGGGGACATGAGGAGCTTTAGATTCATGTGGATGCTTGGATTTATAAATTTTTACTTTGGCATCCAAAGTGCTTGTAGTAGAAATGGGATGGGTAGGAGGTGATGGATGATGTGGAGAAGATGTGGATGGAAGGATAGATGTAGGCTTTTGATGAGGATGTGTGAATGGAGGATACGAGATAGCATGCATGGAGGGGTGCCTTTGTTGATCTTGATTAGGAGTTATGAATTTAGGATTATTGTGATGCGTGCTAGGGATAGGATAGGATGGAGGGGGTGATTTTGGGATATAAGGACCCAAAATAGACTGTGTATATGGAGGATGTGTGAAGTGTGGTGGAGGGATATAAGGACCCAAAGTAGATGTAATGGATGGCGGATGAATGATGGTGGATGGAGGGACATATGGACCCAAATAGAGGATGAAGGAGGAAGATGGAAAATTGTTTTGAGGTAATATGATGGAGGAGGGGGGATGGCGGAAAATGATTTGGTGGAGCGATGGTAAGTGCCTCTCATTCCTTTGGAAGAGGATCGTTTAGGATGTATGGAGGCTGTACCAACATTTTTGGAGTGTGATTCTTGGGAGATATATCCAAGAAATTGTGTATCTGGATGTTCTTTGACTTGGATGGTCTCTAAACTACCTTTCTCATGAAGGCCTATACCTTTTCCTTGATAGTTCATGTTTGTGAGCATTTGTTCTAAGGTAGGATAGTTATTATGTTGGAGGCATGATGCAAGTCCGTCATGAGGTGGAGGAGGAAAGGTGGTGCCTATACTTTGTTTTTCTTCCACAAGAAAACCACCATGGATCCATGTGATGTTACCAAGGTGATAAAAAAGTGGTGTTGGGATGGAAAAAATCGATGGAGGATCATGCAATGGAGATGAGGTGAGAGTGGCATCCTGATTGGGAGGATGAGGTGATAAGGGATCGAGAGAGGAATTAGGGAGTATGATAGGATCTAGATTTATGGCAATGGATGATAAGGGCTCATGAGATCGAGTGATTGGATCTTGAATGCAAACGGGATCATGGGATGGAGTGGATGAGCTAGTGTAATCTTGAGATGGGGTGGATGGGAAGATAAGATCATGACTTGGTTAAGGATATGGATCATGAGATGAAATGGATGGAAGACTATGTTCTTGAGAGGGAGTAGATGAGATGGAAGGATCTTGATTTGGAGGAGGGGATATGCTTGTATTCTTTGGATTAAGCTCTTGGCATGACTCATCTTGTGTGGGATGTATGATGATTAAAGAGTTTTGGAGGGACTCCTCAATTGGGGGAAATAGGAGGATGGGGGATTCATGAAGGTCATGGGATTCAAGTTTGTGAATATTAGGACATGGAGGAGGGGATCGGATGTCTTTAATGGATTGGGTGGCTCTAGTAGTAATAGATGGGGATTCAATGGATTCGATGGGTTTGACGGGCTCAACCGTTTGGATGGTGTCAGGAATGGTAATGGGAGGGATAGGTGTAGGATGGAGGATGGAGGAGGGCCTCATCACTAGTGATGGTACATGATACAGTGGGAGGGCATGGTGTCTCTTCTATCATGAATCCTTGGGAAAAATTTGGAAGGGATGTAGGATTAGGTAGGCTGATGGGAATGGATGGAGGATTAGGGATGGATGGAGGACTAGGAGGAGATGGAGGATTAGGGTTAGGGATTGGAGGATTAGATTAGTAAATGGGTGGATTAGAAGGAGGATTATGATTAGATGAGTGGATGGGATTGAATGGAGGACTAGGAGGAGATGGAGCATTATGATTAGATGAGTGGATGGGATTGGATGGAGGACTAGGAGGAGATGGAGGATTATGATTAGATGAGTGGATTGGATTGGATGGAGGACTAGGAGGAGATGGAGGATTAGGGTTAGGGATTGGAGGATTAGATGAGTGAATGGGTGAATTAGGAATGGGACTAGATGGAGGACTAGGAGTGGTTGGGGGATTAAGTGGGTTATGATTAGATGAAGGATTAAGATATAATGTGGTGAAATGGGGAGTGATGTAGGAGGATGTGGATGCTAGATTAGGTTGGGAAGATTGGGATGGTGAGTAATAGTAGGAAGATGATGATGGATTAGGGAAAAAGGACATTGGTGGTGGATTTGCATAGGAGGACATGGATGGAGGATTAGAATGGAAAGATGTGGAATTAATGTAAGGATATTGGGATGGGGGATTGTGATAGGAAGGTGTGGATGTTGGATTGGAATAGGAAGATTGAGGTGGTGAACTACCATAGGAAGACATGTATGGTGGGTTGGCATTGAAGGATATGGATGATGGATTAGGATAGGAGGATTGAGATGGTGAATTAGGATAAGAGGAATATTGGGATGGTAGAGTATGATAGGAATGTGTGAATGCTAGATTAGGATGGGAAGATTCGGATGTGGGATTAAGGTAGAGGTATTGGGATTGTTGATGATGATAAGGAGAGGAGGATATGGATGTTGGGTAGGATAGAGGTTGAGAGGGAGGACATGATGAATATTTCGATGGTGAGGATATTGGATATCCCTTGTCAAGGGTAGCATAAGGACCGTTATTAGATGTAGATGAAGGCATGGTGGGATAGTTCAAAGAAGTATTGGGATTTTGGGAGGCAATTGGAGAGAGCTTGCTAGCAATGATAGCATCAAGGGGATCTATATAACACTCTTCATAATCAACCAAAATTTATTTATCATTGTCAACGTAGTTAGGATTCCCCTTTACTACTATTATTGGTCATGTGAGAGGGGGATAAGGATTCATGATGGGTACAAAATGGATATAAATTGAGAAGATGGAGGGGACTAGATGATGGAATGATAAATAAGATGGATTGGAAGAAGATGTAGGTGGACTAAAGCTCAAGTTGGGATATTGGATTAAAGCTCAAATTCGGATGATGGGATGCGACAAGAGCGGATGTTCAGAATGGTCGACACTTGAAATGGGTAGATAGATATGCAGAATGGGTGAATGGATGCTTGAAATAGGTGAATGGCTTCCCGAAATGGGAAAACAGCTGGAAAGAGGGAATGATTGCTCGAAATGAGAAAATAGGTACTTGGAATAGACAAACGGATGGTTAGGATGAGTAAACGGGCACTCTGTACAAGGGAACAACACTAAGAATGGGAAAATAGTTTGTCGGAATGGATGAACTACTTCCTAGAATAGGGTAATGGCTAACAAACGGAAGCTAAAAAAGGTTGTTTCAGAGGGTAGGGCCACCCCTTTAGGTCAAGTCCACCAAAAATTAGGTTAGGGCCACCCCTTTGGAGGGCAAGGCTGCCCCTTTGGAGGGAAAGATCACCCAAACCAAGAATGATGGGGAACAGGTACAAAAATGGTCGAACAGGGTCCCAAAAACTATTGTTTTAGAGGGCAGGGCCACCCCTTTTGAGGGCAAGACTACCCAAATCAAGAATGATGAGGAACGGGTTTAAAAAATGGTCAAACAAGGTCTCAGAAGAGGTTGTTTTGGAGGGCAGGGTCGCTCCTTTAGGTCAAGGCCACTTCTTTTGAGGGTAAGGCCGCCCCTTTGGAGGGCAAGGTCACCCAAACCAAGAATTTTGAGAAACAAGTCCAAAAATGGTCGAACGGGGTTCAGAAAAAGGTTGTTTCATAGGGCACAATCGCCCCTCGAGGCCAAGGCCACCCCTTTAGAGGGCAAGGCCACCCAAATCAAGAATGATGAGGAATAGGTCTGAAAAATGTCCAAATGGGGTCCCGAAAAAATGTTATTTTGGAGGGTAGGGCCACCCCTTTTGAGGGCAAGGTCGCCCAGATCAAGAATGATGAGGAACGAATCCAAAAAATGATTGAATGGCTATCTGAAAAAGGTTGTTTCACCTCTATTTGAGGGTAGGGTTTCCGCTTTGGGGAAAGGCCACCAAAGACAAGGGCAAGGCTGCCCAAGACAAGGGGGATGAGGAACGGGTCCAAAAAATGGTCGAACTGACACCAAAACGGACCCAAACAGGGTCTCGGATAAAGCTGACTTCTAGAACGAGTAGTTGGATTTCCAAAATGGGAAAAAGACTGCTCGGAATGAGTGAGAAGATGTAGGAGGCTATGGAATAGTGCTCAGAATGGGAAAATAAGTTCTCAAAATAGGTGAACAACTTCTCGAAGCAGAATCGTGTTAAAGCTTAGACTTGGGTTGGATGGAAGCTCAGATTAGGATTAGATTAAAACTTAGATTAGGATGATGGGATTAAGTCTTAGATTGAGATTGGATCAAAGGATATGATAGGATTGATTCAAAACCAACTTCAAGGGTTTGAACTAGAGGACATAAGGTGTTGACAATCAAATTTTTGCCGGATTTGGTAGTTTTCAAAAAATGTCAAATTTTGCCATTTTAGGAAACTTCATAGGCATACCTTTGAGAGTCCAATTTTTTCCCAAAAAATACCCAATACTAAGATAGGATGAATTTCCAACTAACATCCCAAATCTGAGACATGCATTCCAAGTTATTAATGAAAACGATTTTTCAAAAACTGAAAAAAACACTAAATTTTGATTTTGAGGGTCAAGATGAAAGTTTGAGGCCCTGAAAATGTGTCAAAACGTGGTCCAACCTTGTCGTGATCATAGGGAATCCACATGCCACCTCATAACACAACCACTTGTAAAATTTCAACCAAAACCCACATCCGAGTCAAAAGTTATGGCCTCTGAAAGTTTCGACATAAAAAACAAAACCCTCAAAATGAAATCTAGATGATTGGGATGGATGATTTGATGATAGATATGGACTCCAACAATGTTTCAAGAAGCACCTATGTGGTTTGTTCAATGAAATAATGACTTTTGAAAAATTTTGATAGATGCTCGGAATGGGGAAACGACCCCTAGGAACAGGTGATCGGATATTCAAAATGGATGGACGAATGGTCGGAAGGGGTAAACGGGTACCCTGGAAGAGGGAACAACACTCGAAATGGGGAAACAAGTTCCCGAGACAGGGTAACAACTAATGAATGAAAGCTTAAAAGGGTTGTTTTGGAGGTCAGGACCGCCCCTTTAGGTCAAGGTTGCCCAACCAGAGGTCTGGGCTACCCAAACAATGGTCAAGGCTACCCAAAAATGAAAGATTGCCAAATTTTGCCTCAAACAGGCTAAACAACAGTACTAGTTTTTCACAAGAAGACACTTCTAGTAACACAAGCCTAATTTTAGTGTTAAGGTATGGCCAACATGGTCCTCTATCTAGGCTTAACAAGTTCACTGGTGGCATCCCTAATATACTCACGATACGTGGGACACAACTGTGAACACCAATTTGTCACAAGCTTGAGTCAAGAGCAACCAATGAGAGACTAGGAGCTCAGACCAACTCTTCACGTCTATCTAGGTATCACCCTAGCTTTGACACTTCACCTATTATGATGTGATTGGATTGAGGTACAACTTTTTCCTCCCCCCTTTATCTACCCCATTGGTAACACGTGGTTGAAATCATCCCTTGGGGTGATAAAATCCCCAAGCAGGTCCCATTAATAAAATGAAAAAGGGGGTAAAAATAACTAAGTGGACTACGATTTATTTTCACTTAGGATCGTCAAATGGCACAAGGGGATTGGATACATCAATAGTCCACTTCAAACACAACAAGCATATTCATTGACCCTTTAATTAGTCCTATGTTCCTATTTTAAGAAGAACAAAAATATAAGACTAATTGAACATAATTTTTCCACCTGGAAAACACCTATTAGTAGTTTCATTTTCTATCTTTAACAAGCAGACTTTGTGAACCTGTAAGAAATAATCGTCAGAAAATGATGAGAAACAGTAGAAGAAAATTTTGTTGCTAGGTCAGGGCCGCCCCTCCAGGTCAGGGCTGCCCAAACAAAGATCCTACAAAAAACAGAGTCAGAAAATGATAAAAAAAAAATAGTAGCAAAAGAGTCTGTTATTGGGTCAAGGTAGACCAAATAGTGAACCTGCAAGAAAAATGTTAAGAAAATGATGAAAAACAACAGTAGAAAAGTCTGATGCTAGGGCAAGGTGGCCCCTCCAAGTCAGGGTCGCCCAAAAAATGAACTTGCAAACAAAAATAGTCATAAAATAATCAAAAGTATCAGCAGAAAAGTCTACTGCTAGGGTAGGGCCGCCCTTCCAGGTCAGGGCCACCCAAACAATGATCTTGCAAGCAAAAATAATAGTAGAAAAGTTTGTTGCTAGGGTAGGGCCACCCCTCCAAGTCAGAACTGCCCAAACAGTGAACCTGTAAGAAAAATAGTCAGAAAATGATGAAAAATAGTAATAGAAAAGTCTGCTACTAGGGCAGGGCCACCCCTCCAGGTCAGGGCTATCGAAAAAGTGAACCTATAGGAAAAATAGTCAATAAATGATGAAAACAAACAACAAAAAATTTTGTTGCTAAGGTAGGGCCACCCCTCTAGGTCAGGGTCACCAAAACAGTCAGAAAATGACGAAAAACAACAACAAAAAAGTCAGCAGCTAGGGCAAGGCCGTCCCTATAGGTCAGGGCCCAAACAATGATCCTGCAAGCAAAACAGTCAGAAAATGATGAAAAATAGCAGCAGAAAACTTTGTTGCTAGGGCAAGGCCACCCCTCCAGATCAGGGCCACCCAAATAGTGGGCAAGGTTGTCCCTCTATATCAAAATCTACAAAATATTAAAAACAACAACTATTAGAATAAAAAGACCTGTGATGTGGGTCTCACCGGGTGTGCCAGAAATGTGAAGGATAAAAAGTGTGCTAATCTAAAGTACAAAACAAACTAGAATGAAAGAAAATCAAAAAGGAACCTAACAACTCAAATGATTAGCCTAGTTGGAATCAAAATAAAGCAAGATAAAGATAAACAAAAAGATTATACTTTGTTTCAAATCGATTTTTTAGTTGGCCCTTGACATCGCTTTGATATGTGTTCCTTGGATTGGTAACTTGCAATAATGGTAGTAGGTGAGTGGCTAATGAAGGTGGGTGGATGTGATAATGGTGGTAGATGAAAATGGAAGATGTTATGGAGGTTGCAACAAATGGATTTAATGGCTTGAAAGACTTGAGGGAAAAAGTTTGGTATGCATGTAATGGCTAACTCAATTAATGAGAAGAGGGGGGTATTTATAGAGGAAATTGGATTCTCTAGATAATTCAATGGTCCAAATTAAACCACCATGGCCAAGATGAAAGGTTGTGGTGAGTTGAGGACTCAAAAGCCCTCATATCTTGACATGTGGCAGGTGAGTTGTCTAAAGGACAAGATGAGATGGAAAGGGTGCAAATGACATGGAAGGGGCCATGTGGTCCCAAGTACCTTGGGATGGGAGAGAATTTCCCCAAAAATGTATTCTTTGGTCCCATATGGGGCTGAAAGTGACAAGTGATGACTCTTAGAAAGTCATCATTTGTCAACATGGGGAATAGGAAATGCTTTGAAGAAATAAAAGTTTTCAATTCACTTTTTGGGGGAGACCAAAGGATAAAACAAGATTCTTCTAATATAGGTCTTTTTCCTTTGGGTACGATGTGACATATGAGATGTCATGGGGAAGACAAAGGCATGGGGGCAATAAGTTCGAATTTTTAATTCACATAGGGAAGAGGTCAACCCAAAAAAGGTAAGTACCAAGAAGGTTGACTTAACGACATGTTAAAGGGGGTAAGTGATTAGGATTAAGATTGTGCAAACAAGTGACAAGTTATGGAGGATGTTGACAAGGAAAGAAAGAAAGAATTTAAAAAGGATAATTGACTAAATTAAATAAATTGATTTATTTATTTAATTTAGAGAGGAAATGTTAAAAGATAAAGTATTTAATTAAATACTTTTGGGAACCTTAGGGAAAAGGTATAATATTAATTAAATGTCATTTAATTAATATAGATGGATTAGACGAATAAATGACAGGATTATGACCATATAGAAGTGGTCAAATTTGGATGTCTACACATAGTTATAATTAGGGGGGTCAAAGAATTTTTTTTTCCGTGATTGTAAAGGTGGAATATTAACGTATCAAATCCACTTGCACCATTTGACGATCTTGGGTGAAGAGAAATCATAGTCCACTTAGTCCTTTGCATACCATATTTTCTTTAGCGGGACTTGCTTGGGAATTTCATCACCCCAAGGAATGATCTCAACCACATGAGACCAGTGGGGTATATAAAGGGGGGAGAGTGAAATTTGTACCTCAATCCATTCATGTCGAGTTTGGTGGGGCATCAAAGCTAGGGTGATACCTATGCAAGACATGAAGAGTTGGTTTGAGCTTTCAGTATTTCGCTAGAAGTTCTCGACTCACGCTTGTGATGGGCTGGTGTTCACGATTGTGCACCACATACTGTGCATATATCAAGGAATCCCTTAGTTGCCTTGTTCAATCTAGTTAGAGGACCATGTTGGCCATACCTTCACAATAATCTTAGGATTATGTTGTTTGAATTGTCTTCTTTATGCAAAACTAGTGTGTATCTGTTTAGACAAGTCAGTCTTGGAATTTTGCTTGCTATTTTCTATGTTTTTTGTCCCTTTCCATAGATATTTTTAAGTCCAAATCAACTGATAAAGGTGACCCAACCCCCAAATAGGTGGCCCTGCCCTAAAAGGGGCGACCCTAACCTAAAACGGGTGATCCTGCCATCAAAGGGGCGACCCTGACCTAAAAGGGGTGACCTTGCTCTCAAAGAGGTGAACCTGACCTAAAAGGGGTGGATTGGACCTAAAAGAGGTGGTCTAGCCCTAACAGGGGTGAATTGGCCTTGAACAAAGGGAAAACATGGCCTTTTTCTTATTCATCTGAGACCCCGTTCGGGTCCGTTTTGGTGTTCGTTCAACCATTTTCAGACTTGTTCTTTGTATGAGTTCTTTTTCCAATCACTTTAGGAATATCCATTTGTCCATTGGTGGTCCTATCCTCCCTCTAAGTTTCCATCTGAATCCATTTAGACAAATCCCTTCATCCGTTTTGTCATCCCGTTCCCCGTTTGTGACCTCGTTCGGGTCCGTTTTGGTGTCTGTTCGACCATTTTATGGACCCGTTCTTCATCCCCCTTGATGTGGGTGGCATTTATCTTGACTTGGGAATCATTTCCCTAATAGGGGTGACCTGGCCCTGAACAAAGGGGTGCATCTACCTTTTTCTTCTTCATCTGGGACCCCTTTGGGTCCTTTTTCGTGTTCGTTCGACCATTTTCAAACCCGGTCTTCATCCCCTTTGACTTGGGAAACCTTTCCCTAATATGGGTGATCTGGCCCTGAATAGAGGAGTCATCTAGCCCTAAACAGAGGGGCGAATCTAACTTTTCTTCTTCATCTGGGACCTCGTTTGGGTCTGTTTTGGTGTCTATTTGTCCATTTTCGGACCCGTTCTTCATCCCCTTTGACTTAGGTGACCCTTTTCTTTACTTGGGTGTCCTTTCCCTAATAGGGGTGATCTGGCCCTGAACAGAGGGGCAAATCTACCTTTTCTTCATCTGAGACCCCATTCAAGTCTGTTTTGGTGTTCTTTCAGCTATTTTTTTGGACCCGTTTCTTCATACCCTTTAACTTGGGTGACCTATCCCTAAAAGGGGCATCCTTTCCCTAATAGGGGTGACCTGGCCTAGAAAAAAAGGGTGAATCTACCTTTTCTTCTTCATTCGGGTTCGTTTTGGTGTATGTTCATCTGTTTTCAGACCCGTTCTTCATTCGAGTCCTCATTCTGATCACTTTAGGCATATCCATTTGTCCATTGGTTGTCCTACCCTCCCTTTGAGTCTCCCTTTGGATCCGTTGAGTTGAATCTATTCTTTCCATTGGCTATCCCGTCCTCTATTCGAGACCCTGTTTAGACTCGTTTTGGTGTATGTTTCCTCCGTTCTCATCCCATTCTTCATTTAAGCCCCTATATGAATCCTTATAGGAGAATTTGTCATCCCATTAGAAAATCCTCAAAGTACCCCCTTCTCATCCTTCCATCACCTCTGCCTGTTCTTCAGTGTTTGTAGTTGTTTGAACCGGGTTTAGAATTTGTTTCATCTTCTTATCTGATCAATCATCTGATCTTGTCTCATCAATCCTATCACATCCCATCAGATCTTGTAGTCATCCTAGTATGATCTTTTATCTAATTCAAATCCGATCATTTATCCAATCCCAATCTGAGCTTAACTTGAATCCCGATTTGAACTTTCATCCATCTTTCGCTATAAAAAAAAAATCTTAAAATCTCTTCTTCCATTTTTTTTCATCATCTATTCTTTCCTTCTAATCATATATTCCAATATTTCCCATTTTCATCCATTCCACTTAATATCATGAATCCTTATCCTCCTCCAACACAACCAATAATAGTAGTCAAAGGGAATCCTAACTACGTTGATGATGATAATGAAAGTCTTTTTGATCAAGAAGAGTGTAATATAGATCCCCTTGATGCTATCATTGCTAGAAAAAAAATTCCATTTGCCTCCCAAAATCCAAGCACTCCTCCAAACTATCTCCACATGCCTTCATCCGCATCTAATAAAAGTCCTTTGCTACCCTTGACAAGGGATATCCAGTATCCTCACCATCCACATATTCATCATGTCCTCCCTCTCCAACTCTATCCTATCCAACATCCACATCCTCCTAGAGTAATCCACCATCCCCATACTCCTATCCTTATCATCATCAACAATCCCAATATCTCTACCTTAATCCCCCATCCCAATCTTCCCATCCTAATCCAACACCCGCTCCTTCCTATCATAATCCACCATCCCAATATTCTTCTTACCCTAATCCACCATCTCAATTTTCTTATCCTTATCCATCACCCATATCTTCCTATTCCAATCCACCATCCATGTCCTCCTATGGTAATCCACCACCTAAATCTTCCCATTCTAATCCAACATCCATACCTTCCTATCACAATCCACCATCCACATCCTCTTATCTTAATCCCATATCCACATCTTCCCATCCTAATCCAATGTCCCCATTTTCCTATGTCACTCCATCATCCACATCTTCCTACTGTTGATGGTCAAAATAGCACAAACAACATAAAACAAAATATTTCTACTCTATTTCTCTTGAAAAAGAAAGACAACATATAGTAGCCTAACTTCCAAGGTCCTGGTAGTTGGTTCTCAACTATCTTATGTCACTCAATTGGCCAATGCAACTATAATATTCAAGGGGCTTTTGTTGGTGATAAGGAATACAAACTGTATTGGATTCATCAATCTATGTTTAAAGGAGGGGTTTAAATAAATAGAAAAAAGATAGATCAAGGCACAGATCAATAAAACATGAACAAAATTCTTTAACATCCAGACATATATTCTCAACAATGAGTGTTTCTTAACAAATCAAAAGCTTAACATGATTCAACTCATAGAACAATCCATACCATTGCATACATTCATAGTTCTTAATTTAATCATCACAACCATTCATCAAAATACTACAAGATTCAAAAACAAACTTCTCATTCATTGCCAATAATATAGATCAACAAACAAATAATAATTCCATTCATAGATAATTTAATGAAATAATCTTTTAAATATGGTTTCCCCTATTGATTTGCATCAAATAAGAAAAATCTATGCATAACAAACTCACTGGCATACAGACCGATTATGGTTCATTAACCTCATCCAAGAAGTTCAACTCCAACATAAAACTCTATAAAAAGTGTATCTTCAATCAGCTGACCTTTACAACATGGAGCTCAAAAGTATATATAGACATGCTATGCATAAATCCCTCTCAATCAAAAATTGGGATCCACTAATCAAGTAACCGGAACCACATCAAGAAACTAGACTGGCTGATCTTTAGTTCAAAGGTTGATTGCCCTATTGTGCAAAATCTGATGCCCAAGAAAAGAGACAGGATTGGCTGATGAAAACCTTCAGTTCAAAGGTTGATTTCCTTGTAAAGTAGGAAAGAAAATGGGAAGTCATGTGCCAAAAATAGAACATTTTTATGCCAACTCAGTCCCACATTATTTTCTCAAGAAGATATTCATCATAGTTGGAGAACACTTGTTGAAGGATGTCAACATAGGTCCCATCAACCTAGCTGTCTTCGAATTTGATTCTTTTTAACTCTGTTGAGGCAAATTCTTGTATATCTTTCAATTTGGTCAACTCCCTCCTAGAAGCTTTCACCTCCTCTTTAATATCCATCAATCTATCCAACAATAAATCCTCTCCATCATCTTCTTTTTGCATGACCTCCTGGAATGTGTTGTTCCATTTCTCCTTCAATTAATCCAAATCCATGCCTTCTTTAATCGGTATGTCTACATTCACAAAAATAGCTACTACATCTTCTAATTCATCAAGCTACTCATTCAAGTCTTTACTAGCATATTGAACTTCATTTCTATACTTATATATGAAGTCATACCTAAACCGGATTATGTTTGAAGCCTTTTCCAGGAAATCTACATTATCTTCTTGAAGGATTGATTGCTCTAGAAGAGTTGATCTTGAAAACTTGTTGATGTCTTTCATATTCTAAATATATCCCCTATATTCTTCCTCTTGCTCCCCTAGAGTTTCAGTATGATGACCCATTTCTTCTATCAACTCAAGTGCTAATTTATGGATTTCAAAACTGTTTACCAACACTTCACCCACTTCTTGATTAAGCTTGGTAATCCATCTATCCAGCATCCCAGACTTACTCCTCATTTGTACTAAATCATCAACTTCTCGTTTTCTGAGTAAGACTTGAGTTTCCAAGGCAACAAATTGTTGGGACATGGGAGTGGAAACATCTCTTAAGAAACTTTGCAATTGATCCAATTGAGCCTTAAGCTCATCCTTTCTTGTTTATCCTTGATC
This sequence comes from Sequoiadendron giganteum, assembly GCA_007115665.2. Classification (NCBI taxonomy): domain Eukaryota; kingdom Viridiplantae; phylum Streptophyta; class Pinopsida; order Cupressales; family Cupressaceae; genus Sequoiadendron; species Sequoiadendron giganteum. The sequence goes on along the minus strand of CM021110.1, from coordinate 244,403,654 downwards.
ATTTTAGACTTTATAGAGGAAGATACAATATCAATGAGATTCATTTGTTGATTCCTTGTAGGCCTCCCTAAGTTTATTGTGCTCAATTGATAATCAGTCACTTGCATATCTTCCCTATCCTTGTCCCCCACTAGAATTGCACATTCAACAATGATCTCTCTTGCCTCTGTGAGCCTTGTGGAATGAAGAACCCTAGACTTTTTCTTAGGTCTTTCCTTTTCCATCTATTTCATCATTTCTTCCCCTTTAAGAGGTTGTGGTGGAGCTATCTGCTTCTTCTTGAGATCTAGCTTTAACCATGTAGGAGCACTAGGAGTAGTGACTACTTGCGCTGAGGAAGAGGTAGTTGTAGCAAAAGATAATGGCTATAACATGGTAACTTGAGGCTGAGAAGAAACTTCTTGCATATTTTGTTGCTCCTTTTCTGCATTCTCTTATGCAACCCTCTCGGCCTCTTCCTTATCCTTCTACTCATGTAGCCTTTTATCTTCTCATTCCTTCTTCAAACGTTCTTCCTCTAACCTCTTTTCTTCAAGCAATTTATCTCTCTGTCTCTCCAAGTCTTTGAGCTTGTCCCATGCTTCCTTTTCCTTTTTTTTTTCCCTAACAAGTTCTTCAACATCCTTTTCCTTTTTTAAGCATTCTTCTTCTTCCCTTTTTTTATATGATTCTTCAAAAATCTTAAATTTAGCCTCAAGGGCTTCCTTTTCTCTTCTTCAAGATCATGAATCTTTTGAAACATTTCTAACTTGTCATTCTCATCCTTTATTCTAAGCTCCTACTCCTTTTATTGTTGTTTCTTGGACAACTCATCAGCCTTTTGTTTGGCCTCTAATTGTTGTTGCTGCAGTAATGCATCAGTTTGGGATTTTTCTTGCATTTCCTATTGTTTTGCCAATGCTTTAGCTTGTGCTTTGTCATCTGACTCTTATTGTTTGAGCAATGCATCAGCTTGTGTCTTTGTATCTGATTCTCTCTTAGCTTCTTCTAATAGCTTCCATTGGTCCTTCTCTGTCAAAACATGCTTAATTCCTACATCCTCAATTTCATCAAGAGGTGTCTCCTTCAGTGTCTCCTTAACCGACAGAGTATCCTCAGAGTCTATCTCTACATCATGGATTTCAACCTCAACACCCTTTCCCTTTAGAGTTTCAACTTCCTTATGGAGAGTTCCCCTAGGAATTTCTCCACTTGGCTCCTCTGGAGGAGGGGGTTGAGTATATGACTCACCTACAACTAATGTTGAGGCCCCAGGTCCTATTGGGACTTCTTCTTCATGTGCTTCAAGTATATCTTGAGCCAGAACTTCAAGTTCAAATTCCTCTATATCAAGAGGGAAGAATTCTAAGGGTTCCTTAGGAGGAATTTTTCTTTCCGTCCTCTTGTACCCTTAAGTGGTACCTGCAACTTTCCTTTTCTTTGAAGTTTGACCCCTAGGCTCCTTGGTTCTTAGCATGACCCATTGGATGCTTCTATCAAACACCGACCTTGCTATTTTTTAAATATCTATGGTCTCTTTCGCACCCCAATCTACAGGATCCAATTTCTTGGTACCTATATTATGTGCCTCATATTGGGGATCCAAAACCACCCCATCATTTGATAATGTTTCAAGAATGTCCACTTTGACCCCATACTCCACCATGAGTGGGATAGGAAAACTTTCATAATTTCTTTTCCTCAAGTCATAATCATCCTGAAGATCACTCCAAAAGTCCTCTAATAGATTGAAGTGTTTATCAAAAACAGAAGCAAGCAAAGCATTCATCTTATTCTTTGGATCAAAGTGCTTCCTAGATATGTACAAGCCCAACTTCAGGTGCATCAATTTGTTGCAAACAACCTTGGCTCCCACAAGGTGTGGATAGCTATATTCACCCAACTTCATGGGGAACTTATAACAATTGGGCTTATGCTTTATACCAAATTTAGAATTAACCCCCAAAGCTTGATAAACGATCTCCATTAAAACAATCCTATTGATGTAGCATCTAGGGAGTAGGTGAGGGTGACCATCAAATCCAGCCAGTCTAAAATAAGTAAAATTGGAGTATTGGATAAACCAATATCCCCACTCTGTGATGAATGCCAGGTCCTCCTGACTCAATCTATATCCTGCATCTCTCGTAAGCTGGTTAATAATGACATATAAAATGCATCATTAACCCTTCTATAATATAATTTAGAAGTCTGCAAGGTGAGATGATCATAATGATTCCACACCTTATTTTTTCCATCATCTTCTCCCAAAATCCCCACTCTATTTAAACTCAGAAAGATGCCTCTTCTTGCTGCTGCATAAATGACATAAGAGGTCATGAAGAAACTCTTGGTTTCTCTCTCTTATCATTTGGTTATGTATGCTATCACACACAATCATGGGCCAGTCAAATTGTTGCCTACCATCTAGGATTGTCTGAATGAATGGAAACATCCATTCTTTAAAGTGAAGAGCATCCCTTTTCTCAAGCACTCCGAATAGCATCATTATAATGTCCCCAATCTCCTTGTAGAATTTTTCCCTTTTAGGCTGATCTGGAAGCTTAACTAGAGAATTTTTCTTAGTTCTCATCCATTTCTTATTCAAATGAGTTTTTTTAGCTTCCTTATGATTACTATATATTTTCAAGGCCTCCACCTCATTGAGTTGCCTACAATTCTATTTGCTCGCTACGGGTATAATGACGTACAAAGTAAAAAAAAATATAAAATAGCATTGACAGTCTATAATAATCACATGGCAATTGCACAGAACATAGATATATTGCTTTATTCAATATTTAGCAATTACATCATAATGTCTCTAGATAGAACATAGCATAGCATAGTAGAGTCGTCATGTTTCGTGACTACATGATTCAAGTATATATAGTACGTTGATGGTGGTTGAGGTACCAACCATCACATCCCTTCATTATAACTAATTACTTTGTCAGGAAAAACTAACTAACATGACACGTACACAACATAAGTACATGTATTATTAATATTAACTAAAGTCTTATTTACTTATGACTCACAACCAATCAAGTACACTCTTGGCTGACTATATCAACTCACGGCCATCCAAGTACGCTCTCAGCCGACTACATCATCCCCCCCACAAAGTAGTCATCTTCCAGAAAACTGAAAACAAAAAATACCAACTCAAGTTCCTTCTTGGTGCTAGCCAATTCCTTGTGTTTTCCCTGTGGTTGACTCTCCCCCTCAGCTGAAAATTGCTGCACATCAGCCACTCTGTATCTTTTTCTACCAATAGCTGATCCTTTTTTGCCAACTGGATGTCACTCTATCCCAATACTCTATCTCTCTCTACCAACTTCTCCTCGAGGGCTACAACTCTCATCTGCTCGATAGGAAATTTCTCCTGTGACTGTACTATGATGGTTGGTTGTACTACAATTTGGCAATTCCAATAAATTTGAGGGGGGTCTAGGGGCAATGCCCCTAGTGGGGTCAAGGGGTAGCACCCCCAATGAGGGTCTAGGGGCAGTGCCCCTAGCAAGGTTGAGGGGCGGTGCCCCTCGTGGGGGTCTTGGTGCAGTACCCCTAGCAGGGTCGAGGGGAAGCGCCCCTTGCGGGGTCTGGGGGCAGCGCCCTTGGCGCGGGTCGAGGGGCAGTGCCCCCATTGCCAAGACCAATTTAACACTTTTGAAACCACTCAGAACTGCATCACACGCCTCATTTTCATGATTTTTCCATAGGTTCCAAATAGTGCTGATGAAGCTAAAAAATACAGATTTTGTATTATTTTTCTTAGACTTTACTTCGATACTTGGTACGGTCTTTATTTGCTTGGTACATATAAATTTCTCCTTTTTAACTGGTATGGCCCTCTTGATGATGATGCTACGACCGAGAGATTAATGTGTGGTAAGATGTCTTCCCCTTGTACGACCTCTTGTTTGATCTGTACGAACTTTGCCTATCTCAACCGCACGGGCTTCTTCAAGTTTATTCGTATGGAATTCTTGCTTGCCCAACGTATGAACTTCTTGCTTTCACAACGTATGGACTCCCTATTCTGTCGTACGGTCTCCTTCCCATGGCGTACGGGTTCCTCCTGATTTTGTCTTACAACCTCCTTTCCATAGCGTACAGACTTCTTCTTCACTTGTGTGATGTCCACATGTCTAATATGGTGTACCATTTTCCCTTTTTTGTTTATGAGGACTTTGGCCATTCTAATATTATTCATATTTGTATTTCTCCATCCATTAATCTCCCTTCTTTTTAATTTTTAATTTTTTATCTCTTTCGTCAATTTTCACTTTGGCTTTAATTTCTCTCTCCATAGGATTTTTCCTCTCCTCCGTCAATTTTATTTTATCCATCTCTTTTTTCTTCTCTTTCCTCCTAATTGTTTTCTCTCTCTCTTCATCTTTAATTTTTTTTAATTCTTCAACTTCTTTTTTTCATTTTTTGGCTAACACAATTTTTCCATCTCATACATGTTCAGATTTGTGGGTTGGCATATCGTTTGGTTCTGATATTCCTTCTCTCTACTCTTTGTATTCTGCCAGAAGTGTCTGGATGGACGTGCCCTATTTCTCTTCTTCCTTGATTTCCTCGATCTGTAGCATGTTACACTCTTGGTGGAACCTTTCATAGCCTTCCATCTGCCAATGAAATAAGCCATTCAACTAGCTTGTCTCATCCTTCGAATGATTCTCTAGTTCAAGTATGCCTTCAATGTTCAGTTCCATAGGTTTCCTTCCTTCGTCCACATCTGACTCACCTCCATCTGATTCTTACCCTGAGCAAGCCAATTCTTTGCTCACGGCCTGGTTCTTCAAGTCGATGATGTACTTCCACCTGTTGATCTTGATCAATAGTGTTTTCCTCTTCCATTTATGATTTTCCTTGGCAGCTATCATCCATCCTCTCCCAAGCAGTGCATCATACACTTTCCTCTGTAATGGGATGACGACAAAATTTAGCAAAAAACTGTTGTATCCCGATCATCACCTTCTACACCATCAGCATTCCCAATAGCTTGATGCCATGTTGATCAACACCAACGAGTTGGAATGTCAGTGGCTAGAGTATTGGATTCCTGAGGCTCTTCCATGTGTCTTCAAGTAGTACATTGACTCCCGATCCTCCATCGACAATAGTATTTGTCAAGATATTCCCTCCGATCTCCATCTGTACAATTGTTGGCATCTTCTTGATGTTCGCCATGAGTAGTACGGGGTCAATGGATTGTTCACCGTACGATGGTGGTTCTGGTACCACTTCTTGCCTTGGGTCCTCCACCCACAGTTGCTTTACATCCCCGAGGACATTTGTCATTGCCAATCCCAACTATGGAAACGACTGGAGAAAGTCAGTTACTTTGATCGGTATGGTGGTTTGCAGTACCTGTCGTACGATGTTAGTTTCCACCTCCGACCATTGAGAGGTTTCTGGCTTCTCCATAAATATTTTTTTCTCCTTTTCCATCGCCAATTCCACTTCATCTTTCACTTCCTTCATCCTTTGTTTTTCTGTATGTGGATTTGGGTAGGTTGCCTTCTTTTCTTGCACTCTAGTGATCGCCAATACCTCTTGTTCTTCTACTTCTATCATATGGATACCCTTCTACTTGGGGCATTCACTACCATCATGGTCGCCTGGTCCACACCACTTACACAATATTCTTCCCGAACCTTGGCCATTCTGGTAGTCCTTGGCGAAGTGACCCCATTCGTTGCACTTCTAGCATTGGATCATGGGTCATCCTTTACCATCGTACTGTATTCTATTCCTTAGACTCCTGTTGCTTTGGTAACCTCCAGGGGATGCATTGTTGTTGTACTAGGGCTTTGGTGGTGTGTTCAGCAGTGTCGATGGTTCTCCTTGAGCGAAGAGTACTTGTGCACTTTTGGATTTTAAGTTGTATGGGCATTCCTTGACGGAATGTCCCATCACTTGGCAGATATCACAGAATAAATTCTTCGGACAGTTTTCCTTCATGTGACCTTCCCCATTATAGTCTGTACACCACATTTCTTGTGCTTCCCTCGTACTCTCTTTGTTGGCCTTCAATTCTTTCATCATTCGCATCATATCTTTCCTGAGTGCTTGTACGGTCTTGCATTCACCGTCGTTGTCGTTCATACTCTCCTTGTCGTCTATCTTCTTTTCCCTCGAGAGGATGTTTTGTTTTCGCTTTCTATATCCATTGCTCGATTGTATGCTTCAACGTATGACAACAGCGGCACTACTTTCATCTTCTTTCTCAATGATGGAGGCAAGCCTTCAATGAACCATCTCTTATTTAGCCCATTGGTCGGCTGAACCTCCAATTTCCCTAACAAGTCTTTGAGTCATCGATTGTATGTGTGCACATTCTCGTGCTTTCCTTGCTTCGTACTATAGATTTCTGCTACAATCTCACTATCATCCCTCAAGAATTTGAATTCATCCTCAAATTCTTGCTTCAATAATCTCCATGTAGCTTTTTGTGCTCGGTCCAATTCTAAGTACCAGTCGATGGCACTATCTCTGAGTGTCACCGGAAAGGCTTTCAACCAATGATCTGGGTCATCTTCTCCACTTGCTATCTAAATTGTCTTGCATGTTTTGCAATGTTGAACTGGATCCTCTAACCCATTCCTCATGAACTTTGGCAGCTTTTACCACTTTGCAGTCACCATCCTTCCTCATTGTCCCCCTTGTGTATTGGACCTGACTAGACCGGTTTCCCATTATGTTCCGGTGCGTCACTTGCACTCTCGGCCATGTACGAGTCACTCTCCTGTCCTCCGTCAGTGTCCTTGACACCTTAAGTCTCCTGGGTCCCACTCTAGTGCTCCCTCAGCCAAGGGGTCTTGGGCTCAGATCTCCCAATCCTCAGCCCTTCGTCATTATCTGATATGGACAACTCTTGAATGCATCAGATGTTCTCAATTTCTCCACTCAATTCGTTTTCATTTTCTTGGCTTTTATATCTTACTACGTATAGGGTGTTGAAGGGTCCTTCATCCCTTCCTTCCACAAAAATCTGATGTGCTCTACTAGTAGATTGGTCTATCTACTCAAGATTTGCATTTGTTCTTTTTATACTTTGATTTTTCTCAATTAAATCTTCATTCAACTCTTTATCAACTTGCCTTAATCTTCGTCGCTGGTTTTCTTGCTCCTGTACTCTCAATGATCGCTGAACTCTTTCCTCCTCTGCCTCGTTCCTGAATGGTATTCGGTTCTTGAATTTTTTTGGTCATACGGGAATTACAAGTCATTCACATGATCATTGTTGGTTTCCAAGGGTACGTCTTTGACTAGTGTCTCCTTCCTCCTCTTCCTGTTTGGTTCGTTCTTCATACCACTGCAAGATTTTCTGCCTTCGACATTCTTAATCCTCCTCTTCCTGAAGGTCCTATAGGATAATGTAGTGGCGTGCTATCAATATTTGTAGTTTGGTAAGAATGTGGTCAACCTCTTCGTTGGCATGCATTCTATCCCAAATGACCACCAGAGGGATCTCTCGCCTGAGAGCCTCCCTCTGTACATGGTCCTTTAACGAGATTTCCCACAGATTGTAGAGGTCTTTCGTCGTAGCATCTTCACGATCCTCATTTGCTTGTACTAGCCCTTTAGTCAGCTGCCCTATCACAACACCATTCTCTTGTCTGGTTGTTTACTAGATTCACTTAGGTAATGGCACCAAATGTTTACTCACTACGGGTACAATGACGTAAAAGTAAACAGAAATATAAAATAACATTGACAACCTATAATAATCACATGGCAATTGTACACAACATAGATATATTGCTTTATTCAATATTCGACAATTACATCATAATGTATCTAGACAGAACATAACATAGCATAGTAGAGCCGTCATGTTTCTCGACTACATGAGTCAAGTACATATAGTATGCTGGCGGTGGTTGAGATACCAATCGTCTTGTCCCTTCATTATAACTAATTACTTCATTAGGAACAACTAACTAACATGACATGTACATAGCATAAGTACATGTATTATTAATATTAACTAAAGTCTTATTTACTTATGACTCATAGCTAACCAAGTACACTCTCGGCCGACTATATCAACTCACGAGCGACCAAGTACGCTCTCGGTCGACTATAGATTCTTTGGAGTGGGCACATTGAACATGAACTAAAATATTTTTGGAGTTAGATCAATGATAACATTTCCCTACGAATCCACACACTGTCTAGTAGCAGGATTATAGGCTCCAACTGTTGTCATTATTAATTCAGGACATTGGATTGACAGAGGAAATATAGTAATATGAGGCAAGCTAGATTCAAAAATTCTTTTGGTCCTGCCTATTACCTCTTCAGCAAACAATTATGAGTACAACTCCTCGTAATGGAACGAACCCAAGTTGCTATCAATTATATCCGCCCAATCAAAATCCACTTTACTAGCAATGATGGTAGGACCCTGATGCTTATACCTCAAGGTATAATGGAGTTGTACTGGCTTAACCTTTTTAGGCTTTGCTCCTAGTTTTGAAGTCTCCATAGGTTGACTCCTTTGAGAAGCCTCACCCGATGCTCCTAACATCTTTTAATTTCTAAAATAAAACCCAATATTAGATCCACAAGAAGTATGAAAAAATAGGTCAGAGATCTCACCTTTCATATACTTTCTTCACACTTAGTTAAAATTTCATACTCACCAGAGGCGGGACCAGGTAGAAGACATCCCTAGAAAGATTTCAAAGCATTGTCGGGGTTGGGACCAGAATGGATATTGAACTCATAACAAACCATATTGTGGGATCAGAGATGAATTCATAATGGTAATTGAGACTGGGATCGAATTAAAAATTGGATCTGATACATGCAGAAGTTCCAAATCCATATCCCCTTCCGCTTCCGCTTCTGATAGAGTGAAAGATATTTTGATAATTTATAATTCATCGAAAGCGGGCTGGGAGACAAATACGACATCCATTGCAAACAAAGGTTTGAGAATAGAATTAATCCTAGATCCAACTCCGATTAAGATAATCATGATGTCATCAAAAAGTTCTATAGTAGAATGAATGACATTATGACCCAAAAACAAGGTCACCTAACAAGCCAAGGAGGCTTAAAAATGGAAATACCAAACCATCCCCCATATGACCAAGGGGAAAAATAGAAACTAGGGAACAATTTTAAAACTAATAGGGATGCGCAAAAAAACCCTAGTTTATTAAAACCTTTGATTTAAACAATTAGGGCATAATTTAACCCTACTCAAAATCAATGAGTCAATATGCAAAAAGGACCGGCAGGTAAAGTAATGGATCGAAGGACACCATAAAACCATGTAGCAGATGATCAACACCCTAAAAACCTAGGGCACAATGGTACGGGCACAAAGAGAATGCAAAAATGACCACTGCAAAGAAAAAATAAATGAGAAAACAACAAACAGTAAATAAAATAAAAATAGAGAAAGAACCGAAGACAAGGAAAACAAAGCAAAAGAAAAGAAAAGAAAAGAAAACAAGAAAGGATTCAAATGAAAAGAGTCACGAACCTCATGAAGAATGATAGACCAAACAAACACAATGAATGATAGCAAAGAAAATAAATAACAAAAACCCTACCTCAAATTGCAATCCACCAGGCTAGCTCTTGATGCGAATCCGCGCGTACAATTATTTTCTTCCTATTGAATCATGATCCCATATGCTCTACCTCAATTCTCATTTGATATTACTTGTTAAACAATAATAATAACCAGTGAGTTAACCTTACTTAAGGTTAGAATCCAATTTCGTATGTGTGAGGTACCTATAATTAATGCCATTAATGTGGTAGGTAAGATGCATAATCACGGTGGGAATAGGCACCAAACTATTGTGTGACCGAAGTAAAGTCAGAAAGCAACAAGAAAGGTGGGAGTGGAATCTGAATGAGAACCAGGCTTGAAATTTTTTCTCAGGTTTTGAGTTTGGTTCTAGTTCTGATTCCAGTTCTGCCTACGATAAAGAAAAGGAAAGAAAGAACTAAAAAGAGGACACCAAGATCAAGACAACATAAACAACATCAATCCCAAGTCCAAACAAAAAAACCAAAAAGGCGGAGGGAGAGGCGGGATGGAAACAAGTTTGGGAATTTGAATAAATCTCAGACTTAATATCCATTCTAGTTTTGATTCCGCAAAAGGAAAACAAGACAGACCAAAGAGACCAACAAAGAGATGAGCGGGATCAGAATCGGAAAGGAGTCAGGGAATGAAACTCAAAAAAAAATTCAAATCCATGTTCCGTTCCGGTTCTGATTCTGGAAGAATAAAATGAAAAAAAACTGTTGGAAGAAAGAACAACTCAAAAATTTGTTGAAAAAAGACCCAAGGACAGAAAGGAAAGAGGGGGACCCATTTTAACCAAGGAAAAATATGGGGTGGTTATGCAAGGCATAACAAATGGCGACTCGGCTGGGAAAATGGTTTACCCATTTTCAAGACACTGAAGAATTTAGTCACCCAAAAACCTTTTGGTTTATGAATCATGTTAACTTGAATAAGATCAGATATATAGAATAAGGTTGAGCTAGAATCTTAGATGTATGTGCTCATGAACTATTCTAAATTTGAGTGTGTGCATATATGGTGCATCCTTCTTCATAGACACTTTCTCCACTCTTGAACAACTACACCTAAGATCCAAGATACATAGGTTGAGTCCTTCAACCATCGTGCAATGAAATCCCGGGCATTGCTCCGCTGCCAGATAGGCATCCATAGCCCTGTCGGAGATACCTCTAGTTCTCTCAAAGCATTTCTCTATTTCCAGACATGCATCCGTAGCCCCGATAGAGATACTTGATTCACCCATTTGATATTGAGTTTTCCTTTTCTCTCTTTCTCTTTTTTTTTTACTTAGGCTTCACTTGTGGGAACTCTTTATGAACTTTTCTCAATACTCAGGTCCAATTGATCTGAAATGTGGGTTGAGAACTACAATAAATTTCATGAAAGTCTTGGAATCAGATTTTTCACTTGAATCAAAGATACAACCATCCTGAAATAAATAAGCATTTTACTTAGGCAGATGTTTATCTATTTTGTGACAGACTTCGATCATAATTCATGAGATATTCACAATGTGCCTTTTTACATAATAACTTTTCAAACCAACATTACAATGTTCATAAGACATGAGTTTAGAATGAAATCTTATGTTCATAAGCCCATTGAATAAATTCAGTTGAAGAGAAAGTAGGGCCATTATCACATTCCAAGGTGAATGGTACTCCAAACCTGGTGGTGATTTTCTAAGTTAGAAACTTGATAACCACTTTTGTGGTGCTATTTTTGCAAGGTTGAGCCTCAGTCCAGCATGTGCAGTAGTCAGTTGCAATCAAGATGAACTTGTGACTTGTAGAAGAGTTTTGATTACTAACACCTACAAATTCTAGTGCCCATTGAGCGAACGGTGTTACCTCATACACTGGTTGCAAAGGAATTGATGGATTTCTTTCCCTGAGTGCAGAGGTCTGGCATACATGACATGTTTGGACATGTTGGTGTGCATCCTGAAACATATAAGGCCAATAATAGCCTAATCTAAGAATTTGATGGGCCAAAGCATCTACAGATCCATGTCCTGTACCATGTCTTCCATGAAACTCAGCAATGGCGTGCTTAGTCTCTTGCTGATCCAAATAGCGTAAGTAAATTCCTGAAATTTACTTTTGTATATAGATCCCCCTTTGAACATATAATGAGAACTCTTCATCCTCAATTCTCTCCTCTGAGTAGCATTCATCCCTCTGGGCATATATTGTTGAGGAGGAAGAAGATCAAATCTATGTACCAGGGATCCTTAGTGAATGACTGCACAGTGTACTGCTGACATGTGATATTCTTGTCAACATCCACCATTGCCTTTGATAAACCCTACCCTTGGATGAGTTTCATTGGATGAATTTCTAATTCAAACTCTTGAAAAATAGCCATCCATTTTCCTCTTATTTCCCCCAATTCACTTTGCATCAGGAGGGATTTCATAGCTAGATCAGGAACGATGGCAATAACTTGACTTTGAAAACTGTAATGCCTGAATTTTTTTACTGCTCAAACCAATGCAAAGGCCTGCTTCTCAAGGGGTGGGTACCTGACTTTTGTATTCTTAAATGGAGAGCTCATGAAAGCGATAGGCCTTTCCTCTCCCTCACCTCTTCATTGCATTAAAATAGTTGCACATGAATGGTCAGATGCAAAAAGATAGATATAGAAGGGCTTTAGATAATTTGGGCTGGTCAAGACAGGTGCCTCGGATATTGATTGTTTAATTTGTGAGAAAGAATATTTTTCCTCATTGCTCCATTCTATTTTTGCATCTTTTTTTATCATCTCATTAAGGGTTTTAACGATTTTTGCAAACCCTGTTATATATTTTCTGACAAAATTAATCCTTTCAAAGAAGGATCTCATTTCTTTCTTAATTCCTCGCCTTGTCAGCTTTAAGATGGACTCTACTCTATCGGTGTCTATGGATATCCCATGTTTTGATATTATGTGGCCTAAGAGTTTCCCTTAAGATACTCCAAACACACACATTTTTGGATTAAGGGAGACACCATAGCTTATACACTTTTTGAGGACCTTTTCCAAATCTGTAGCATGGTCTTCCCATTTTTTGGAGAAAATAGTTAAGTCATCCATATAAAAAATGATACACTTACCTATTAAATCCTTGAATGCTATGTCCATTACACATTGAAAGGTTGCTCCAGCGTTGATAAGGCCGAATGATATCCTCTGATAGAAAAATGTGCCCCACTTGGTGGTGAAGGTAGTTTTCATTCTATCCTCATGACTGACAAGCACCTGATTATACCCAGAATAGCCATCCTAAAATGAAATCATCTGGGACCCATTAACTATTTGTAATACCTCATCAAGAGAAGGTAGTGGGTAATTATCCTTCTCAGAGGCCTTATGTAAGTTATTGAAATCAACACATAACCTGATTTCACCACTTTTCTTGCACACAGGAACTAAATTTGCAACCCAAGTAGAATGTCTGACTGGGAAGATTATTCTTGCAGATAGAAGCTTTTGCACCTCCTTCTGAATTAGGGGCTCAATTAAAGAATTGATCGGGCGTTGTTTTTGAAAAAAGGGATTGGCTTATGGCTTAAGAGGTATGGTATGTGTGATCACCGAAGTAATGGCTCTAGTGTTCTGCTCTAAAACTTTCACTATCTTCTTCTTAATTTCTTTAGGACAAGTCTTTCCTATGAGAACATTCCTTTTAGGACCCGAGTGAGTCAAATTAACATATTCATACTTCCCTCCATCACTTTTTGTGGGCACCCTTTGACAAGCCTGTGGGTCAGAGTCAAATATCCTTTCTAATGCTACCATCCCCTTTGTGGAATACTGTCGCTTTTAAACTCCAGTATCCCTTTTGCGTCACCATTCTCAAGATCCCAATCTCCTTGATCTCTCTTAGATTCATAAATTATCTATTCTTCAAATACATCCAAACTTTCCAACAAGGCCAATATATGTTGGTCATCATCGAATACTTGAAAATTATGGACACTATCTGGGATAGCTAGGACTGAGACTAATTAAACTAAAAAATATTTTTAGCTTAGAGTCTTGCATAGGCTCCAATGCGCTAGCAGTAATGGTGAGGGAATCTATAATCTGATTAGTTTCTCTAGGAATCAGAATGAACCCAAAAGCGTCAAAGTCTTCAATTAGATTCCAAATTCTATTTATGTATGCAACCAATCTGTTGTTATGACAAGTATATTGGCTATGAACCTGCTTTACAATTACTTTAGAATCTCCCATTACCATGAGAGCGGTGACCTTCTTTTGATGGGAAAACATAAGTCTGCGAGTGAGTGCTTCATATTCAGCCACATTGTTCATGTAGCCAAACTGCAACCTGTAAGATGAAAAGTAAGTCTTCCCTTTCGGGTTGGTTAGTTCAATCCTTGCTCCACTTCCTTCTTTGGATTTAGAGCCATCAAATTTAAGACTCCATAATTGATCTTTAGCTGAGAGTTCTTTCTTTTTTGGGATAACAGGGGATCACTTGCTTGGGATGGATAGTGGCTCAAACTATTGCTGGCCATCAAGAGTTGAAGGTGACTGGGGGCAAGGTTCACTTAAAGATTCTTCTATATTTAAAGCTTGTTCAAGAATCACTCCCTGAACAAATTCTTGGATAAATTTGTAATCAGATTCATTTTTCATCATGCCAGAGGCATTGGAAGAGTATCTAGGGTGGGTGTAATGGAGAAAGACTGAGATATCGCAATCTCCTCTTAGAACTCAGAGCATAGAACCTAAGTTTGCTCAAATCGGGAGGAATCTTTCCCTTGAGAAAGCATGGTTCTAGTGAGGATGGTAGCATCCTTAGCTTCAAATGGAAATTTATTGGTGAGTGTTTGAGGTTGATCTTGACAAGTTAGTTGAGGCTGAAATATATGGTTTAAGAGATCTATGCAGGGTTGACATGTCAACTCAGAATGATTCTGATAATGTATCCTACACCAATTAGGAAGCAACAAACTGCACAAATTAGTCTCTTCTCCCAATACCAGCCTATCTTGTTGTAATTTTTTTATTAGAACTTCCCGGTTGACCGAGATCATTTGGTCATTCTGTTCTAGAGGCAATGTATCAATAGGATTGAGAATTGAATTTCATGATCTCCTCCTGCATGTAAACTCCTATCTCAATCTCAAAGTATGCTACTTCATTGGGAGAATCATATTTAGTAATCATGTTTTTGAGCCTAGGCTCACTCTCAATTCTAATATATGTTTCTATCCCTTTCCAGGGCAGTTACATGTGAGAGAAATCCAAAGACAAATCCCCCAATACTCTTCATTAGCTCCTGACTCAGGAGCATACCATATGTTTCTGGGATATCAGCCACTTGGATATCTATGTAGGATTGGATCCTTGGATCCGATCCAACCTATACATGCATATTTTTTATTTCTCCCACCACATTAACCTCGGTTTTGTCCAACTAAATCACTTTCTTATTAGTCAGGGCAGGACTTAATCCTAGCTTCTTGCAAATGGAAAAGGGCATAACATTACCCGATGCTCTAGAGTCCAATAGACAGTTGTGTAGATTCTTTCCAAAGATTATTAAACTCAAAAGAAAAGGTGGGGTACTGGTCTTACCTTTATAGATGGCCGCATTTGTCTCCTTCGCTAGAGTCACTTTACCTTTTCCTTTTGAACAATCCACCTCCTCTAGGGCTTTCAACACAACTTCACATTGAGGTGGGCATCACTTCATAATGTTAAAGAATGACAATGATGTCTTTTGTCTCTACAGCTCTGCAATGAAATCAAACTCCGAATCATTCCTAACCCTATACTTAGGAAAAGAAGGTGGATTATATTTTTTATGAAAGTCAAAAGGCCCCTCTGGTGGTGATGGGTTATTATCTGTATTCTAATTAGGTGGGACCATATTGTTGGGAGGTGTAGATGTAGTGAATGGGCCCTTATTCTAATTTCTTAGGAAGTGACCACCTTTGGACTGGAAGGATTGGGCATCATACACATCTTCTTCTAGTTCATTATCTCCCTACATGGGAAATTGATATTGTTCCTCAATGATCTCATAAGTCATAGAAGTACTTACTAACCCACCATCTTGATTGGAATTTCCTTGTGGAGGGTGGGAATCAGCTTGCGCAATCTTCACTTTTTTTTCCATCTCTCGGAAATTAACCTTAGAATGTGCTAGAGTATCATGTAGTCTACCCCAATTAGTCATGAAATTGAGATCTGCAACATTAGTAGTGTGTGGTTTATCTTCACTAGACTAATAATTATGGGGAACTCCCACATTGTTGGGTCTAGTGTTCCACTGCCTATTGTTTTTGTTGGACCTATGATTGTATCCTTTGTTCTGAATTTGATAATTTTGGTTAGAGGAGTTTTGGTTCTGGAAGTTCCTATTGGTGTTTTGATTTGTATTCTGATTAGAGTAACCACCCTAGTTGTTATAACCTCCCTGATTCTGGTAATTATAATTTTGGTTCTGAGGGGGGTTATGTCTAAGTTGTGCCATGTCTTTGGACATTTGTGATAGAGTCTTTTTGAGAGTTTCCAATTCATTGGTTAGTTGAACAATGTTTTCATTTTGTATAGTCTTTCCTATAGATGGAGAATGAACAAGAGTTGACCCTCCCCCTTATTGTTGGTAGTTTTGAGATTGCTGGGAAGAATCCTAAATGCCATTAGCAAAAAAAGGCATGGTAGGTGAGGCTTGTAACTCAGAAATAGGTCCATATTGGGAGTAAGACATCCTTGGGATTGTATTGAACAAAGGTGGATTAGGAATCTGATAACCCATAGGGGGAGAGCTCCTCCTAAACTTCTTGATTGCAGACTTATCTATTGTTGCGATTTAATGGCTAGATGATAGAATTTAGGCAAAGATTCAATCTTGTTGGCATCATAAGTTCTCTACAAGAATAGGACAATCAAGGGATCAACAACTCTTAAATATGCCAAAATGGCAATATTTTTAGCCACTAAGTAAGGGTCTTGTAACCTACAAAACATTCTTTGGAATCTAGTGTTGAATAACAACAATGGTTCATGATGTTCCTTTCTTATGGTAGTGAATTGATGATACAAGATGGTCGGGTCTACATAAACCCTAAACTGATTAATAAAGGAATTTTATAAATCTTCCCAACTTAGAATAGACCCATGGGGCAGATTTAGATACCAGTTGTATGACATGTCTCCCAAACAATAAGGAAACAACCTACATACAATGTCCTAGTGAGCCACCTGAGCACGGGTACATGCATCCTTGAATGCTTGTATATGTTCCTCGACACTTCTTGATTATCCATGCATATACATGGGGAAAAACCTTTTTGTATTTTTGGGTAGATCATGTATACCACCAAGAATAGTCCCTAGTGGAGAGGGGTTATTTACTAAGTAAGCCATGGGTGGTGGTGATACTGGTCGAACCAGTGGTGAAACTCATTGAACCGGTGGTGATATTGGTCGAACCGGTGGTGATACTAGTTGAATCGGTGGTGGTGTGTGGATTAGGTTGTTGGGGTGGTAATGATGGATTTGGCAGAAATCCAGGTGGAGTAAGTGGTGGTGAAAATGGTGGGATCAAAACTCTATGAGCTTGGGGTCTATATCTAATCAGGGTTTGAAGTTATACTAATGGTTCAGGGTTCATAGAGGATCTAGGAATCCTCCCATACTTTTTCAGTGACAATGACCCAATTTGAGCTAGCTTGATCCTTAAGGCCCTCCTTCTAGTGCCAGATCTATTGATGGTCAAAATAGCACAAACAACATAAAACAAAATATTTCTACTCTATTTCTCTTGAAAAAGAAAGACAGCATATAGTAGCCTAACTTCCAAGGTCTTGGTAGTTGGTTCTCAACTGTCTGATGTCACTCAATTGGCCAATGCAACTATAATATTCAAGGGGCCTTTGTTGGTGATAAGGAATACAAACTGTATCGGACTCATCAATCTATGTTTCATGGGGGGGTTTAAATAAATAGAAAAAGGATAGATCAAGGCATAGATAAGTAAAACATGACAATAAATTATTTAACATCCAAACATATATTCTAAGTAATGATTGTTTCTTAACAGATAAAAACCATAACATGATGCAACTCATAGAACAATCCATACAATTGCATACATTCACAGTGCTTAATTTAATCATCACAACCATTCATCAAAATACTACAAGATTCAAAAACAAACTCCTCATTCATTGCCAATAATATAGATCAACAAACATATAATAATTCCATTCATAGATAATTTAATGAAATAATCTTTAAAATCTAGTTTCCCCTATTGATTTGTGTCAAATAAGAAACATTTAAGCACAAAAAACTCACTGGCATACAGACCGATTATGGTTCATTAACCTCATCCAATAAGTTCAACTCCAACATAAAACTCTATAAAAAGTGTATCTTCAATCAGCCGACCTTTACAACATAGAGCTCAAAATTATATATAGACATGCTACGCATAAATCCCTCTCAATCAAAAATTGAGATCCACTAATCAAGGAACCGGAACCACATCAAGAAACTAGACTAGCTGATCTTTAGTTCAAAGGTTGATTGCCTTGTTTTGCAAAAGCTAATGCCCAAGAAAAGAGACAGGATTGGTTGATGAAAACCTTCAGTTCAAAGGTTGTTTGCCCCGTAAAGTAGGAGAGAAAATGGGAAGTCATGCGCCAAAAATAGAACATTTTTATGCCAACTCACTCTCGCATTATTTTCTCAAAGCTATAAAATCCTATCTACTATCATTAGGTGGCTAATCCTACTTCAATTAGCTAACCTTTACAACATGGAGCTCAAAAGTATATATAGACATGCTATGCATAAATCCCTCTCAATCAAAAATTGAGATCCACTGATCAAGGAACCGAAACCACATCAAGAAACTAGATTGGTTGATCTTCAATTCAAAGGTTGATTGCCCTATTGTGCAAATTCTAACGCCCAAGAAAAGAGATATGACTGACTGATGAAAACCTTTAGTTCAAAGGTTGATTGCCCCTTAAAATTAGGAGATAAAATGGGAAGTCATGTGCCAAAAATAGAACATTTTTCTGCCAACTCACTCCTGTGTTGTTTTCTCAAGAAAATATTCATCGTAGCTAGAGAACACTTGTTGAAGAATGTCCACATCAGGCCCATTGACCCAGTTGTCTTAAATTTGATTCTTTTTAACTTTGTTGAGGAAAATTCCTGCATATCTTTCAATTTGGCAAACTCCCTCCTAGCAGCTTTCACCTCCTCTTTAATATCCATTAGTCTATCCAACAACAAATCCTCTCCATCATCTTCTTTTTGCATGACCTCCTGGAATGTGTTCTTCCATTTCTCCTTCAATTCATCCAAATGCATGCCTTCTTTAACCGGTATGTCTACATTGACTAAAATAGCTACTACAGCTTCTAATTCATCAAGTTTCTCATTCAAAACTTTATTAGCATCTTGAACTTCATTTCTATGCTTATATATGAAGTCAGACCTAAACCGGATTATGTTTGAAGCCTTTTTCCAGGAAATCTGCATTATCTTCTTCAAGGATTGATTGCTCTAGAAGAGTTGATCTTGGCAACTTACTGATGTCTTTCATCTTTTGAATATATCCCCTATATTCTTCCTCCTCTCCTAGATTTTTAGTATGATGAACCATTTCTTCTATCAACTCAAGTGTTTTTTATGGATTTCAAAATTATTTATCAACACTTCACCGACTTCTTGATTAATCTTGGTAATCCATCTATCCAGCATCCTAGAATTACTCCTCATTTGTACTAAATCATCAACTTCTCTTTTGTTGAGTAAGACTAGAGATTCCAAGGTAACATCTTGTTGGGACATGCGAGTGGAAACATCCCTTAAGAAACTATCTAATTGATCCAATTGAGCCTTAAGCTCATCCTTTCTTTGTTTATCCTTGATCATTTTAGACTTTGTGGAGGAATCTACAATATCAATGAGATTCATTTGTTGATTCCTTGTAGGCCCCCCTAAGTTGATTGTGCTCAATTGATAATTAGTCACTTGCATATCTTCCCTATCCTTGTCCACCACCGGAATTGCACATTTAGCAATGATCTCTCCTACCTCTGTGAGCCTTATGGAATGAAGAACCCTAGCCTTTTTCTTAGGTCTTTCCTTTTCTATCTCCTTCATCATTTCTTCCCAATTAAGAGGTTGTGGTGGAGCTATCTGCTTCTTCTCGAAGTCTACCTTTAACCATGTAGGAGCACTATGAGTAGTGACTACTTGCACTGAGGAAGATGTAATTGTAGTAGAAGATAATGGTTGTAATAGTGTAAATTGAGGCTGAGAAGAAACTTCTTGCACATTTTGTTGCACCTTTTCTGCATTCTCTTGTGCAACCCTCTTGACCTCTTTCTTATCCTTCTACTCTTGCAACCTTTTATATTCTCGTTCCTTCTTCAAACGTTCTTCCTCTAACCTCTTTTCTTCAATCAATTTATCTCTTTGTCTCTCCAAGTATTTGAGCTTGTCCCATGCTTCCTTTTCCTTTTGTTTTTGCCTAACAAGTTCTTCAACATCCTTTTCCTTTTGTAAGCATTCTTCTTCTTCCCTTTTTTTATATGATTCTTCAATAATCTTAAATTTAGCCTCAAGGGCTTCCTTTTCTCTTCTTTGTCTAACCTTCTCTTCTTCAAGATCAAGAATATTTTGCAACATTTTTAACTTGTCATTCTCCTCCTTTATTCTAAGCTCCTACCCCTTTTGTTGTTGTTGCTTGGCCAACTCATCAGCTTTTTCTTTGGCCTCTAATTGTTGTTTCTAGAGTAATGCATCAGTTTGGGCTTTTGCTTCCATTTCCTATTGTTTTGCCAATATTGCAGCTTGTGCTTTGGCACCCAAATCTTTTTGTTTGAGCAATGCATCAGCTTGTACCTTTGCATCTGGTTCTCTCTTAGCTTCTTCAAACAACTTCCATTTGTCCTCCTTTGTCAAAACATGCTCAATTCCTACATCCTCAATTTCATCAAGAGGCATCTCCTTTAGTGTCTCCTTATCCGATATATGATCCTCAGAGTATGTCTCTACATCATGGATTTCAACCTCAAGACCCTTTCCCTTCAAAGTTTCAGCTTCCTTATGGTGATTTCCCCTAGGAATTTCTCCACTTGGTTTCTCTGTAGGAGGGGGTTGAGTATATGACTCACCTAGAACTGATGTTGAAACCCATGTCCTATTAGGACTTCTTCATGTGCTTCAGGTAGATCTTGAGTTGGAACTTTAAGTTCAAATTCCTCTATATCAAGAGGGAATAATTCTAAGGGTTCCTTAGGAGGCATTCTTCTTTTCATCCTCTTGTACCCTTGAGTGGTACCTACACCTTTCCTTTTCTTGTAATTTTTCCCCCCAGGCTCCTTGGTTCTTAGCAAGATCCACAAGATACTTCTATTCAACACCGACCTTGCTATCTGTTTAATATATATGGTCTCCTCTACACCCCAATCTACAGGAACCAAGTTCTTGGTACCTATATTTTGTGCCTCATATTGGGGATCCAAAACCACCCCATCATCTGATAATGTTTTAGGAATGTCCACCTTAACCCCATACTCTACCATGAATGGGATAGGAAACCTTTCATAATTTATTTTCTTGAAGTCATACTCATCCTGAAGATCACTCCAAAATCCCTCCAATAGATTGAAGTGTTTATCAAAAATAGAAGCAAGAAAATCATTCATCTTCTTCTTTGGATCAAATTTCTTCCTAGTAGTGTACAAGCCCAACTTCAGGTGCATCAATTCATTGCAAACAACCTTGGCTCTCACAAGGTGTGGACAGCTATATTCAGCCAACTTCCTGGGGAACTTATGACAACTGGGCTTATACTTTATACCAAATTTAAAATTAACCCCCAAAGCTTGATAAACGAACTCCATTAAAACAATCCTATTGCTGCAGCATCTAGGGAGTAGGTGAGGGTGACCATCAAATCTAGTCAGTTTGAAATAAGTAAACTTGGCATATTGGATAGACCAATATCCCCACTTTGTGATGAATGACATGGTCTCCTGGCTCAATATATATCTTGCATCTCCCATAAGCTGGTTAATAATGACATATAAAAATGCATCATTGACCCTTCTATAATGCAGTTCAAAAGTTTGCAAGGTGAGATGATCATAATGATTCCACACCTTATTTCGTCCATCAACTTCTCCCAAAATCCCCACTCTGTTTAAACCCGAAAAGATGCCTCTTCTTGCTGTTGCATAAATCACATAAGAGGTCATGAAGAAACTCTTGGTTTCTCTCACTCTAATCATTTGGTTGTGTATGCTTTTAGAAATAATCATGGGACAATCAAATTGTTGTCTACCATCTAGTATTTTTATAATGAATGGAAACATCCATTCTTTAAAGTGAAGAGCATCTCTTTTCCCAAACACTTTGGATAGCATCATTATAATGTCCCCAATCTCCTTTTAGAATTTTTTCCTTTTAGGTTGATCTAGAAGCTTAACTAGAGACTTTTTCTCAGTTCTCATCCATTTCTTATTCAAATGAGTTTTGTTGGCTTCCTTATGATTACTATATATTTTCAAGGCCTCTGCATCATTGAGTTGCCTAGGATTCTTTGGAGTGGGCACATTGAACATGAACTGAAATATTTATGGATTCAGTTCAATGATGGCATTCCCTATGAATCCACACACTATCTACTAGCAGGATTATAGGATCTAACTATTATAATTTCCCTTACCCATTTTCCCTAGAATTCTCCTGTAGATTAGGTTTAGGGGTTCTTCTTTCCAAATGAACGTTCTTTTTAATGAAGTAATTTTGGTTTGAAATCTGCATTCACCAATTTAATAACATTTCCACATACACATATAACTGTTAGCAATAATATATAGATATCCAAAATATAAACATAATTATAAAAGCAATCATGAAGACATATGAGGAGTGTCATAATTGGATCCGCCTTGAAGCCCTCATGTTAGGCACGGGATGTTGTTCACCACAATCCTCCTTACCTAATGGCTTAGTACCTGCAATCTTCACTCATGACAACACCTCGGAAGACACTCACTCTATTAGGAGAAAGGAACCATAAAGTCCATAGTGGTCTCAAGGCCTACCACCCCTCCATGGCCGTAGTATAATCCTTAAGTGGAACCCCCACCCCTCCATGGCTGCAGCGGAATCCTTAACTGGGGTTTTTGGGCACCACTCACCCATGGTTCGCCCTCCCTAATAGAGTACAAGCACGAAGAAGACAATATTTTAAATAAATTTTCATTTATCATTCATTCTCTTAAGTCAATATCAACATCATTATCATCATAATAGTAAAGAAAGCATTACACCAATAATCAGATTAGCCATATCTATTTCTTATATTC
The DNA here is from genome assembly GCA_007115665.2 of Sequoiadendron giganteum. Taxonomy (NCBI): domain Eukaryota; kingdom Viridiplantae; phylum Streptophyta; class Pinopsida; order Cupressales; family Cupressaceae; genus Sequoiadendron; species Sequoiadendron giganteum. The sequence goes on along the minus strand of CM021110.1, from coordinate 244,380,755 downwards.
AAAATATGCTAAATATTATTGCTAAGTGAATACATCACTTGAGTTGTTGTATCACCTTTCTCTTATTCCCACAATGACACCATTACTGCACAATCATAAATAATCAATATATACATATTCTATATAAATATGTATATTCCATCATTTCTAATTGACTTCAATTTATAAAATACATATATCATGATCTTTCTCTCTCTCTCTCTCTCTATATATATATATATATATTAAATATGTATACATAATTATTTCTAATAATAATTTATGTATCATTATTTTAAATAATATCTATATGTTTATAATAATGTTAGACTTGTCGCTCAATGTATTCTAATCAGATTTTTGATTAAGCAATATATTAGTTCCCTCCACGATCTTTCTTTCTAATTTTCCTTCCTTCCATGTTGTAGACTTCCTATCCTCTCTCACCCCCTTTTACCTCTACTATTCTCTTTTATATGCCTCATCCAATGCCCAATAGAGGCATCTATTCAAAGAGCCACGATTCCTCATAAGTCAACTTTATTTATGTTACTAAATTAATGTTCTCCTTAACATACTATCGTTGCATATGGTTTGGTTAGAAATTGTTGCCTTTGGGATAATTGTTTCTTTTACGATTGTTGGAGTATATTTTATTTAAATATTTATTGTTTTATATATATTTTTATTAATATTATTTTATGAATATTATGATATTCATAAATATTAATTATTCCATTTTATATGATAGTTTATTAAGATATATTATATGTTTCTCATTAATATTTAATAACTAGTTTTTTGTATTGTAATATTATTTTTAATATTTATAATTACAATATTATCTTTTTATAAATTTTAATATCTATATTTTAGTATTCACAATATTATATTTATATTTATAATTATAACATTGTCTTTCATAATTATAATAAGAATATTAAATTGTTAATGTTTTTAATATGTATTTTGTTCATCTTGTTTTTGATGCTTTGTATTTCAATGCTATAATTTCGGGGACATGATAGTCCACCCTGCCCAAGATTGCTTGTCCTCAAGAAATCACTTTAAACCAATTTTGAGGTGAGAATGATCCTAGGGTTTTTGGGTTATGGGTCCATGATTTAACTTAACTTATGTTTTGTTAAACTTGATTACTGTCAAATTTATTCAAGGTATCTAACATTGAAGTCCTTTCACACCTCAACTTGATTTGCAAAATTAACTAAGGTTCTATTCTAACGGTTTCTTTAATCCTTTTTGTATCCCAAGTTTGAGGGAATCCCACTTTATTTCTTTGATAGTTACTCATCATTATTGCATTTGGATACTAATAATAATTCAGTTCCAGCTAACATTTTGACAAACAACGTTAACAATTTCATAGTTTTTAAGCATAACAATGATGGGCTCCACATAAATTAAAGAAAACAACCAAGTAGCTTATCCAAGAAAACAAGTAGCTCAACCAAGTAGCTCGACCAAGAAAACAAGGAAATCAAGCAAGAAAGTAGTTCAACCACATAGGCAAGTAGCTCAAGCATACAAGCAATCAGCTGAAGTAGACAAGCAGGTAGCTCAAGCATGCAAGTAACTAGCTCAAGTAGACAAGAAGTAGCCAAGCATGGAAGAAGTAGCCAAGCATGCAAGCAACTAGATCAAGCATGCAAGCAACCAACTCAAGCAAGTAGGAAACCAACTCAAGCACACAAGCAACCAGCTCAAGCAAGTAGGCAACTAGCTTAAGTAGGTAAGAAGGTAGCTCAAGCATGCAAGAAACTAGCTCAATCAAGTAGGCAATTAGCTCAACTAGACAAGAAGGTAGCTCAAGAATGGAAAGCAACCATCTCAAGCACACAAGCAATTAGCTCAAGCAAGTAGGCAACTAGCTCGAGCACACAAGCAACTAGCTCAAGCAAGTAAGCAACTAGCCCAAGCAAGTAGGCAACTAGCTCAAGTAGGCAAGCAAGTAGCTTAAGCACATAAGCAACCAACTCAAGAAAGTAGGCAACTAGCTCAAGTAGGCAAGAAATTAGCTTAAGCATGCAAGCAACTAGCTCAAGCATGCACAGGATGACAGGAAAGATGCTCTGATACCACCGTAATGTCCCTTACCCAGTTTTCCCTAGAATTCTCTTGTAGATTAGGTTTAGGGGTTCTTCTTTCCAAATGAAAGTTCTTTTTAATGAAGTAATCTTGGTTTGAAATATGCATTCACCAATTTAATAACATTTCCACATACACATATAACTATTAGCAATAATATCTAGATATCCAAAATATAAAGATAATTATAAAAGCAATCATGAAGACATACGAGGAGTGTCATAAGTGGATCCACCTTGAAGCCCTCATGTTAGACACAGGAGGTTGTTCACCACAATCCTCCTTCCCTAACGGCTTAGTACGTGCAATCTCCACTCATGACAACACCTCGGAAGACACTCTCTCTACTAGGAGAAAGGAACCATAAAGTCCATAGTGATCTCAAGGCCTACCACCCCTCCATGATCGTAGCGGAATCCTTAAGTGGAACCCCCACCCCTCCATGGCCGTAGCGGAATCCTTAATTGGGGTTTTTAGGCACCACTCACCCATGGTTATCCCTCCCTATTAGAGTACAAGCACGAAGAAGACAATATTTTAAATACATTTTCATTTATCATTGATTCTCTTAAGTCAATATCAACATCATTATCATCATAATAGTAAATAAAGCATTACACCAATAATCAGATTAGCCATATCTATTTCTTATATTTAAAATATACTAAATATTATTGCTGAGTAAATACATCACTTGAGTTGTTGTATCACCTTGCTCTTATTCCCACAATGACACCATTACTGTACAATCATAAATAATACATATATATATATATATATATATATATATATATATATTCTATATAAATATGTATATGTCATCATTTCTAATTGACTTCAATTTATAGAATACATATATCAAGATCTTTCTCTCTCTATATATATATTAAATATGTATACCTAATTATTTCTAATAAGAATTTATGTATCATTATTGTAAATAATATCTATATGTTTATAATAATATTAGACTTGCTACTCAATGTATTCTAATCAGATTTTTGATTGAGTAGTATATTAGTTCCCTCCACGATCTTTCTTTCTAATTTTCCTTCCTTCCATGTTTTAGACTTACTATCCTCTCTCCCCACCTTTTACCTCTACTATTCTCTTTTATATGCCTCATCCAATGCCCAATAGAGGCACCTATTCAAAGAGCCACGATTCCTCATAAGTCAGCTTTATTTATGTTACTAAATTAATGTTCTCCTTAACATACTATCATTGCATATGGTTTGGTTAGGAATCATTGCCTTTGGGATAATTGTTGCTTTTAGGATTGTTGGAGTATATTTTATTTAAATATTTATTGTTTTATTGTTTTATATATATATTTTTATTAATATTATTTTATGAATATTATGATATTCATAAATATTAATTATTCCATTTTATATGATAGTTTATTAATATATATTATATATTTCTCATTAATATTTAATATTTATTTTTTTGTATTGTAATATTATTTTTAATATTTATAATTACAGTATTATCTTTTTATAAATTTTAATATCTATATTTTAGTATTCACAATATTATATTTATATTTATAATTATAACATTATCTTTCATAATTATAATAAGAATATTAAATTGTTAATGTTTTTTAATATGTATTTTGTTCATCTTGTTTTTGATGCTTTATATTTCAATGCTATAATTTTGGGGACATGACAACTGTTGTCATTATTAATTCAAGACATTGGATTGATCGAGGAAATATAGTAATATGAGCCAAGCCAAATTCAACAATTCTTTGGGTCCTCCCTGTTACCTCTTCAACAAAAATTTCTGAGTAAAAATCCTCGCAATGGAATAGACCCAGGTTGGTATCAGTTATATCCACCCAATCAGAATCCACTTTACTAGCAGTGATGGTAGGACCCTGATGCTTATACCTCAAGGTATAAGGGAGTTGTATTGGCTTAACCTTTTAAGGCTTTGCTCCTAGTTTTGAAGTCTCTGCAAGTTGAATCCTTTGAGAAGCCTCACCCGATGCTCCTAACATCTTTTAATTTCTGCAACAAAACCCAATAATAGATCCATAAGAAGTATGAAAAACTAGGTCAGAGATCTCACCTTTCATGTACTTTCTTCACACTTAGTTAAAATTTCATACTCAACGGAGGCAGGACCAGGCATAAGACATCCCTAGAAAGCTTTTAAAGCACTACCAGGGTTCGGACCTTTATGGACATTGAACTCATAACAAACCATATAGCGGGATTGAAGATGGAGTCGGAATGGTAATCAAGACCGAGATTGGAATGAAAATCGGATCCGATTCCATTTTATATGATAGTTTATTAATATATATTATATGTTTCTCATTAATATTTAATATTTATTTTTTTGTATTGTAATATTATTTTTAATATTTATAATTACAATATTATCTTTTTATAAATTTTAATATCTATATTTTAGTATTCACAATATTATATTTATATTTATAATTATAACATTATCTTTCATAATTATAATAAGAATATTAAATTGTTAATGTTTTTTAATATGTATTTTGTTCATCTTGTTTTTGATGCTTTATATTTCAATGCTATAATTTTGGGGACATGACAACTGCTGTCATTGTTAATTCAAGACATTGGATTGATTGAGGAAATATAGTAATATGAGCCAAGCCAAATTCAACAATTCTTTGGGTCCTCCCTATTACCTCTTCAGCAAAAATTTCTGAGTAAAATTCCTTGCAATGGAATAGACCTAGGTTGGTATCAGTTATATCCACCCAATCAGAATCCACTTTACTAGCAGTGGTGGCAGGACCCTGATGCTTATACCTCAAGGTATAAGGGAGTTGTATTGGCTTAACCTTTTAAGGCTTTGCTCCTGGTTTTGAAGTCTCTGCAAGTTGAATCCTTTGAGAAGCCTCACCCAATGCTCCTAACATCTTTTAGTTTCTGCAACAAAACCCAATAATAGATCCATAAGAAGTATGAAAAACTAGGTCAGAGATCTCACCTTTCATGTAATTTCTTCACACTTAGTCAAAATTTCATACTCACTGGAGGTAGGACCAGGCATAAGACATCCCTAGAAAGCTTTTAAAGCACTACCAGGGTTCGGACCAAAATGGACATTGAACTCATAACAAACCATATAGTAGGATCGAAGATGGAGTCGGAATGGTAATCAAGACCGAGATTGGAATGAAAATCGGATCCGATACATGTAGAAGTTTCAAATCTATATCTCGTTCCACTTCCTCTTCTGACAGAGTGAAAGATATTTTGATAATTTATAATTCACCGGAAGTAGGCTTAGAGACAGATCCAACATCCATTGCAAACAAATCTTCAAGAATAGAGTTAACCTTGGATCCGACTCTTGTTAAGACAAACATGACATCATCAAAAATTTCTACAGTAGAATGAATGACATTATGACCCAAAAATGAGGTCACTTGACAAGCCAAGGAGGCTTAAAAAAAGCAATACCAAACCATCCCCCATATGACTGAGGGGGAAAATAACAACTAGGGCATAATTTTAAAACTAACAGGAATGTAAAAAAAAAACCCTAGTTTATTAAAACCTTCAACTTAAACAATTAGGGCATAATTTAAACCTACTCAAAATCAATGAGTCGACATGCAAAAAGGACCGATGGGTAAAGTAATGGATCAAAGAACACCATAAAACCATGTAGCAGATGATTGACATCCTAAAAACCTAGGGCACAACAATACAAGCACAAAGAAAATGCGAAAAATGATCGTTGCAAAGAAAAAACAAACGAGAAAATGACAAACAGTAAATAAAATAAAAATAGAGAAAGAACCAAAGACAAAGAAAACAAAGCAAAAAAAAAGAAATGAAAAGAAAAGAAAACAAGCAAGGATTAAAATGAAAAGAGTCTTTAACCCTGCGAAGAATGACAAACCAAACAAACACAATGAATAGTAGTAAAGAAAACAAAGAACATAAACCCTACCTCGAAATGCAATCCACCAAGCTGGCTCTTGATGCGAATCCACACACAAAATTATTTGCTTCTGATTGAATTGTGCTCCCAAATGCTCTACCTCAATTCTGGTTCGATATTACTTGTTAAACAATAATAACAACCAGCGAGTTAACCTTACTTAAGGTTAAAATCAAATTTCATATGTGTGAGGTACCTGTAATCAATGCCATTAATGCGGCAGGTTGGACGCGAAATCGTAATGGGAATAGGCACAAAACTATTGTGCGACCAAAGTATAGTGAAATAGAAAAAAGAAAGGTGGGAGCGGAACTGGAATGAGAAATAGGCTTGAAAACTTTGCTCAGGTTCTGAGTTTGGTTCGGGTTCGGGTTCCACCAATGATGAAGAAAAGGAAAGAAAGAACTAAAAAGAAGACATCGAGATCATGACAAGGTAAAGAACATTGATCCCAAGTCCAAATGAACAAACCAAAAAGTCAAAGGTGGAGGTGGGATGGAAACAAGTTTGGAACTTTGTATAAATCCTGGACTTAATATCCATTCTGGTTTCGGTTCCGTGAAAGTAAAACAAGATAGACTGAAGAGACAAACAAATAGATGAGTGGGATTGGAATCAGAAAGGAGTTAGGGAATGAAACTCAAAACAAGTTTCAAATCCATGTTTTCTTCTGATTTCAGTTCTGGTAGAATAAAAAGAAAACAATCTGTTGGAAGAAAGAATAACTCCAAAATTTGTTGAAAAAGGACCCAAGGATAGAAAACAAAAGATGGGGTGGTTATGCAAGGCATAACACCTACTATTACCCACCATCCCAATCTTCCCAACTTAATCTAGCATTTGCATCCTCCTATCTTAATTCATCATTTGCATCCTCTTGCATCACTCCCCCTTCACCGCATTATATCTTAATCCTCCCTCTAATCCTAATCCACTAATCCCTAATCCTAGTCCTCCAACCACTCCTAGTCCTCTATCCAATCCCATCCACTCATCTAATCCTAATCCACCAATCCCTAATCCTAGTCCTCCAACCATCCCTAATCCTCCATCCATTCCCATCACCCCACCTAATCCTACATCCCTTCCAAATATTTTCCAAGGACTCATGACAGAAGAGACATCCCCAAATCCACATCTTGATGTTTTGAAACAATTCCCTTCCACTCTATCATGTATAGTCACTAGTGGCGATATCCTCCTCCATCCTACACCTATCACTCCCATTACTATTCTTAACACCGTCCAAACAGTTGAGCCCATCAAACCCATTGAATCCATTGAATCCCCATTTTCTATTGCTAGATCCACCCAATCCCTTGGAAACATCCAATCCGCTCCTCCTAGTCCTAATATTACTCAACTTCAATCGCATGACCTTCATGAATCCTCCATCCTCCAATATTCCCCACTTGAGGAATCCCTCCAACACTCCCCAACACAAGATGAGTCATGCCAAGAGCTTAATTTAAAGCATACAAGCATATCCTCTCCTCCAAATCAAGATCATTCCATCATATCTACTCCATCTCAAGATCATAGTCCCTCATCCATTCCATCTCATGATCCCTTTCCTCCACCAAATCCCGATCTGACCATCCTATTTACTCCATCCCTAGATCCTAGTCTTCCATCCATTCCATCCCATGATCCCCTCTATAGTCAAGCTCCAATCACTCCATCTCATGAGCCCTTATCACCTATTGTCACCAATCTAGATCCTATCATATCACCTAATCCCTCTTCTAATTCCTTATCACTCATTCCTCCTCATCAGAATGCTACCGTCCCATCATCTCCATCCCATGATCCTCCATCACCACCTAGCTTTGTCACCCCAACACCACTTTAATATCACCTTGGTAACATTACACTCATCCATGGTGGTCTTCTTGCAGAATAAAAAAAAAGTATATACACCACCTATCCTCCTTCACCTGCTAATGCACTTGAATCATGCTTCCAAAAGAATAATCATCCTGCCATAGATCAAATGCTCAAGAACATGAACTATCAAGGAAAAGGTTTAGGACTTCATGAGCAAGGTATTTTAAATCCCATCTAGGACAAAGAAAATCTAGGTGCACAAAGTCTTGGATATATCTCCCAAGAATCACAATCCAAAAATGTTGGTACAACCTCCATACATCCTAAGCGAGCCTCTTCCAAATGAATGAGAGGAACTTCTCATCGCTCCACAAAACCATTTGTCGCCATCCCCCCTCCTCCATCATATTACCTCCAAATAACCTTTCATCTTCTTCCTTCATCTTTTAAATCCATTTTGGGTCATTATATCCCTCCACCAAACTTCACACATCCTCCATGTACACAGTCTATTTTGGGTTTTTATATCCCAAATTCACCTCCTCCATCTCATCATATTCATCCTTTCATCCATCCACCACCTATCCCTAATGCACAGCCTAAAAATCCTAACTTCATAACTCCTAATCAAGATCAACAAAGGCACCCATCCATGCATGTTATCTCACATCCTCCATCCATACATCATCATCAAAACCTGCCTTTATCACTCCATCCACATCCTCTCCACATCATCCACCTCCCCATACCCATCCCATTGCTACTAAAAGAACTTTGGATGCCAAATCAAAAATGTATAAATCCAAACATCCACATGAATCTAAATCTCCTCATGTCCCCTTCAAAAAACATGTTGAAGAAAAGAAAAATCAAATCCAAAATCCAAATCAATCCAAATGGCCACAAAGTCCCACTAAAGCAAAAATCAAAACAATGTGGATTCCCAAGAAAAAAGATGCCATGCCTTCAAATGAAAAATTCCTAAATACATCCAAAGTTCCTAATCCCAAAGCTAATAATTCACATCCTGCATCTCCTAAATCTATTTTGGTTCCCTACGTCTCTAATTTCACTATCTCAACTCCTCCATTATCTCCACACTCTTCATCCATTCATCCACCTATCTTCTCGCATCCACCATCACATGTGCCAATGTTGGTCCTGAAAAATAGTCCCTCATTACACATCCACTCCATCATTCCATCCATACACTTTCCAACATCCCATCCATTATCCCATATATCTACCCCATCAAATCCCTTTGATCCATCCCCTTGCATAATCCATCCATTCTAATAAGGTTGTACCAACATCCAATGGTCGCTTTACACAAGGGCCCTTATTAACTCATATAGAACTTGATGCTTGAGTCCTTCATCCATCCCCTTTATCACATATCTTCCAAACCCACATATCCCTATCCCTATATTTATCCATCTTCATCCACATCCTACTCCAAAAATTCAAAAAAATTTAAAAAAAAAGATAAGAAATAGTAAAGAGAAAATTCTTCTTCCAATGGTAAAAGCTTGGAAAACAAGCGCCTTGGATAAGTACCATGATGAAAACTTGGAAAATAGGTGTCATGCATAAATTCCCCATCCAGTCTACTTCCAAAATTCAGGGCAACTTCCATCTATGCATCCCCTTCCTCCGTCCCCTACATCTTCCTATCATCCACATCCCATCCATCATATCCCATTGTATCCAGTCCCTCCATCTTCCTTGTGATATTGATCAAGATAGGGGCACATATGTATGCTTTGGATGCCTCTTCACATATATTCCCCTCATCGATACACTATCATATTCCTTATCCTCCTCATCTGCTTTTTTGATCCATGCATATTATCTACATCCATCTACCTTCATCATCCATCCACCATGCCAACACCCATATCCCTTCCTTACCCATATCTCCTATCTATGTCCATCTCACTCCCTTATCCACCCATCTTGCTATCCCTCTTCCCTCATCATGCATGACACATCTAGAGTGGGGGCATCTCCTTAGTTGCGACAGCATCCTTGCAGACATTATATGTCCATCCCTCCAAGTAATCCTTTCCATCTCCCCATCCTTATCTCCCCATCCATTTATCCATCCAGTAATCTATTCCATCCTTCCACATGCTTATCCCTCTATCCACCTATCCTACCATCTCCTTATCTCCCCATATTTATCAATCCATCCATTTATCTCTCTTTTCCTCCTATCTCATAATCCCTTGTCATTGGTATCTAGATATAGGCTACTCCCACACAATCCAATGCCATTCTATCTCACTATCATCACGCCTATCTATTCCTCACATCTTCCTAATATTTTATCATTTTTCGTCACTCATCTATCCATCATCTCATCCTCCCACTTCATATTTCGATGATTTGGATAACTATCCCATCCCTAAGCTTCACATGAGCCACCTATTATGTATATCGACCATCCCGTCCACATGGCCTATCCTGGCTCATCATATTGGCTCCATCCTTTTATCCATTTATCATCGCCATCTCATCATCCCCTGTCTGTTTTTTTGTCATTGGTCTTGTGTCAACCTAAATTTACCCTATGCTTTCACGTAGGCAAGTTCGATCATTTGATCTACCCCGAGGCTTTGATTTTTGTCTATCTTATCATCTTTCATCATCTGTCTTTGGCCTTCTGTCGAACTACGTGGCCCCTGTGCTTTCACATAGGCAAGGCTAAATCATTTGATCCACCCCCATGACATTTTTCTATCCAATCTGCACCATCCATCGAGTTCTCCATTTTCCTCTTTCCGATTTTATCCATCACCTTATGTCGAACTACGAGGGCTTTGCTCTATCACGTAGGCAAGTCTGATATTTGATCAACCCTCGAGCCCCTAGGTCTTTAGGGTGTGTCAGTCTTGTGTCCCCTAGTTATTTAGGTTGTGTTATTCTTTTGTCCCCTAGGTCTTTAGGATGTCTATTTTTTGTCGCCTTGTCATTTTTTCACCTTGTCATTTTGTCATCTTGTCATCTTATGTCTCGTCGTCTTGTTGTGTCGCCAAGTACATCCCTATCCTAGTTGGTGCTTCCAAAATAAAGGTCACTAGAGTAAAGAAATAAATAGCATGTGCATTCAAGATCTACCCTAAATATTAAAAAATACATGGTAATGTAACAAATGTAAATGTAAATGTTTCATAAATCAAATATAAAACAATAAACTTATTTAGTTGGAAAACTATGATAAATAACAAAGTGTGATTTTTCAACAATATAGAAATGATGAAGATCATATGAATGCTTTGAAATCAATGGATGTTGTATTTTTTGTCCTAGATCACTTTTATGACAATGGAATTCAATATGTTTCACATTCTACAAACTTTCATAAATTTTAAATTGAAAGGGAGAATAAAATCATTTTCACATGAACCTAGAGTAAGGAAATAAATAGCACGAGCATTCAAGATATACCCTAAATAAAATATAAAATAATACATGGTAATATAAAAAATGTAAATGTAAATGCTTTATAAATCAAATATAAAACAAAGAACTTATTTAGTTGGAAAACTATGATAAATTATACAAAGTGTAATTTTTCAACAATATAGAAATGACAAAGATCATATGAATGCTATTTTTTTTCCTAGATCACTTTTGCGACTATGAAATTCAATCTGTTTCATATTATACAAACTTTCATAATGTCATGTTTAGCTCACCTTGATGTTCTCAATATTTATCTATGCTAATAATTTGTTCATACATGTAGAAAAGAAAATTACTTCCCTTGTGTCAAACCATATAAGGATATCAATTGAGCAACATAAAAGATCAAGGATACTACTTTCAAAATGCAAGATGTCATAGCTTTTTGTGTAATACATATTTTCGAATAATGTGTACAAGTAGTGAATGATAACTCTAGGATGCAACACAACCAAAGGGAACTTGATTTGGGAAGGAGGGGGTGGTATCCTACAGGATCATAGAGTTAAAATTATTCTTTCTTATGCGGTTAACCTTGGCAAACAAACTTCAATTTTTGTTGAGGTGGCAATGACTTATCAAGGGATTCGACTAGCCAATAATATAGGCTTCACCAATTTAGCAATAGAATGGGATTCCCTAAACACCATCATGATGTTAAAGGGTGATGTTTTTCCTTACTGGTCTCTTCAGGATCTCATTGCTTCATCTCACCTTCATATAATGAGAATAGGATGGTGTTAGATAAAATATATTTTTCAAGAAGGGAATATGGCTATGGATGGGATGGCTAATCTAGGAGCCTTTGTTAACAATATTAAAGTTTGGGAGGATTTTCTAATGATCCTAAAGCATGTGAGAAATTTAATCACTAATGAAGAGATTGCACATCATGTTAGGAACTGACCTATATCTCCTTCAAGATCCTAATGGAAACATGTCTCATATTTGTTGCTTGAAGGATAATAAGTGCTACCCATTTCAATCTCCTCATAAAATTTTGTCTTATCTGGTTTCTATTTTCTACTAGAGTCTTCTAAGAGTTGATTGTAACCATTATTCTAATGCTATTTTTTGTGTCTAAATGGGTGGGTACCTTGTTTAGGAGGAGCCCAATTCCTACAATACATAGAGGAATGACCCTAATTTATGGCCAATCTTACAAAAAGATAGCCTTTTTTAGAATTTATCAATTCTTGGAAGGATGGACTCATTGAGGTTAGGGGTCTCTCTTTTTTTGTCTCTATGGGGCTTATATCGATGGTTACTGGTCTCCCCATGGAAGGTGCTAACATCCCCAAAAGTCCGAAGGGCCATTATCAAAGACACATAGAGAAATCCATAAAGGGGAGAAGGTGAATAGATTATAGAATGGTTACAATAGAGAGGAAATTTTGGGTGTTTGGAAGAGGATGGCAGAGATTTTAATGAGGTATCTAACTTTGGATGGCTGATTCAAAAGATTTCATGCCCATTTTTTTCAATGTTAAATCATTTTCGCCATAATATCAAGAAAAACTTCATTTTATGGATTCACTATTCCTTAAAGCAATATATAAAAGTGGTTCAAGAAAATGGGAAGCCATTGCCTCTTCATCAAGGCTTGCTTTATAAGCATTATTGGAAAAATTTGGTGCTTTCCCTAGCCATTGCTTCTCTGTCGTGGGTGACTAGCCCTACCATTGTTCACAAAAGTGCTACATGGAGGGGAATCCCATCACCCCTACCTCTGCTACCTTGTCTACCCCCTTGCCATCAATCGAGAATCACTTGGTCTAACCCTCCCCATGCTTTGAAAGGTAAAACCCCTATGTTTGAGGACCCTACCCCTTTTGGAAAGAAAAAATGTCATTTGTGGATCCCCCTAAATCTTCATTTTTGATGATCATTTTGGATCCTCATGGTCCCCAACATCAAATGATTCCCTTATTAACTCTCATCACAAATCTCTTCTAAATACCTTTTCTACTAGCCTCCTTACTCCCCAAAGTGGTATATTAACCAGACTTTGGGGTTTGAGGACACCCCTTTGGATACTTCAAGCACTTGTGAGTGTGGGAATCTAAATTTGACCACTTATATTTGGTCAAATTTACCCTTTTCGTCTAAATATCCTTTTATCCACATTAGTTAAATAATGTTACTATTATTTAATTAATACCCCTAAAGTCTTCTAGATCCCTAAGGTATTTAGTTAAATAATTAAATACCTTACCCCATTATCTCTTTCTTCCAAGAAATTAAATAAATAACCCACTTATTTAATTCCCTTTATGTCCCATCCACACTTAATCCTAATTCATCTCCTAATCTCATCATTAGGGATGTGAAACATCCCTAATCCATTATTAGGATGTGTCACATCCTCAAAATCTTGCAAGTTGGCTCCTAATCATTATTAGACACCTAACTCTCTTCTAATCCTTCATTGACTAGTCTAATAAGCCCTTTAGTCAACTCCTGTCAAATTCCAATGGAATTTTTAATTCCATTTTATTCTTCCAATACCCTTAATGGAATTTTTAGTTCCATTTCCTCTTCCCCATGTGAATTGAAAATTCACATTTATTTATCCCATGCATTTCTCTTCCCCGTAATCCCTCACAAGTCACATAAGTCACATGGGACAAGGACCTCCTTTAAGAGGACCTTGTCTTATCCACAGGTTACTTCCAATCATGTGAATTTAAAACTCACATTTATTCCTACAACAAATTCTCTCATCCCCATGATGATAAGAGAGGAATTTCTAACATAATTCATTTGTCAGCATCATCCTCATATGGGGACAAGGACTTCTTTTTTGAGGAAATCCTCCCCTAATCCCAAGGTACTTGCAAGTACCTCCACCTCACATGGCCTTTGTCCACATCATTTGTCCTCTTTACACTTCATATTCCACATGGCAAGATGTGAGGACTTGTGAGTCCTCAATTCACCACAACCCTCCATCTTTTCCATGTTGGCTAAATCGTAGCCATCCATTTTCTAGAGACTCTTTCTTTAAATTGGAAGACTTGGTCTCATTTTATAGAATAATTTAATCATTTTTGCATTCACTCTCATTCAAGCACTTAGCACTTATCACTTTCAACCTCCATTATTTCAGCCATTGTAGCTCTTGTTACATCCACCTACCATCCTTATCACAACACCCATTTGCATTATTACAATCCTCATCAACTCCTCTCCATTTTGCATCCACTTTTGCATTCATTTACCAACAAAGGAGAATACAATCAAGCTACATCAAAGGGCCAACCAACTCATAAATCCAAGCAAGGTATAAAGTTATTTTTCTTGTTATTTTTGTTTGGATTCAACTTAAGCTAATCTTGAGTGTTTGTTTGTGTTTTTATCTTTTTCATTTCATTCTTGTTTTGCATTCTAGGTATGAAAAACACTTGCACACAGTGAGAAATGTAATCCCTTGACGGCGAAGCTAGATGAAATTTACAAATCCACCAACATGCAGAAAGATATTCTCAAGTGGTTACTTTCTCAAATCATAACTACCAAGAACAAAATCCAAAACCTAGAGTCTTATATGCTCAATAAAACTATGGACTGACCAGGTGAGGTGGAAGATTCATACCACCAAGATTTATTGAGAAGTATGGCCAATACTTTTGAGTATTGGGCCAACCTTGAAAAAGAGGTCATGGAGATCAAGATTGTAACACTAGATTAAAAGTAGATGTATCTTTCGAATGATGATGGAATGATGGATAATCTGCAACTAGAATAACAAAGTTAAATCCTAATCTAAACAATAATCTAAAATCAAACAACAAAGAACAAGGAAATAAACTAAACAAACTAAACAAATTAATGGAAAGCTCTCACGGAATATGCGTTCACCCCTTCGAATTATCTTGATTGTTCTTCTCCATTTTTCCTTTTCAATATTCTTGCCCTCAGATTTCTGTGTTTGAATGCAAGTATAACTTTGTCGAGTGTCTAAGAAAAATATCAAAGAATAGTTTCTTCTCAAAAGTGTATGATTTCGAGAGGAGGAATAATGATAATGACAGGTCATTTATAGATTTTGGGTTTTCGAATGATTGGCTCAAATTGAAAGAGAGATCAGCGGATGAGATTGATGAATGCCATGCGATATGAGTTATGTCTCAGATAGAACGTGAGTTAGAACGTGAGTTAGAACATGAGTTTAGGAAAGACTATAGATAGAGATTAAGTTAGAATGTGAGTTAGAACATGATTTTAGGATCTTAATCTCCAAAAATAGAAGAAATAGACTTTGTATGTAAAAGCCAAAGTTAGAACTTGAATACTAATGCATTCGAATGCAAACCGGAGTTAGGACTAGTTGATCGACTAGTTGTGATGGAGAGTCTTCTCGCAAAGATAACCAGGTGTTGAATTTGGAGATAACTGGAGAACTAAAAATAGATCTCGAGTCAGAAGGTGAGTGAATGACTTAGATAACTGAATGATAGAGGAATGTGACATAAATAATTAAATATAAATTAAATGCTAATTTAATTAAACATTCGAAAATGAAAGACTTTAATTAAATATATAAAGTAATTTATTTAATTGACTTTTGAAAAGGATAATATAAATAATTAAATAATAAATATCTAATTATAGATAAAGGGGTAATTAAATAATAAATTATTTAATTGATAGATAAAGGGGGAAGGATTAACTAGTTCGCAACATAATTAAATAAATATGATTTATTTAATTAATCAAGTTGAATAAAGGTTAATAATGAATTAATGAATTAATTAAAAAGGGGGATTTAATTAATAGAGGAAATATGTGTTAGAAAGGTAATTAAACAATACACATTATTTAATCAAGACCACATACTACAGAAAATTATGTCGAATATGTACTCGCAGGCCTAGACCAATTTTCGGTGTCTACAGTTTGCCCCTCTTTGATACAATGTTGGTATGACGTTGTTACAAAGAAAATATGCCCCAATCGTGCCCCAGCATGAAACAGGTTAAGGTATGCCCCTCGGGAAAATTGACAAATTTTTGAAAGTGTCAAAAAAAAATTAGGAAATATTCTCGATAAGTCAATTTGATAGTCAAAAATTCTATGGAGTTGACAAAAATGAATTTGGAGTTGATACGGATGAATACGGGTTGTTTGAAGTTGGAAGGTGACATGGCCAATAGATTAGGTCAGAAGAAATGCCATTTCAAACCCACCTATAAATAGGAATTAGGGCTAAACCTAATTCATTTGCACTTGGAGGAGTTAGAAAAAGAGGAGATTTTGCTCTGACTAGTTGACGAAATGGCACCCATTCCATACGCTGTGCATCGTGGTTATCGGATCTGGACATTCAGGAGGCCAACCGACACAGGACCACCGGTATGTACCCAAAAAAGAACTTGTCAAATTTATTTGCACGTAGTTTTAGGCATTTGAAAAGTAATTAAGCAAATGTGGTGCATCGTAAATGACACATATGCCGTCGTATTCACCGCATCTGATTGTGAAACGACGCATGTGAAAAAACACGTCTAGGCTAGGTTAGGCAGTTTAGGGAATGATCACATTTGAAGTATAATGCACTGCATCTATAATTATGAGACACATATGCATTAGGAATAGATGCATGTGTGGTTATGAACTGCATATGCATTTTTGCAACACATATGTTGTAGATAGGTAGGTTGTTGAAAATGCACCGCATTTGTGAAAAATGCACCACATGTGGTTTAGTGAACCATATGTGCAATGGGTCAACAGGAGTGTGGGAAAATATGTGACACATATGTAATATGCACCACATGTGAGGCTTTATGCAACACATTTGAAAAATGCACCGCATTTGTTAAAGTGAGCCGCATTTGACTAGTAAAATTTTTGAAAAAAAACTCTAAGGAAAACTTGAAAATTCTTGACATCTTGGTTTAAATGCAAGTGGTTCTAGATCCTATTTATACGTGGAAGTCATGACCAAATACCTTCGATCTCAGAGATCGGTTGACTACTATAGAGATTCAACTACTATGGAGACTAGGTCTACACCACTGTTTGTTGATGCCCACTATTTGGGTGAACAGGGGTATGCTGACGGCACTATGTGAGTGATGGAATTCAGAGACATCGTCGTTTCACTTACTGACTGGGGAAGCCACTATCACATTAGAGGATGTGTACAGGATTTTGAGACTACCTATTAGAGGAGAGTGGGTTATGTATGATACCCAATGAGGACTAACTAAGTTGGTGAGGTTCTATTAGGTTGACGACATTAGTAGGCTCAGGATTGAGCACTATGAGATTAGATGGCGAGTGTTAGCAGATAGATACAATAGGATTGACTGTGTTTTATGTACATTGATTGGGGGGGATAGTTCTGCCAGACAGATAGGGTCATGGATTTCCAGTGGGATGGGGAGCGATGTTGGCTGGCATGTTAGAGAGCGAGATGAGGTATGCATGGGGTCCATGTCTACTCGGGATGTTATACTTTCACCTTCATGACATTGTTTACAGAGATGCACAGTCATTGAGCTATGGGACTACACTGCTGATGGTATGGGGTTGGGAGAGGATAGTTGTCTTTCATCCTCCAGTTACTGTAGAGAGACTGGAGAGACACCCATATGTGTTCTGATATATAGGACACGTTACTCAGACACATGTTGGAGACACAGGGTATTGGAGAGATGGACTAGATATTCTTGATCAATTCACATGGAGACCTTACATGGATTATGAGGATTGGGTGGCTGAGGAGGTACATTTGGTATTATACAAACAGACACAATATCTCATTGGGAGGACTATTTCTAGTGTACACATCATTGAACGACACTTGCCAGACAAAGTTCTGAGATAGTTCGGCAAGGTTCAGGATGAGCCTCGGAGGAAAGCACATTTTTCTCGTTCAGCTAGAGAGGTTTTTTATTGGGGACCTATGATACCAGTAGCTACAGCGGAGGTAGAGCTAGAGGCATTACAACCAATACAGTGGGGATGGAGAGATGGATTAGTAGACCCAGATATGAGAGTTGTGTATGATGCATGATGGATAGAGCATCGACCTGTTCCTTATATGGATCCAGATTAGCTGGCACCGATAGAGAGATGAGGCATAGGGCGTAAAGGGAAATGGAGAGGTGGAGGTGCTAGAGTGGGGAGAGTTGGTGGGAGAGATGGTGATGGTAGAGGTGGCAGATGAGGGTGGAGAGGATGGAGAGGGGGTCGGGTAGGTGCACTATCACCTATTTGTGAGGTAGTAGTTCAAGATGTACTGATGTTGGACATCGGAGGGGGAGTGGATAAATAGGCTGGGGGTGAGCATGCTACAATGGAGGTAGTGGTTGAGGAGCATGCACAGGTGGATGGTGGAGTAGAGGATGTGGCAGAGGATTTAGATATGGACATGGCTATAGACCCTCTGGGTGTTTTGGCAGGATACAGAGAGGATGATGTGGAGGATGATGTGGAGGATGATGATGAGGATGATGTTGAGGAGGATGCACCAATGGAGGAGTAGGAGAGAGAGCTTAGAGATCGGATTGTGGAGGGGAGATGGGAGGAGGATGCTCCTAGAGATGGTGACCAGGAGGCTTTGGAGGAGAGACTCAGACTCATGATGGCAGAGTTTGACATGATGCGGCTAGAGAGAGACAGTGCCTACATAGAGAGGGACAATGCATTCACAGAGAGAGACAATGCTCACTCAAAGAGGGATAGTGCACTTATGGAGAGAGATCAGGCGATAGCTCGAAGACATCAGATAGAGCAGCAGTTCATAGAGGTTAGACGCCTTTACAGTGGATCCTCATCTGATGGCATGGTACGAGAGTTGGTCAGATCGATGGAGAGAGCCACTTATTATAGGGACTTATATGAGGTAGTTTTGCTAATAGAGAGACGATCTCTTACATTTTGAGAGGTGCGCAGTCAAAGGTCCCAGAGTAGGATTCAGAGGACACAAAGTATAGAGGGGGTGGTAGGACCATCCAGGACAAGTCCATATGAGAGGCCTTCCACCTCGCAGAGAGCACCTTCGAGTCTTTTCCCACCACCTTCACCACATGATAGCAGTGGTAGCGGGACATGATGATAGGGACATATTGATGTAGACATTTGTATTTTGATCAGAGAGCCTACGAGCTCGTGTTTTATTTATGGATACATTCAGACATTGTACTGTGACACACTATTTTTGAGTGAAATATATATATGATTTTGGCATCTTCTATATGATATGCAGTTCTATGTTATGGATGATGCATTATTTCTATATGATTATGTCTCCTAGATGATGTATATACATGTGTTATGAATGAATGTTTCTGTATGTTTATGAATTATGCATTTAATAATGATGTTATAGATGTCTTAATTTACTTATGATAATGAATGCAATGGTTTATGTGATGGTGATATGTACATGCAATGTTTACATTATGTATGCTATGATGATGTAATGCCTATTATGTCATGATGTCAAATGTAATGCAACTATGTGGAATGCTTATTAAATGTATGCGAATGCAAATGATCTAATGTTTTGATTGTGTCACGGGATTTTATCTTTATGTTAAAGAAGAGAAATGTTAAGATGAAATGAATCAAAATGTCAATAAGAAATAATAAAGTTTGATTGATGGAGAAAACAATATAATGAAGGTTGATCGATTGAGAAAAAGATATAATCTTTGATATATTTCCAAATACGCTATACTTGCTTGTTATCATCATTGGGTGGGACATGACACAGATGGATAGTACACACTATAATATGAGATAGACCATACTGTACAAAGTCATCCATCTGTGAAAAACAGACAATCATAGACAAGGAGTGTCTTAACTCATACTAAGGATAGTATTGCCCCAGTCATTTTGTCGAGACAAACCACAAACAACAGACAAATAAAAGATGGGTCATGAGACGTCATTGCTCCTTTAAATCCTTGATGGGACATCCTTGAGGAAACTAGTAACATGAATCAAAAACCAATGTTTAAACAAATAATTGATAGACAGCAGCCAAAGAAAAAGAGTCCTGAGACATCGTTGCTTCTCTAAATCCTTCAAGGGACATCCTCGAGAAAGCTAGTAACTGGACTAATTCACAAATCGATAATAAGATAAGACATAATAAGATATAAAGTCATAAAGCCAAATAAATGTATTCACCAAAACTTGATCTTGTGGGATTGTTTGATTGTTTGATGTTTGACATAGCGTAATGTGAGAGAATGACATATACCGCATAATACATTGAGTCTGGTTTTGACATGGTGACTTATGTATAAGGCATGACAAAGCCTGGTTTTAGAAAGACACGCGTCGTATAAGACATTGGAGTCTGATGATGTTGAAGTTTCAAGCCACATGAGACTATGACAATTTGATGGCGTTTGTTGACAAGAAAGACATATCTTGCATAAAACATAGATTGATTGCTTTGACAATGTGTTTGATATTGACTTGATGACTTTGAGATATTTCACCTTGTTGTTGCATGACTTGTTTTGATTATTTGACTGATAAAAAGTGTGTGTAGATAGTGTATGACATGAAATGATACCCTAAACTATGATATGCAACTTATGTGATAGTGATGGTGAATGAACCCTATTGGATTGACCTAGTGTGGTCTTGAGAACTCATCAATTGATTAGCCTTGCCTACGTTGTACACGTAGAGACCTCATAGTTCGACACAACTAATGACTTTGAATATACAAAGCATCATGATTTTAAAGTGTGTGATACATGACAAACCTAGATTGATAGACCTAATGCCTTGGGGGCACATCGATTGATGGCCTTTCCTACATCCCAATCGCAGAGGCAACGTAGTTTGACTATGACTGACTAAACATGACTGACTTGACTCTATTTTTTGTATTTTCTGAAATTTTTTTATTTTTTTGGATTTTTCTAGTTTTCTAATGTTTTTGGGATTTTTCAGGACATTTTCGATGGTGTGACATTATGCACAAGGTGTTAGGGCATAGAACAAGGATCTTCCCCCAGTCGGGAATAAGATTTGGAAGATGGAGCGGATAATGTGACAGAATGGATGTTAGATGTCAATCGTTCCAAGGAATGGATAAGACAACCATTTATTATGAGTGATGGTGAAAAAATCTGATTAGAATAATGGTAGATGGAAGAGCGAGCTTGACTACACATGGCACTTGTTTGCCATGTTTTCACCATGGTACTTATCCATAGCACCACCGAAGCGGTTTTCACTATTGGACGGATTCTTAGAGACTAAGCATAGAACCTCATTACATGCAGACTATTGATAGGGGACAAAAGTGGCTCTCCTTCAATAGTAGAGAGTTGGTACGCTCCTGATCCAAAGGCTTTTGTGACAATATAGGGCCCCAACCAGTTAGACTCAAACTTACCTGGTTTCTCCCGTTCAGCTTGGTTCTTAGGATTCTCTATTAATACCAGGTCACCAATGTCAAAGTGTCTATTGAGAACCTTCCTATTGTAGCTACGATGAAGACGATTCTGATATGATTGCAAATTATCTAATGCTTTTTGTCTTTGTTCATCCAGAAATTCTAGCTCTTGTAACCTAGAGACACTGTATTCTTCATCGTCAATATGACCCTTCAAGGATACTCGTAGAGAAGGTATTTCAACCACAATAGGTAAGATAGCTTTAGACCCGAATACGAGGGAATATGGAGTGGCATCGGTGCGAGTACGGATGCTTGTGCAATAAGCCCATAAGGCAGGATTAAGCTATAGGTACCAGTAATCACCAGCGTCATTGATAGTCTTCTTAAGGATTCTAATAATGTTATTATTAGATGCCTCGGCTTGGCCATTACCTTGTAGTTAATACGGGGTGGAGAAATGGTGTTTGATGTGGAATTCTTCACATAAATGGCATACTTCTTGGTTCTTCAATGGGCAACCATTGTTTGTGATTATGGATTGGGGTACACCACACCGACAAATGATATAGTTTAGGATAAACTTAGATATTTGTGTGCCAGTTATGTATGTCATGGGAATAGCTTCAATCCATTTGGTGAAGTATTCGGTGGTGGTGATGATGAATTTATGGCCATTGGATGATGAAGGGTGTATCTTACCTATGAGGTCAAGTCCCCATTGGGCGAACGGCCATGGTGAAGTAATTGGACGAAGCTCCTGCATTGGCGCTCTTATCAAGTCTCCATGTATTTGAAATTGTCTACATTTCTTTACAAAGACATATGAGTCTTTCTCCATTGTAGGCCAATAGTAACCTAGTCTCATAATATTGTGGGCTAGAGTAGGACCACTCAAATGAGATCCACATATACCCTCGTGTACTGCTCATAAAGTTGTTTGTGCTTCCTCAGCATCGAGACATCTCATTAGGGCGTTATCTAAGGTATGTCTATACAAGGTTTCTCCAATGATGGTGTACTTAGCTAACTTTCGGATGAAGGTTCGACATTGGTTATTGGACAAGTCTTGAGGTAGGGTTTGGTCAGTGAGATAATTGAATGTGTCTTTATACCAAGGAGACGTAGAACCAACAATGGTATACACTATCGCAGTATCGGGGACATCATAAGCGGGGACCAAAATTTGTTCAATCAAGAACTCGAACTTAGGCACATTACTCGGAATATCCAACAAGGAACCCACGGTTGCCATAGCATTTGCAACTCTATTCTTGATACGTGGTATTTGTTGAAAAGTTATTTCATTGAAATACTACTTGAAACTATTAGTCATTCGCTTGTAAGGTGAAATATTTTCATCCTTAGTCTCGTAATCATCATTTACCTATCGGATTACCAGTTGAGAGTCGCCAAAAACATGTAGGCTCTTAATTTTCCATCGAGCTGCCATTTTTAAGCCTGCCACTAAGGCTTCGTATTCTACTATATTGTTGGTACAAGGGAAAGCAATCGTAAATGATTTGGGAATGGTATCACCTTGAGGTGTAACAAATAAGATACCAGCTCCTGTACCACGATTTGTGTGTGACCCATCAAAGTACAGTTTCCATTCAGTTTTAATGTCAATGTTGAAGAGAAATTCATCAGGAAAATTTGCCACTAATGGATGGTCTGCCTTTATAGGTGCATCGGCTAGTTGATCTGCAATCACCTATCCTTTTATAGCATTCCTTTCGACATACTGAATGTCATACTCGCTAAGTATCATAACCCATTTAGCCAATCGGCCTGTTAAAGTTGCCTTACTCAGGAGGTATTTAAGTGGATCAATCTTTGCAATTAACATTGTTTGTCAATTGAGCATATAGTGCCGAAGTTTCTGGGTAGCAAAAACAACTGCAAGACAAGCATGTTCATATCCCACTAAGGTACAACTGATATAATAGACTGCTCTCTCATGACCTTGATCATCGTGTTGTGCGAGAAGAGCTCCTAATGCCAACTGAGTTGCTAAGATGTAAATTATCAATGGTTTTCCCTATGTAGGTGGCATTAAGACTGGTGGAGTAAGAAAATAGTCCCTTATTTGCTGGAAGGCCTCTTGACATTTAAGGGTCCATACAAATGGTAATCCTTTCTTGAGTAGATGCTGAAATGGGTGTATTTTATCCGCTAGTTGTACTATGAAACATCTAATGGGCTGTAATCTCCCCTGTAGGGTTCTGAGTTGACCAATACTAACTGGAGGAGGCATTTCTATGATAGCTCTTACCTTCTCTGGATCTACTTCAATGCCTCTTCGAGAGATAATATACCCTAATAGTTTCTCTAATTTCACTCCAAAGACACACTTCTTCGGATTTAACCTGACATTGTAATTCTCCAGCCTCTAGAATATCTTGTCTAAAACCTTTAAATGATCTTCCCTTGTTTCCGATTTTGCTATAATGTCATCTACATAATCTTCCATGAGAGTATGTACAAAGTCATGGAAAATCGTAGTCATTGCCCGTTGATAGGTAGCTCCTGCATTCTTAAGGCCAAACGGCATAACATTCCAACAGTATGTGCCCCATGGACACATGAAAGTTGTCTTGTGTTGGTCTTCAGCTGCTATCTTAATCTGGTTATATCTAGAGAAACCATCCATGAGGGATAGCATCTCGTATCCTGCTATAAGATCTACTATCATGTCGATATTTGGCAAAGGGAAGTCATCCTTAGGACATGCCTTATTGATGTCTCTAAATTCAGTGCAAATGCAAATGCCCCCAGTTGGTTTAGTCATTGGTACAAGATTTGATATCCAATCTGCATAGTATATTGTCCTTATGAATCCTACATCCAATAGTTTCTTAAGTTTTGCTTTGACTGATAGAGCAATTTGCAGATGCATTTTCCTCAACTTCTATTTGACTGGCTTTATACCTGGTTGTAGTGGTAAATGATGCAATATTAGGTCTGGATCTAGCCTAAGCATGTCAGCATACGACCATGCAAATTTTATCTATCTCTTTGTGAAGAATTCTTTAAACTTAGGTTTTTCTATCTCTGTTAAAGAAGCTGCAAAATATACCTTCTGAGGGTTCTCTTCTGTACCTATGTTGACTTCAACAAATTCTTCTACTAGCATCGGTAACTTTCCTTTTCAACGGGGAGAATATTTAAACCTCTATCCTTGGGTGCCTCTGAGAGGTTTTCGCCCTCAGATACGTCCTTTATTTTGAATTTTTCTTCATCCAAAGGCGCCTTTCGGTTTTCACCTAGGGACTCATCATTTTTATTTTTATTGTCTTTTTTCTTTTCATTCTCATTTTTGCGACTAGAGTTGTAAATAGACTCCCCAAAATATGCTTTATCGTCCAAGTCTATGGTAAAACCTGCTTTATGATCCCCTCTTGGTATGCCTTCTCTAAGTCCCATGAACTCAACAATTGCTTTGTCATTCTCAAATGTATCTATGATAGGTGTACCTTGTTGATCCCAGTCAATAAGTTCAGGATATATAAGAGGCATGTCATCATTAGAGTTTTTAAAGGTAGCTACTGACAAGGTGAATATAGAATGGTTGACATGGTCGCAAAAGTTTTGGACTAACTCCTTCTTATTCTTCTTCCTAGGTGTAGGTATACTCTGATGTGGGACTATAGTAAGGGTGGATTCTTCAAAAGATGGTTTGTCAGGTGCCCAAGATGCATGATCAAGGGTTTCCCAATAATAGTTCTCTTGCCATTCTTTTTTGGACAAGTGCTTCTTAGGATGAGTAATAGATAGTTTTGGTACAAGTTTCATGTTGAGGTCTAATTCTCCAAATAGGGCATCTATGTTCATGGTACTAGTAGATGAAAGGGACTCCCATTCACCATCGCTTGAGTAAGGGTATTCATCATAGACTGGAGGTTTGTCGTAAACTAGGGGTTTGTCATAAACTAGGGGAAGTGATTTATGAGATATCTCGATGTATGCGCAAGCACTCACTTCCTCTTAAAAAGATGATTAAGTACTAGGAAACCTAATTCTAAGCAGTTGACACCCTAACCCTAAGTATTTTGGTCATGGGTAGATAGTGATCGGTTTCATCCTTCCATTTTGATATAGTCCTAACCCGCTGTGCCCGTCATAGCCTTCATTTTGCATTATCTTAAATCCTTTTCCATACTGGTCCTTGGCTATTTGAATAGACGGGGAGGGGTATTCATGTTCTTCTTGATACAGCCAGGAATCACCTTGATCCACAATTTCTTCACTTAACTCTCCCCATTTTGTCAATGTCATTGTAGGGGGAACATGAAATGTGACCACTTATTGTCTTCTATCTGCCATGGGTAGGCCATATGCCTTAGGTAGAATTAGTTGACTGAAACAGTATGATGCCTTTATATATATTCGCCACAACCCTTGTCTTGGATCTCAAGTTTAGGAGTGGATGATGGTGGTTTGAATGAAATGGACTTAGTGAGACGTGATGGGTCAACGTGTTGGGATAAAGTGGATGATGAAGCTTCTTGGTTAACTGGTACTTGTTGTTGTGGAATTTCCCTTAGGCTCATACAATACTGAAAAGGATCTGGATCACCATCAATGGTGATCTTTGTGCCATTATACGAGAACTTGAGACATTGGTGATATGTTGAAGGTACAACTTTCATTGCGTGTATCCAAGGTCTACCTAACAACAAGTTGTACGAAAGGGTGAGATCCAATATTTGGAAGTTGGTGTTCATGATTGCTAGGCCAATTCAGATAGGGAGTGTGACAACTCCTTTGGATGATCTTTCCTCATCATCATAAGCCTTGATAACTATACTCTTAGAGGTATCTACATAGTCTTCTGAGAATCCTAATGCCTTAACCAATTTTAGGGTACACAGATTCAAACATGCTCCTCCATCTACCAAGACTCGTCAGACTTTGTTTTGATGGACTAGGACTTCAAGATGTGAGGGGTCATTATGATCAAACTTTTCAATTGAGTAATCCTATTGGGAAAATGTGGCATGATGCAAGTTGGTCAAATATCCCACCATTTCTTCAAAATGATTGACATCTAAGTCCGTAGGAACAGTTGTGTTCTAGAGAGCTTTGTCAAGAATGGCTCGATGCTCAAGTGATAGAGTCAACAATTCCAAGATAGATATTTGCACGGGGGTTTTACTCAATTGATCGAGAAGGTTGTACTTAAACTTGGAAGCTTGTGTAGGTGGCTCGGAAGAAGGACAAGGAATAGTAATCTTAGTTATGTGTGTGTTCACATTACATTCTAGATGCTTCTTAATGGTGAAGGCATTGACATTCTCGTTTGCGGCTCAAAGGTGATTTATGATCTTTCCTTTACCATAGTCATACTTGGTATTGTTATAATTGGCTGATGGATTATTTTGGGGTCCCGAACTGGAGGCTTTTCCTTTTGTGTGGTCATGTAACGGGTCCGTGAAGACCTTATGATCACTGTTCTTGGTATTTTTCTACCCACCAACCTCTATGGTTCCGTTTTCAACAAAGTCTTGTATAATGTTCTTGAGTTGGTGACATTGTTGTAGGTTGTGTCCTTTCGTTCGATGATAGTCACAAAAAGAGTTATCATCCCACCATGAAGGTTTGAACTGTCTAGGATCATACTCTCTTGGTTCCAAAGGTTTGATGAGATTATGCTTAATCAAATCTTTGAAAATAGTCTCGATTGGTTGTCCTAAAGGTGTAAATTCACGTGTAGGAAATCTCCTTTGTTGTGGTCTTTGTTGTTGTGAATTTTGGACATAGTTAGTTGTTTGATCTGGACTATTCATCATGTCATGATTGGAATTGTAACCTCTAAGTGTGATAACTGGTCCTGTATGTACGTGTTTAGCATCAACAATGCCATCATATGTAACATTCTTGTTTCTAGACCAGAATTTGTTTCTATCATTTGGTACGTTCTGATGTTGGACAACCGAATTTCTGCCTAGTACTTTTATTTCTCCTTTGTCTATAAGGCCTTTCTCAAGGATGATTCCATTTTGTACCAAGTCTGAGAATGAAGTACAATAGTGTACCCTTAAGTCACTTCGCAATTTGGGGTTGATGTTCTCTAGGAATATTGTGACCTTTTGTTTTTCGAGTATTTCAACTAGACATCTACTAGCTAGAATTCGCCATCTCTAGAAGAAAGTGGTGAAATTTTTGCCATCTTCTTGTGTCATGTGGAACAAGGTTGCAATTGTTACCTAATTGTCTATGTTAAAGGAGAAATTTTCAACAAACTTCTCAGCTAATTCGCCCCAAGATCATATACCATATGGTAATTTAGAAAACCATTCTAGTCCTATCCCGACCAGGGTTCATGGAAATAGTCTCATCAAGTATGCGGGGTCATACAATATGTCCATGCATGTTGTTGAGAACTCTCTAATGTGTTCTAAAGGATTCTTTCTCCCATTATACTTAGGAAAAATTGGTATAATGTATCCATGGGGGAAAGGTGTCATGTAAAGCACTTTGTCAAATGGACATGGACATAGGTCTTGCGCTGAGATAGTTCATTTTCCTGACATAGACATGTTGTCCATCTGCTATTGAAGAGTTTGCATTTGGTTCTGAAGGACATCGACTTGTGTCAGAACATGGTATTTGTGATATTTGGATCAATGTAGGTGTTTTGATACACCATGTTCTATGACAAGTTGTGATTGGGTGAGGGAATATATCCTATCAAAATATTTTGATTCGATATAGGGATATTCCTTGTCTAAATGGTCTAAGTTGGTATAGGAATGCTTCCTGTCTGAATTGTCTAATTTGTTATAGGGATTCTTCCTGTCTGAATGATTTGGTTTGGTATAGGTATATTCCCACCAACTTTGGATCTCTTACCAGTCGTGTTGGTGCCAAAGGGGTTGGAGGAAGTTGCTCCCACAGTGAATTGTAAACCTTGTGTTATGTTGAAAGGGGTTGTGTTGATGATGTTTGAGTTGGTATACCAGTTGGTATCACTACAGTAATTTGGGGAATAGAGACAGTTGACATTGCAGTTTGCGTTGGTTGAGTTGACTGTGTTTGCAAAGTACGAATATCAAATCCTATGGGTAGTTTGGTGCCTTCTGCTAGCCACTTTGCTAGATAGCGTTGGGGGTCATTTGCTAAACATTCATTCATAAAGGATGCAAATTCAGGATCTTGTACTGTTGCGTCTATGTCTTCTATGTAAATCTGCCCATGTGTATCTCTAGTGACATGTTTTTCAAGTAAAGGTTTGTGTGGGCATTTTCTTCCTGACGGTTGGTTTCCAAATGGATTGATGAATTCATTGGGGTTTGTCATTGCTTTGTGTTTATTTTTAGACCTTGTTTTGACCATGAAAAAGTTGCTCAAAATGGGTAATGTAGACTATGTCTAAAAACTGATATGACCTGTCTCTGTTTTTGGAGTTTTTTGACAATAAATGACGTAGCTAAAATGGTTTCTAAAAGGACATATACTAAGATGACGTATGATAGGATGAACAATATTCAAAAATTTTGAGTAGACTATAATGATAAATGAGTCTAAGATGGTATAACCTATCACCTATGGGATAAATGCATGCAAATACTTGTTTTTGACCAAGGAACCTGAGTGTATAAAAAGGACAGTTGACAAGGTGAATTTTTCAAACTAGACTATTGAGCTAAAAAGATCCACTAAATGGGACTAAAGTGACAAGGTTCAATGATTTTGACAAACCGTAACATGAACGTTTCCAATGACGAGGAAAGTTATCTATTCTATGATATGCAATTTTCTAGGAAGTATCTATATGCATGCAACTTAGGATGACTATGACTCAGACGTTTACTGTGAATAAGATGTATATGACACCTAATGACACAAGGTTTTTGAGCAAAATTTACCAGCTTCTAATCCAAGGTTGATCTTAAAAATCTAAAGCAAATAGTGACAATGATGTTTCTAACTCAGCTCATAATTTTTGATGTTTTCCGTTCACAGGAAAATGCAGTTCACCTAATAGTTGTGGTTCAGATTCTGACATATGTAGCTTTTGACAGTGCATGTGATGTTTCTGATAGTTGCGATTTTTCCTATGATAAATGCGGTTTACCGATACACATGCGGCTCGAAAACTGACAGATGCGGTTTGCATGCACACATGCAACTCAAAATGTGACAGTTGCGACTCGTGATATGCAAACTATTAAAATTGAATGTTTTGATAGATAGATGCGGATTTTCCACTAACAAATGCGACTCGATAATACATATGCGGTGCTTAAACTGACAAATGCGACTCAGTTTTCTGACAGTTGAAATTTTCCTGAAAGTTGAAATTTTTCTTAAAGTTGTTGACTGACTTTGTTTGTTTGATCAAGATTCTGACGAATACAACAGAGAACAAACATAACAATCAATGTATTTTCAGTTTTTGTGGTGAAAGGACTTGTTAAGATTCAAAAAAAATTTACAACCTAGGATTTTAGGACAATACTTTCTGAGTTCTTACTTGGATTTCTCCAGCTATGCATATTTATGGCGAATGACTAGTAGCTTGACCCCACTGGCTCCCCTCCACGACACTCACTTATACGGGGCAGCCAAGCTACTATATCCATGAAACTCCCATGGCATACATTTCATTTCCACACATAAACCATAAGAATGTAAGATGACTTCATAGGGCCGACCCTGCTGCGCCAACAAGTAGGTAGGATTTTGGTAACTCTACAACAAGGTGTTTAATAAGGGCATTCCATTCGTGGGACACTATCCAACATCGACAAGAGCCCATTTTTGTCCATCTCATCAGAATAGTGCGTGTGATTCATGGGCTTTCCCCAGGAATCCACTTTTATATACCGGGTGGAAGTCGCTTGGCTTTAGCGTGCTACCGGTCTGAGTCGTCTTGGGGTGAGTAATTTTTCCCACCAAGACAGGCCCAAGTTCTAGAGTCAGTAACCGTTTCTTACACCCAAGATCGCATGACTCCACAAGGGGAGAGGATACTTTGATATACTGAATCATAAGGGTGACAAATACGTGCAAAGCACCAAACAAAGAAGATAGTGGTTCTTTTTAATCCAAACGACAATTGTCTATCTATCAAACAGAAAATTCATTTTAATCCCACACGATGATTATCTATCTACCAAACAAAAGCTTGCTTAAATAAATAAATTAACACAAAGGCATTAGGTCCTGAATGCAAATTTATCAGTAGTTCATTGTTCTTCAGCTTTCGTCCTACAAAAAATTATCTTAGGTTTTAATTGTCTTCAATGCTTCATCCTGCAAACACTTGTTATTCCACCCTAACACAACTAAAACAAACATTAGCAAAAATCCAAACAACCTAAAAAGCAAAAATTGAAAATATGGATGTACGAAAATCAATAAAAAAGTGAAAAATTTTTACCAGCTCGATGCGGCTTTTGGAGCCACAGATGCAGTTCGATTGTTGACAGGTGGATGTGGTTCACGAATTTTGTTGACAGGAGGATGCGGTTCGTGAATTTTGTTGAAAGGCGGATGCGGTTCGTGACTTTGTGGATGCAATTTTTGATGATGAATGCTTCGTTGTTTTTCACAGATGTGGCTTGTAGATACAGATGCATTGTTTTGCGGAACAGATGCGGTGCACCGTATGAAAAACTTGAAAAAAAGAACAAAAAATAGAAAAATGGAAAGACGAACATATGTGCGAAATTGAAGCGTGTTCACGTCGGGTTCACCAAATGTAATAGTAGATTAAAAGTAGATGTATCTTTTGAATGGTGGTCGAATGATGGATAATCTGCAACTAGAATAACAAAGTTAAATCCTAATCTAAACAATAATCTAAAATCAAACAACAAAGAACGAGGAAATAAACTAAACAAACTAAACAAATTAATGGAAATCTCTCACCGAATATGCATTCACCCCTTCGAATTATCTTGATTGTTCTTCTCCATTTTTCCTTTTCAGTATTCTTGCCCTCAAATTTTTGTGTTTGAATGCAAGTATAACTTCATCGAGTGTCTAAGCAAAATATCGAAGAATAGTTTCTTCTCAAAAGTGTATGATTTCGAGAGGAAGAATAATGATAATGATAGGTCATTTTATAGATTTTGGGTTTTCAAACGATTGGCTCAGATTGAAAGAGAGATCGACAGATGAGATTGATGAATGCCATGCGATGTGAGTTATGTCTCAAATAGAACATGAGTTAGAACGCGAGTTAGAACACAAGTTCAGGAAAGACTACAGATAGAGATTAAGTTAGAACGTGAGTTAGAACACGAGTTTAGGATCTTAATCTCCAAAAATAGAAGAAATAGACTTTGTATGCAAAATCCAAAGTTAGAACTCGAAGACTAATGCATTCGAATGCAAACCAGAGTTAGGACTAGTTAATCGACTAGTTGTGACAGAGAGTCTTCTCGCAAAGATAACCAAGTGTTGAATTCAGAGATAACTGGAGAACTAAAAATAGATCTCGAGTCAGAAGGTGAGTGAATGACTTAGATAACTGAATGATAGAGGAATGTGACATAAATAATTAAATATGAATTAAATGCTAATTTAATTCAACATTTGAAAATGAAAGACTTTAATTAAATATATAAAGTAATTTATTTAATTGACTTTTGAAAAGGATAATATAAATAATTAAATAATAAATATTTAATTATAGATAAAGGGGGTTAAATGAATAATTAAATAAAGATATTTAATTATAGTTGGAAAAGTATGATAAAGGGGTAATTAAATAATAAATTATTTAATTGATAGATAAAGGGGGAAGAATTAATTAGTTCACAACATAATTAAATAAATATGATTTATTTAATTAATCAAGTTGAATAAAGGCTAATAATGAATTAATGAATTAATTAAAAAGGGGGATTTAATTAATAGAGGAAATATGTGTTAGAAAGGTTAATTAAATAATTAACATTATTTAATCAAGACCATGAACTATAGAAAATTATGCCACTGAGGAGAGCATTATACTAAGGAAAGAAGTTGCTAATATTCATAGCAAACAAGAAAAAATCATCCTCGATTTGTAGGAGATCGTTGAGTATAGAAAAGAAACAACTAAAAGCACTACAATAACCACTCAATTTTTTCAATAGGAGTTGAAGAGTTGTTAGGTCAAGCATGCTAGAGATTATCAATTAGAGGATTCTCAAACCAATTCCAAGAAGGGAAATAATTTTTAGGGTTAGAAGGTAGATTTCTATTAGTTAAATACATATTTGATCAATAAAATGGATAAATAGAACACACACAAAATTATAGAAGCAATAAGACAACAAAAGATTTAACATGATTCGCCCAAAACCGGGCTACATCCACCAACAAGAGGGTCCAATATATATTAAAATTCTAGTAAATAAATTTTAAAAAGCATGCAACAACCACTCCAACTTGCAACAACATTTTTCTCCACGTTTTACCATTTCTATTTTTATACA
Source organism: Sequoiadendron giganteum (assembly GCA_007115665.2). NCBI lineage: Eukaryota > Viridiplantae > Streptophyta > Pinopsida > Cupressales > Cupressaceae > Sequoiadendron > Sequoiadendron giganteum. The sequence goes on along the minus strand of CM021110.1, from coordinate 244,347,614 downwards.
ACCTTTGTTGTGTGTACTCGCGGCTCTTCCTACATTTTTCTAGCCACATAACTATAATTGTTTGCTAACATTTTTCATGACTTACTTCCCTCAAAACTCATCACCAAGTGTTTTTATATGCTCCCACACATGTCCCATTATTTACAAATGAAGTGTGGCTATTAGATTTTACTCATGCACCCAATAACATTTTATTTTGGGCGGCTATATTTAATATTTTTAGCTATCTTTTAATTTTATTTTATATAATTGTAACTGGTCACTTCCAATATTTACTATTTGTTTGTAATCACTCTTTTAAATACAAGTGCAACATAAATATTTAATAAGTGCAAAAAAATTAAATAAAATATTGGTGAAAAAATTCCCATCTGAATCTAATTGGTCTCCATAACACAACAATCTCCCACTTGGAGACTAATCAGACTCCACACCATACCATCTCCCACTTGGAGACTGATTGGACTCTACACCATACCATCTCCCACTTGGAGACTCATCATAATACTACTGCCCCTACAACTCCCACTAGAAATAAGCACCTTGGACCCTGTTGTTTTGTTTTACTTAAATTCAACCTTGAAGGCCAACTAAAGCTGAAGAGGAACTTTTCTTCTCCCTTCTCACCACCTTTGTAAACATATCCATTGGATTTCCATCCATGTTAATCTTTTCTAGCCTTACTTGTCCATCCTCTAACATCAACTACATAAAATTATATCTCGGTTTTATGTGTTTGGTTTTTGAGTGCAGGGTATAATTATTTGCAAGATGTATAGCACTCTGACTGTCCATAAACAAGTAACTTACAGAATTTTGTTTTCCCAACTCTTCCATGAAAATTTGTAGCCATATCATCTCTTTGCTTGCCTCTATTGCAGCTACATACTTTGCCTCCACGGTGGACAAAGAAGCCACATTTTGCAACTGATAAATCCAACTCACTGCTATCCCGCCAACTGTAAATACATACCCTGCGGAACTCTGCTTGGTATCAATATCCCCTACCAAATCTAAGTTAGCATAGACTTTTAGATCAGTATTAGAGCCACCAAAACATAAAACATTATTAGATGTACCTCTCAAATACCTGAGAATCCATTTGACCGCATTCCAATTTTTAACTCCAGGATGACTCATATACTTGCTAACAACTCCTATGACATTTGCAACATCCAATCTCGTGCATACCATGGCATACATTAAACTGCCTACAGCTAAAGCATATGGTAACTTGGACATTTTTCCTTCCTCCTCTTGTTTCTTTGGACACATATCCTTAGTCAATTGGAAATGACTAGGAAAAGGTTTGTTGACATCTTTTGCATTCTCCATATTAAACCTCTGCAACCCACTCTCAATATAATCAACTTGAGTAAAAAAAATTGTTTTTCTTATCTCTAGTAATCTTCATACTAAGCATCTGTTTTGCTGCCCCTAAATCCTTCATAGAAAAGGAATTTGCTAAATATTGTTTTAACTCCCTTATGTGATTCATGTTAGACCCTACTACAAGCATATCATCAACATACAAACATAAAATAATGTAGCTATCATTATCTAACCTCTTAAAGTAAAAACAATGGTTAGAATTACACTGGTTGTAGCCATGCTCGGCCACAAAACTATCAGATTTAATATACCATTACCGAGGTGCTTGCTTCAAGTCATATACACTTTTATTCAATCTACACACCAATTTCTCCTTACCTTTGACCTCAAAACCTTGTGGTTGTTCCATATACATTTCCTCTTCCAAATCACCATGGAGAAAGGTTGTTTTAACATCAAGTTGTTCTAAATGCAAATTTTTAGTAGCCATAATACTTAAAATAGTACAAATAGAAGTCATTTTAATAACCAAAGAAAACATTTCATCAAAATCAATTCCCTTTTTTGTGTAAATCCCTTTACAAATAATCTAGCCTTAAATATTTTCTTACCTCCATCTTCCTCTTTCAACCTATAAAACCATTTGTTTGGTAAATCCTTTTTACCTGCAAGCAACTTGCATAATTCCCAAGTCTGGTTTTTCAACAAGGAGTCCATTTCTTTTTCCATTCCATGCTCCCACTGAACAATGGAATCCACTTGCATAGCTTCGTCATAACATTTTAGCTCACCAACATCAGTCAATAAAATAGAATACAAAGAGGGAGAATTTTTTTTCAGATGTCCACTTATCCTTGAACATCATCTAAAATTCATTGGATTTTGTAGTATTTGTTGTTTTTGTTGTTGCAGAGCATGAGAAAAAACTAAAACATCATTGTTCAAAATTTCATCCAATACTACATAATCATTTTCTTTCTTCTCATGTTGTTGCAACTGATCTTTTGTAATAAACAACCCCCAATATTTTTTTTTTTCCCCAACTATTGTATGAAAGTTTCTGATTTGCTTTATTTATTTTTTCTCACATGACATTCATAAGTCGAGCATGCTAAATAATTTATAATAGAATACAAAATAATAACACCAAACACTTGCAATAAGGGATAGTTTTAGCCTTCCAATGAACTCAGAATTAATCATTTAACAATCATAAAATTTACAATTTAATATCAGAAATAGTAAGTACTCCAAAACCAGTTCAAGATTAATACAAAAAACTAAAGTTCCCCAAAGGCCATCATCCAACACCATGAAAATGACCTTCTATCTGCCTATTCAGCTACTTTAGAAAGCTCTTGTTATCAGGCTTCAAGGTAATCAAATGTAGCTATACCAGGAAGAGGTAAACTAAGATTCTCTCACTAGCAAAGTCATCCCTCCCTAAGAAGTTTGATCTTCTCTATAAAATTAAAAACTCGCTTTAAAAATGTGTTCAATTACTCTTTGGAATCACCCTTAGAGAGTCTTCAGTAGATGAAATACCCATTTTGATTCCTCAAACCATCCCAGAGCAATGAGCAAAAATATGAGTTCAGATTCAAAAAACAAGTGCCCAAAAATTGAAAATAATCACTCTAAAAACTAAAGAAATCCACACCACACCAAAAACCAACAATATCACACCAAACCCAAACTAAAAAGCACTCAAAAGAACTAGAAAATATTCATATTTTTTTCCCAGATGTGATTCCTAACTGAAACCACCATTCACCAGCTTGAATAGGTCTTTCACTACCAAAACTAGTCCTAGATACTAAGGGTTTTCATCCTCAATCTTGTCCTCAGAACCTCTGGTATCAAACCGGAAACATCTTTGTATGTCGTCAAACTCAACCATGAGAAAACAGGCTTCAAAATGAACTTTTATTAGTCTCTTCTCCAAGTTAGGGTGACCAAAGCCCTAAACACTAAAATCCACATCTCAACATTTTCTTTATTTGATTTAAATAATATTTAACACAAAACATTAGCCTTTCATTTTAATTTTTAACTCATTTCCTCCTTAGGCGTCCACCCCTTAAATAGCATTCTAAATTGCTTTTTTTTTCCTTTTAAAATGATGTTAAGTCATTACACTAGGTGCCATGGTACTTGTAATGTCCCCTTTGACCCTCAACATTAAAATATAAAGTCACTTTATAAAATCCAATTTCAAAGGGAAGATTAAATATTAAAATGTTTCAACCATAGAAACAGATGCCTCCACTAAAAATGTTGCTGAGAGATATTCCTTGATCGGGTTGATCTTACCCTAGATGACTTGCTATTTTTAGAAAGTACTGAAAATAGTAAGTAGCACCAAAAACTCAAGCTGGAGAGAAATTGAGGAGCTCAAAAGGGCCCACCGAGGAATGAAGTACAGTACCAGACCCCTACTAAAAATAACACTTACTAAAAATAGTAAGTGTATCAGAATCAGACCGAACCAAAAGAGAGCATCAAAAATGGGGACATTATAGTCTACCCTTCCCAAATATTTATTTTCCTCAAGCAATGTGAGTACAAATCGACAACCAACAAACTGATCCACATTGAATCCAAAAATGATCCCAAGGTCCCAAGCAAATCTAGGAGATTTGTAGCACCATCTGCTCAAAATTTTGTCCTGTGAGGTACCAACACATAAGACCTCCTATAAATATCCTACAAAAAGAGTTATCAAATACCACATAGACCTAATCAACTCCTCTAAAGAATTTGCCTCGATAGAATCAAACTGATGTGTTGTACGAGTAAGCTCTAGAAAATTAACACTCTCTCTCCCTAAATGATAGGTGCACTACAACTCAATGTGATTCCCAGGTTCCAATAAAGTCTCAAAAAGGAACCACCATGTTGAAGCTATGACACACTGATCATATATATCAAAACCACCTACCCAAACTGCACTCCCCTATCCTGGACCCCCAAGCAATAAAAATCATCAAAGCCCATACTGAAATACCATAAAGGATTAAAGTCAATGCCATAAAAAATATACTGCCATGGAAAATCATAGAAGACTACATCAGAAGACTCACTTCCAATCATGATCCTATACAACATATAAAACACCCTTCTCAGCCATACGAAATTTACCCTAGCATGACACTTCATGATGCCCCAAATACTAAGAAAATCAATCTCTTCCATAACCCTAAAATCAACCAACCAAGGAATGCCTCTGCTCTCACCAACCAAAATAATAACATCAACACTCAACCTCCAAGTATTAAAATAATGGTCCCAAACACACCAACATAACCAAACCACTGCAATCACTAAGACATCATCTAAAATAATGCCTATCATCTCCATGAAGTAACTACAGTGAGTGTCACTCACCAGAGTGGAAATAACAAATGGGTAAACTATGTGTGGAAGAACACTCATAACCAGCTATCCCAAAGCCTACCCAAAATCAAAATCAATCTACTCACTAAAATATTTCATCATAACCAACGAATGAAAGTAGGGGTGGTGGTAATCAAACTTAAATCCCACTAAAACCATAGGAGAGATGAGTATGGAGGAAGCAACAGAGTCATCTCCTAGAATCAAATCATCTATGCCATTCAATCTCAACCATGAACTACACAATTTTTTAACCATAGAAAACATCCAACTCAATTGCAAATTCAAGTCCGTAGTCATATGCAAGTTGATCAAAACGTAGGCAATGGTACTAATGTAGGAACTTGACCCACTACTGCAATCTTGAGATGACTCCTCATGATGGGAGACTACACCTGGGTTCCAAACCTTACTATTTTCACCCAATACCATGCGATGACTAGGAGTATTCTCATCATTCAACTCAAAAAGATGATTGTCATACGCCACATCAACATCTACCTCGAACAAAAGGTTATCAATAAACTGAGATTACTCTCAATTCCAAACCAATCCTCTTGCTGGTCCAAGCTCTTATTTTCTAATTTTCTTGGACAATGTGCAAGGTCATACTCCTCTTGGATGAGATCAAGCTCCATCATTACCTATTTGATCTCCTTTTCTCTTTTCCCGCCTTCCTTCTCCTTAAATCATTATCTCATAGAGCTAATCATTTTCTTCAAGAAGTGCTTCTTGGACACTTCCAAAAGAAATATTTGTAGAATTAAGCTCAATGGTGAGCTCACTAACCTCCTCCCTTAACTACTTAGACATATTCAAGGCTTTTTTTGTAAACTTGGTGGATATATCTCTATCATGCATCATGTGTAAGTAAGTTCTTCTAAATTATTCCATAGATTTCTTCAATGCATGTGAATCATAAATGGAAATATTAAGCTCAATTTGTCCCATAGATGTAGTTTGAGTTAAGTTTTGCACATGCATATGCTTGATATCCAAACTAGATAAAATGTGCACCTCATTTTTCAGGGGAAACCAAGAGCTAAATTTTCCAATCATGATCAAAAAATAACGATGAACTAATGTTATGAGGCATGTTAAAATCAGAAATCAATTCACACATGTCAACCAAGTTTCCATGGATGTCCCAAATCTCATGTATGCCTTCTTCAATGCTTACCCCATCTTCGTCACTAGGCCTCTTCTCACAATTAGCCCCAAGTAGAAACATTTCTGATTTTTCTTCGAGATCTTGCCTCTCAAAATCAATTTCCTCTAAGGAATATTTTTTATATTCTTTATGCTCCAAGGTTGGAACAACAACTTGGTCAAAAGAAGATTCTTCCCAACTTGATTCTTCATCATACTTTGGTCCCCAAACACATAGATCCCATGGTCCTATGAGCTAGTGTTTTCTTTTTGAAAGAGTATGCTCAATGTATACCTCTTGAGTGGTTGTATCCCAGATCACCTAAGTCTCTCCCTTATCATCCCCAGTAGTGGACTATGAATCTAATTCAACTAAGCTACAAGGTCTCTACTCAAAATCATCTACCTGCAAAGTGAAATAAGATTCCTTTTCAAGTTTGAAAACATCAGTATCGATGCCATCATCCATGCATGGCTCTCTAAATGAAGTAGGGACATCATTACAATCAAAAAGGAATTCATCCCAATGAGGATCCTTGTTATACTTAGGTGACAATGCACCTGGATCCCAAGTGTAGAAAGTTTGATCACAATGTTTATAGAATAAGTATTCACTATGCCTCCCTTGAGTACTTTCCTTTCTAAATAAGTCACTCTCCAACTAAAAATCACTAAAATCATCATAATCATCTTTCTCCATAGGATTGATTTGGAGGTCCAACCTGAAGCAATCTATGTCACCATTATTGACATGGGATAAAGTATCATCATTATTAGTTGATTCAAAAACATCATCTCCTTTGTTTTCCTCATGCCCATCATATAAAGGTATCTCAACTTCACTGGATAGCTCTAAGGGAGTTTATAAGGCTACTTTTTAGACCATACCTTCATGTACAACCTCATCTACAGTAGTATGCATGACCAAAGAGACATCCTGAGGCTCCATCACACATTCATCAAGCTTTAAACCAACCACTTCATCTTATTTTTTTGCTATGAACTTCTCTTCAACCACCTTCTCTTCATTGAATGCATGAGGTCTCAACTTTTCCACCTCCCTGGAATGAAGTTCTAGTTTCTTCTTGTCAAACCTCTCTATGAGTCTCTCAATAAACTTAGTATAAGAAGTAATCTGAGCATGCCCCATTATGATCATCCCATGGCACCACCACTTGTGTGCAACTCCATCAAGGTGCATAGCAGCATATTTTATGGATTCTTTCTCAGATATGGGGTTTATATTGAAGCATGTGCCCATCCTTTGAACCCATGCTCTTGCTGAAATCTCACAAAACCCGTCAAAGTAAGGAATGCTAAGATTTCCATACTCCCTTCGTAATTATTTTTGATGTTCTTTATTGCCCTTGTTGGGTGTATGCCTCATCTTGAGTTCTATATAATCCCATAGTGGTAATTCATATTGGAAACCGGGTCCTATAGCTAACCAATCCCTTTTAAACTATTTGTGTTGCTCAACTAAAGTGAGTTCAACTGGTGCTTCTACTCTTAGTGAAATTTTTGGCATAAGGGGTCTTGCCATTGCTGCACCATTCTGATAATTGGCTGCCCTTTGTTGTCACACATCATTATTTTTCCCAAAATAGTCCAAGCTTTGTACCAACTGTGCAAGTTGTTGACTGGTCTCTTGAGCATGTTGAGCTTCTCTTTCTTGACCTCTAACCACTGCATCCAAGAGTTGCATCAAATGATCTTTCTTTTAAATTTTCCTTTCATCTTCATCTCTTCTTTCCCCCATGTTTTCCTGGTACCTTCCTTCTTGATAACTCATGCTCATGGATTTGTATCAACCACTGGCTGGCTTGATGATTAGAGCTCTGATACCACTATAATAAACAACCCCCAATATTTTTTTTGATTTTTTCCCAATTATTGTTTGAAAGTTTTTTATTTGGTTTGTTTGTTTTCTCTCATGTGACATTCATAAGTTGAGCATGCTAAATAATTTATAATAGAATGCAAAATAATAACACCAAACACTTACAATAAGGGATAGTTTCATCCTTCCAATGAACTCAGAATTAATCATTTAACAATCATCAGATTTACATTTAATATAAAAAATAATAAGTATTCCATGCCTGGTTCAAGATGAAAACAACAAACTAAATCTCACTAAAGGAAATCGACTAGCACCATGAAAATAAACTTCTATCTCCTTGTTCATCTACTTCAGAAAGCTCTTGTTATCATGCTTCAAGGCAATCATACACAACCATACCAAGAAGAGGTAAACTGAGATTATCTCACTAGCAAAGTCATCCCTCCCTGAGAAGTTCGATCTTCTCTATAAAATCCAAAACTCACTGTAAAATGTGTTCGATTACTCTTTGGAATCACCCTTAGGAGAGTCTTCAATAGATGCAATACCCATTTTGATTCCTCAAACCATCCCAGAGAAATGAGAAAAAATATGAGTTTAGGTTTAGAAAATCAGCGCTTAGAAACTAAAAATAATCACTCCAAAAACTAAAGAAATCCACACCAAAAACCAACAATCTCACACCAAACCCAAATTGAAAAGCACCCAAAAGAACTAGAAAATCTTCATCTTTTTCACCCAAATGTGATTCCTGACTAAAACCACCATTCACTAGCTTGAGCAAGTCTTTCACTACTGAAACTAGCCTTGGATGCTAAGGGTTTTCATCCTTAATCCCATTCTCAGACCCTCTGGTATCAAACCAACAACATCTTTTTATGTCATCAAACTCAACCATGAGAAAATGAGCTTAAAAATGAACTTTTATTATTCTCTTCTCCAAGTTAGGGCGACCAAAGCCCTAAACCCTAAAATCCATGCCTCAACATTTTCTTTATTTGATTTAAATCAGATTTAACACAAAACATTAGCCTTCATTATAATTTTTAACTCATTTCCTCTTAAGGCATCCACCCCTTAAACAACATTTTAAATTTGTTTTGTCGCCTTTTTAATGGACCTTAAGTCATTACACTAGGTGCCATGCTACTTTTAATGTCCCCTTTGACCCTCAACATTAAAATATAAAGTCACTTTATAAAATCCAATTTTGAAGGGGAGATTAAATATTAAAAAAATTCAACCATAGAAACCGATGCCTCCACTGAAAATGTTGTTGAGAGATAACCCTTGACTGGTTCAATCTTACCCTAGATGACTTACTATTTTTAGAAAGAACTAAAAATAGTAAGTAGCACCAAAAACCTTGAGCCGGAGAGAAATTGGGGAGCTGAAAAGGGCTCACCCAGGACTGAAGCAAAGTACCAAACCCCTTGCTAAAAATAGCACTTACTAAAAATAGTAAGTGTATCAAAATCCGACCAAACCAAAAGAGGACATCAAAAATGGGAACATTACATCTTTGTACAACAACTTCTCATTAAATATGACATCCTTGCTTCTTACAATATTTTTATTTTCAAAACCCCAAAGCCAATACCCAAATTCATCAATGCCATATCCAACAAATATGCATTTCTTTGACTTAGCTTCTAGCTTGGTTCTATTTTCAAAATCTACATGTGTAAATGCTTCACAACTAAACGTCTTAAGAAAATTATGAAAAGAATAACTCACCTTCTTACCTGTCCATTTTTACTCAGGAATACCACAACCCAAAGGATTTGAGGGACCTTTATTAATTAAATATACAATAGTGTTTATAGCCTCTGGCCACATGTTTAAAGGCAACCCAACATGAAAACTCATACTCCTTGCATGCTCCATTATTATCCTATTCATGTGCTCAACCACTCCATTCTCTTGTGGATTCCTTTGAACGGCCATTTTCTTCCTACAAATACAATTAGAGGAAAGATAGTCTTCAAACTCTTTGTTACAATACTCACCACCATTATCAGATCTGAGACATTTAAAAAATTTACCCATCTCACTCTCAACCAAGCTTCTCCAATTTTTAAAAGTTTCAAATACATCAGATTTCTACCTAAGAAAATAAATCCATACCTTCCTAGTTGTGTCATCAATAAAATTAACATAATACCAAGATCCACTGAGAGAAGATACCTGAGTTTTTCCCCATACATCTGTATGCACAAGCTCCAATTTCTTTTTTTTCTTGTGCTTCCCATCCTTGAGAAAACTAACTATCTCTTTTCTTCCATAAACACAACTTCCATAGAAATCCATATTAACACATTTTAGACCTGGTAAAACTTTCTTAGAATGAAGCACTTTCATACCTTTTTCACTCATGTGCCCAAGTCTAATATGCCACAATTCTATCTCACCCACAACAACTGTCTGATTTTCTACCTAATGACCTACAACAATTGTTCCTGAAACTATTATAGAACTTGCAACAACTACTGTCAAACCCACATTAACTGTTCTAGCTATTTTTTCCAACAACTTCTATGTTTGATTTTTATCTGCAATAGCTAAAGTAGAAGGAATAGTATGACCTGTACAAAGATAAGGTTCCTACTTTCACACCTTTTTCTACCACTAAGGCACCTTTCGTAACCTTCCAATTTTTATCACTAAATGTAACAACACAACCTTCATCATCTAGTTGCCATGTTGAATCAATTTTTTGCTTAAACTTGGAATGTGTCTTACCTCATGTAGTAGCTAATGATTCCCATTCTAAAACTTAATCTTGATTCTTCCCTTTCCAACAATTTGACAAGGTTCATTATCTCCTAGATAAACCATCCCAAAATCCCCTTGGACATAATCAAGAAAATAACTTCTAGGGCGTAGCATGAAATGAATCCGTTGAATCTAGCACCCAAGAATCATCAACATTATCAAGGGAAACAATCAAAGAATACTCATCAAATTTATTACTTAACACATTTTCCTCTTTACTACCTTCATTTTGATCTCCTTTATTTTTTTGAGACCAAAATCTTTCTTTAAATGACCCAGCTTATCACAGCACCACCAATCCTTCTTGTCTCTAGATTGGGACCTCTTGTCCTTTGATTTTCCTCATGACTTCCCAAAACCTCCAGAATTCTTTCCTATCTCCTTTGTTCTGCCCCTTCTTTTTACATTCAAAACACTACCTAATGTGGATGAACCACTTGAGATTTTCCTATGAATTTACTCGCTCAAAATAACACCAACAACATCATCAAATTTCAACATATTTGAACCAGAGAAAGAATTACTAATCGCCATTACCAAGCTATTCTAGTTTTCAGGCAAATAATACATAATCAAAGAGCCCTAACTTCTTCATCAAAGTTTAAATTTACAAATATTAATTGATCGGTAGCCTATTAAACTCATTTAAATGATCAGCAACTCATCTGATGAGACAAAAAAATGTCTCATCTATTAGCTAAATTACTGTTTTCTTCAGTCAAAGAGAAGTGGTGAGTTGCTTGAATGATGAGGAAAGTGAGGGATTTTCAGCAATTGAGATTCCATCATATCTTGAAAATTATGATCTAGGTTCTTGATATTTTTAGATAGAAATTAGGAGACAAGAAGGTGAAAAAACCCATTAAATTTCACAAAAACCCAGTTCATCGTTTGAGAGAAAACTTCACCAATCTGATGCTCCAGAATTTTTGAAACTAAGAAGGATCTAAGTGAAGGATAAGTATGATAGCATTTATGAAGAGGTTGAGCAGTTTGAGCTTCTATGAGAAGTTAAGAGACAATAGTTGAGAGAATCTAGGGGGCAATTCTAAGCATCTAAGGCACGTTGTTGGGTTGTGCAAACAAATGGAGCATATCTAGGAGGTAGTTTTTGACAGTTTGAACCTTTCTGCAAGCATCTAAGAGCTATTTTATGAGCTTTAATGATACACAAGGGAAATGCATGACTTTTTTAGCATTCAAATTTCTTTTTGGAGCTTTTTTAGGGGCTGCAAAATAGGCATTTTTTTTTTGGATGACCAAAGAAGATTGACTCAACAAGATGAAGAAAAGACTTATCTTTTTCCCTCAACCCATGTTCCTATCTTCTAGCAAGTTGTTGCACAACTATAAGTCTCAACTTTCAAATCAGTTGAATACAAGAATTCTATAAATTTATTGTAATAAAGGAATCAAAGGGGGGAAGATTTTTATAAAATAATAGAGTTCAACTTTTAGCAGCAGTAGCGTAGTTGTTTGTAGTTTTCATTTCATAGTTTATTTTCCCGAAATCTTTTCATTCCTTGTTATTTAAATTTCTAGAATTTTCATTTACAAGCTCTTAGATTAGATTTGATTCCAACAATTTATTTCATGCATTTCCTTTCAATTTTTTTTGTAGAAAAATAATTTCATGCAAATGATTTCTTCTCCCTCTTGCATCTTGCCACGGACACCACCATGGATTGATATTTTTAATTAAATGATGAGGACTGCAGCGACCTTCATCATGACCCACCTTCTACCATTTTCATATTAAATAAACACTTAATAAGAAATACCTTACTTGACTATGAAGGCTTTTCATATAGTTTTTCTAGGATTTGCATCAACTCTTTAGTTGTCTTTGTTGTCATAATATTAAATGCCACCGATTGTGTCATGGATAAATGAATACTACCAAGAGCCTTTCTATCCAAAATATCCCAATCCTCATCAGACATAGCTGAGGGTTTCTCGGCTTTCCCTTCCAATGGCTTCCATAAATCCTTCTAATAGGGATATTCCTCCATCTGCATCTTCCATAACTGATAGTTTTTCCCATTACATTTGTCTACCTTCAACTTACCCTCATCTTCCATACCTCCCACTCAGCTGTAAGATCTTCCTATAGAGGATAACTAAACACAACCCACTTTGATACCACTTGTTAGGGTTAAAAGGCATATTTATATTAGTTAAATGCAGATTTTATTAATAAAATAGAGAAATAGAACACACACAAAATTATAATAGCAATTAGACAACGCAAGATTTAACGTGGTTCACCCAAAATCAAGCTACATCCACCAACAAGAGGTTCCAATATATATTAAAATTTTAGTAAATATATTTTATAAAGCTTGCAGCAACCACTGCAACCTGCATTTTTCTCCACATTTTACCACTATTGTTTTTACATAGCCTTTGTTGCATGTACTCATGACTCTTCTTGCATTTTTCCAGCCACAAAACTATAAATTTTTGCTAGCATTTTTCATGACTTACTACCCTCAAAATTCATCACTGAGTGTTTTTATATGCTCCCACACATGTCCCATTAATTACAAATGAAGTGTGGCCATTTATTTTTACTCATGCACCCAATAACACATTTTTCTTTTTGGCAGCTACATTTAATATTTTTAGCTATCTTTTAATTTTATATTGTATAATTGTAACTGACCAGTTCTAGCATTTACTATTTTTTTGTAACCGCTCTTTTAAATACATGTGAAACATAAATATTTAATAAGTGCAACAAATTTAAATAAAATATTGGTGAAAACTTCCCATTTGATTTTGATTGGTCTCCATAACACAACAAGAATGTGGAGAGTGCACCTCTCACCCTCAAGGATGACATTGGCAGAAAGAAGCAAAAGGCTTTGTCTTTCAAAGAAAATATCCAATTCATTTCCAAGTAATGGTAGAAAATTAAGGGTCTCTGCATCCTTGGAGATCAATAACTAGTTCTATGAGTGTGTTGGTCACTAACTAGTCCTGTGACTTTTTTTGTGTTTTTTGTTGGGTTTCTCTTTTGTTTTAGTTTTTAGTTTTTAGTTTGTCTCACTACTTTTGAGCTCCTTTTGTTTGGCCTCTATGGCTATTTTTTTATGGGTATGGGCCCTTCCCATTTTATCATAATCAAAACTCTAATAGGCAACAAGTCTAGATGTTTCCTAATCATAAGATAAAATATATGCTAAAATGAACTAGGCCTACTTATTTTAATACAAAACAAAGGGTCAAATGAAATGATTACATGCATTGAGTTGGCAAATAACTATTATCAAAAATAAAGTTAAATCAACTTTAGATAAGTATTTGTATTTAAAAAGTTAGGACCTATCATTGATCACTTTTATGACAAAATCTTACCCAAGACTAAGAAATGAATAATATTTGGGTGCCCCATTCTAAATTGAAAATATGTCATATTATATGTATGTTATTGTATAAAATTAACTATCATCAAAGTATACCCCAAGCACAAGAAAAAAGGGCACATGCATAAATCTTCACATTTACATTATGTAGAAATGCTAAATTCCAATCAATATCATCCAATCAATCTATTAAGATTAAGTACAAATAGAAAATAATAAAGCTTACAATAAATTCTAAACTAATATCGTACCTCTTATATATTTATTAGCATTTACAAATTTCTATTAATTAAAACAAGTCTAAAACATATTAAAAACATAGATATAAAATTTTCACCATTATATTACTTACAAATAATGAAATGCTCAAACAACAAATAAAGTATTCCCAACAAAATAAATAAATTTCTTAAGTGAGTTTAGGAAGAAAAAACATCCCAAGACTTTATTCCAAACTAAATTCTTCAACCCTTCCTCTTAACTTCTCGAATAACATAATCAAATATTTCTAATAATTAATAACATTGGGTAAATAAGAAAATACCATAGGAAACAAAAATTTCACTAGAAACTTAATTTATTCAAATAAATATTAAAGTGTGCCCCTTCCTCCAAATCAATTAAGTATACATGAGCTAAAAAATTTCCTCTTCTCACAATACAATTAAATCTCTTAAGATTAGTAGCTGAAATAAGAAAATTCCTAACACACAAAACTAGAAATGTCATGTGTAAAAAATCAGTTTCTTATGAAACATTTTCCAACAACCAGTTAACTGTTAAAAAAACATGATACCCACAACCGTTGTACCGAAAATGCAATTCTTCCAAGTTGTGATGTTGATCTTCCCCACACTTACAAGAAAGGGTGGCAGGGATGGTGACGTAATGATAGTATTGGTAGACATTCTTGGCAATGGAGGAGAAGAAATCCCACTCATTGGCACCGACGCTAAAGTCAGTGTTACAATGAAAAGTGGTGTTAAAGGTGATACGACAAGTAACAATGAGATTGGAGCTATGCTGACCCAAGTAGGGGGAAATGAGGGGGCTAATAATGGCGTAACTGGGTCACCAAATGGGGAAAATACAATTTCAAGAATTGGGGTTTGGGAAATCCTTGATGAAAGAAGAGGGGTTAAAGGGTTTCAGAGGAGAATTTATTAGCTTAGGCCTAGGTGCAGGTGTGGGAGATAGAGTGGGGGTAGTTTTCATTCCAAAAACTTATCTAGGTAGTAAAACTTTAGGAACAAAAAATATGGCAAGAGGTTTCTGATCAAAGACTATTTTCATGACAGGCACCTAAACAATGCTTGTATTAACGGCGAAAACACCATGAATTCGAGTAATGTTGAGAGTGTAAATGTACACACCCATCGCCTATGTCGCTAAAGTTGGAGATATGAAAGAAAACATGTAACAGAGGAGAAGACACAAAAATAGAGTAAAACTTTGAATTTGAGTTCTATTGTAGTCAGGCTCATGCATTATATTTATAGGAAGATACATATTAAATGCTAGCTTCACTGTAGTCAAGAGTTATTTGATACATTTATTAGGATAGGTGAGGATGCAACGTGAATGACAAGAATAGTGTAGACGGTGGAATAATTTGGTGCTTGATCGGCTAGAGATAACATGAGGTGGACCTGCAGTTGATCCATGCCAACAAACTTTGGTACATAATTAATTTATCTATTCCAAAATCCCCTCATAAATTAATTATTCTAATTATTTTAAGATACAATCCTTAGAAAAATGGTGTTGTTGCAAGGAAGAATAGGACCTTAGTGGAAATGGCATGGTGAATTCTATAATCCAAGGGCCTCCCTTTATTTCTTTGGGTCAAGGTTGTCAATACTGCATCTCATATCTAGAATAGATCTCCTACAACATGCTTGGAGAAAATCACTCCTGAAGAAGCATGGAGTGGAAAGAAACTAGATGTTAATTATTTTAGATTATTTGGATGTGAAGCATTTTCTCATTTACCAGATGAGATTAGAGAAAATAAATTTTCTAAGAGTGTTATGTGCATCTTTGTGGGCTATGATGATTGAAGGAAAGGATATAGGTTGTATGATCCTAGTGTGGAGGATGTGTTCACAAGTAGGGATGTCAAGTTTAATGAAGGGTTTGAGGATATGATGTTATCCTCCCCTATTCCTAAATTTGTCATAGATAATGGTGAATCCTCTAATTCCTTTGAAACTAGTGAAATCACTAAGGCAACTTCTAGTGCAATTGAAGAATGTAGTCCTCCTCCAAAGACCAAGAGTCTTCAAGAAATTTATCAAAAGACTTAACAAATTAATTATTCTCTAATGACCACCATAATGAAGACCAATGATACTCAAACATATGATTGGGCCAAGGGAAAACATGAATGGGAACAAGCTATGCAAAATGAATATGACTCTTTGATATAGAATAAAACATGGGAATTGGTGGACTTTCCCAAGGGCAATAATGTGGTCAACAATAAGTGGGTGTATAAGACTAAGTTAAAGCTAGATGGGAGCATTGAAAAACACAAGGCAAGACTAGTGGCCAAAGGGTATTCACAAAAATAGGGATTTGACTACATAGAAGCTTTTACTCCAGTAGTGAAGATCAATATTGTCATGAATATTATAGCATTGGCAACACATTTCAAGTGGCCTTTATACCAAATGGATGTTAAGAATGAATTTTTGAATGGTGAAATTGATGAAATCTATAGGTCTCAACCACTGGGATTTGAAATTTTAGGTCAGGAACATTTATTTTGCAAGTTAAGGAAATCACTATATGTCTTGAAACAAGCTCCAAGGGCTTGGTATGCTAAGATTGATGAATATTTCCAAACTCAAGGCTTTCATAATAATCCTCATGATCTAAACTTATATGTGAAGGAATTTTATGATGGTGGCATAATCATTGTTGTACTCTATCTTGATGATCTTCTTATCACATAACATAACATGAATCAAATCAATGACATAAAGACAAAATTGCAAGATACATTTGACATGATAGATCTTGGTTTTCTACACTAATTTCTTGGTATTCAAGTATGGTAGAAAGATGATGGAATTTACCAACTCTCAAACCAAGTATGATTTAGACTTGTTGATAAAGTTTAGGATGGAAGATTGCAAAGGTGTATCTACTCTAGTTGTTCCAAGATTGAAGTTGACTAAGGATATGGATGGTGAGGATGTTGATCCTACCTTATACAAGCAACTTGTTGGTAGTCTTATTTACTTGACTCACACTCAACCAGATATTTCTTTTACGTAGGTGGATTCTCAATTTTTTAGTTCTCCTAAGGTTCCAAATTGGATGGCAACAAAAAAAAATATTGATATATGTACAAGGGACCTTGAATATGGGTGTTTATTACTCTTCTCATGGAGATCTACAACTTGTTGGATATTGTGATTCAGATTGGACAAGTTGTGCAGATGATCAAAAATCAACTACATGTTATGTTCTCTCTTTGGGTTCTATTCTCATTTCATGGTGTAGTAAGAAGCAATCTACTATTGCTTTATCAACTACAGAGGCTGAATATACTATAGCAAATGAGGCAGCTAAAGAAATAACTTGGTTGTGGGCTATTCTTTCAGTACTCAAACAACATAAAACAAGGCCTTCTTTACTCCATTGTGACAATCAAAGTGTCATTATTTCGTCTAATAATCCAATGTTTCATGCTCAAAAAAAACATATAGAAGTCCATAACCATTATATCAGGTATCTCATCCAACAACAAGTGATTCATCTTCAATCTTGTAGGACAAAGGATCATATAGCTGATAAAATTACCAAGGCTTTATGTGAAACTAAGTTTTCATATCTTAGAAGTCTTTTAGGCTTATGAGAAGTCACATGAATATTTGATGGTTGTCATTCATAGGGGATTGATGTGAATATCTACTATAATAGTAGTGAATAATTGTAAATGAGTACCTAACAAGGCATTAGGTCGGGACCCATATATTATAGATTATGAGGGGATATTTAAAGTAATTAGTATAATTAATTTATGGGGGGATGTTAGAATAGATAAATTAATTATAAACATGTGCACATTTTTCACACTATGTCAACACATACCATGATAAGGCCTATAGCCACCTAAACTACTAGCTACATCTGCTTACAGTTGCTCATTATAATTGATAATTAATTTCCTTTCAACTACTACATAATGTAGCCTGTAATGTGTTATGTACATTTTTCTACAAATTGAATATCAATACAAAAAGCTACGTGCTCAGTTTTGTAGCCAATCTTCTTTATTTCCTTCTTCTATGGCAGTATGGTATCTAAATGTTTTCTTTGACCATAAATGACTTCCTTGATTATCCTTGGACGGTGGCATGTTG
This sequence comes from Sequoiadendron giganteum, assembly GCA_007115665.2. Classification (NCBI taxonomy): domain Eukaryota; kingdom Viridiplantae; phylum Streptophyta; class Pinopsida; order Cupressales; family Cupressaceae; genus Sequoiadendron; species Sequoiadendron giganteum. Next base: position 244,329,378 of record CM021110.1, on the reverse strand, counting down.
ATCCTCTGTGGACACTGATTTCTTTCTCTTTTTGTTGCAGCAACATTCCCCCATTGTACATTGCCTCTTCGATCTCTTTTCTTTCACTTGACTTCAAACAAACTCTTCATCTCCTCCTATGATGGTTCCTCCTTTAGCTTTAGCTAAGTTATACATGGGTGGAACCACCTTTCCCTAGCTATGATTACCTCTTCCAACATTTTAGCTTCTTCATTTACCTCTGAAATAAATTGGGATCACCTATTTCAGAACGGCTTCTTCACAAACAACAACTACAACTGGATTCTACAATGCCTTCAACATCAACACTCCACTATATTCTTCTTCTCTCCAAGGCCTTTAGGATCTTCTACCAAGTGGCTCTGATACCATGAAAAGAAATAGAGAAACACAAAAGGAAACAAAGAATACTAGCTAGAAAACTAAGAACACAACTTTTTGTATTGATATTCAATTTATAGAAAAATGTACATGGGTCTCTACAAAATCATGGGGGTCCAAAAAATGGTAATGTGAAAAAAGGTGTTTTTAACTTGCCCAAAAATGTGAAAATTCGGTTTGACTTTTTCTAGGCTTGGGTAGAAAGTACATGGTGCCATAGCAAACACCAATGCTAAATGGATATCCATTTAAACTAGATATTTATTCAGAACATATATTTTTTTACCAAATGAACATTTGTTCTAAAATGGATATTCATTGCAAAATAGATATCCATTCCAAAACGAATATCAATTCCAAAATGCATATCTGTTTTGGAATAGATATTCGTTTAGTTTAAGGTTTTTTTTTTAATTTGGTCTGGTCTTGCATGAATAAATTATATAATATTAAATATATTATAATATAATATTATATTATATATTATAATATATTATAATATATTATACTATATTACATATTATAATATTAAATATATTCTAATATTATATTATATTATATTATATTTAATATTATACAATACCATATCTCGATAATATAAATGATGTTAAGTTGATTATTTTGTGTCTTATTTATTTAGATGAGTAAATGATTCTCACTTGAAAACTTGTATTTCATTTCCAATATGATATCTTAAAATTGTTTGAAAGGGCATAGTTGTTATAGGTAAATTGGTTGCTTATTTTATCAACCTGCTTTCAAAAGGTGTGTATTAGCAACTATAACTTATTATAATTTAGTTTTATACTTATGCCAAGGTGTTGCTATGAACTTGTGATACAAATAAAGGTTGTAAAATCGTTCTATAATGTTGGAAAATAAATTTCCAATTGTTTGACTCCTTAGATCAAATTTACAGTAACTCCATGTACATTACATTGATCTCCATTCTTAATTAGTGATTAACTGAGTGGTTATTCTCTAAGTTTACATACTTTATTGGTGATTAGTTGGTATATGTTACATATTATTATATTATATTATATTATATTATAATAATATATATGTTAAATATGTTATACGTTATATATATTACCATATAAATTTATGATTATACCAATTTAAGTTAGGTCCTCGGACCCAACGAGTTAAAAAAAATAAACTAAATGGATATTTGTTTCCTATAGCATAAAATCAAAAAAAGCAAAATCGAAGAGTTATTTTTCATTCTGTATTTTCTTTTTCCACGCGTTTCACCATTTGAGTGGCTCAGATATCTATTTGGCATTGGAATTTTTTGCTCAAAACACCCAAAATTCATAGGTACTTATAAATATTAATGTTTTTCAATTTTATATTAGTTTTTCATTATTTTTCAAGAATTTTAGTCAAAAATAGGTTTTCGAATAGGTTTTTTTGCATTAAAATGGTTGCTAATTTTTAAAAATTTCATCAACAAATAGGCTTAAGAATGGTTGATCTCAACCCTAGTCAATATGAAAACCCTGCAAATCCTCCTCCGCCACTGATTTCTCCAGACCAAAATGTGCCCACAATCCATGAATCTATCCATAGAAATTTAAATCAATTGAGAAACATATGTTGAATTTATGATACACTCCCTAAGCTCTCAAATAAGAAAAAAACTTTAGAAACAATCATTTTGAATGTTGAAACTCTGACAAACAAGCATAATAGGTTTATAGAGTGGCGAGAGTCCCAAAGGAAACATTATGCCAATGGTTTATCATATGATGAAGTGAGAGCACTTGATATTGACAAAGCCCAATTAGCCCAACTATTCATCAATCCTAAAACAAGAGAACCCATAGATGTGTAGAAGAATAAATTTTTAATTTAATGGTGCACACATAGATGTATATTAGATAATATTTGGAAATGTTGGTGGATGGTTTTTGATAAACCACCTAACAACAATCTTGATGTCCCTCAGTATTTTTAATGAAAATTATATGTCGAGTTTGTCTTAGGGAGGCATGTCAATTACTTTGATATGCGAGATTTCCAGGGTGTGGGTAAGGAGATGCCACGAGATATACTCAAAGCACATTGAGTCACCCCACTTATTCTTGCTCCACCTATTGCTTCCTCGGCTCCAGTACCTTACCTCGAGATTCTTTTAGATGTACAGAGTCAGATCAGTTTGGTCATACATGCATTAAGTGATCATTTGATCACGTAGAGCTCAAATGTTGTGCAACCACATGATGGTGATGCACTTGTTACATCATTTGTGACTATTACACCCTCCTCTTCAGCACATATGTGTCTGCCCCAGTACTACATCATGTGCCATAATATATGTTTGGGTCCTCTTCGACAATCTAGTGAGGCTCCAATAGACATATCTGACTATGAGGTCCATGATATGTTAGATGTAGGAGTTGAGAGAGCATGAAGTAGACCATTTCTAGGAGATACATTGAGTGGAAGAGATGATGTGGAAGCATCGGTAAGACTTAAAGTAATCTCATAGTGTGTTTTATCTAAAAAATTTCATATTCTATAAGAGATATTAGTACTATTATATGTTTATGTGTCAAAATATTGAATAGTTGTTGAAAGAGGAAAAAATTTCACAAGTGCAAGAGGCTACATAATCATCCATTTCATTTGGCCTAGAGACTCAATATACGATATCATTTAAATTGTTATTTGGATGTTAATTTTTGAAATATATTATGTTTAAATACATGTACACAGATTGATATTCTAATGTAATCTTGTCTTTTTATGTAGCAAACTGGTACTTTTATAGCCATGTTGACTGAGCCTGACCCATTGGAAGAAGCTGCACAATAGGTATATATTGTTTTTATATTCTCAACATTATGATTATATGTGCATGTGCATTTAAATTGTGTTACATTCTTGTCATTTTTATATAGGAGACTATCTTAGTTGCTTCATCCATCATGAGCTCATCTAGTGTAGAAGAATCATAACAGGTATGTGTTTATTTTATATTGTAGATTTTTTTCATTTAGATAGGAGTAGATATATGTTTAGTAAATATGATTATTTATCAACAATTATATGTTAATTTGTATCATTTTTATTTTACCTGCTATAGTCCTCTACCCGATTCAACAATGTGATGAATGTGGGACCATTTTGTTATATGAGGACTCCTAATTGTCCTAAGGGACAATCATATGTAGAACGTCTTACAAAAAAGAGAGCAAGACTTGAGGTAAACAAGAATTTCATTTTTGATATAATATAGTTCAATATAATGATTTTGATGTTAAATTGATAATTTCTAAATTATATTATATAAATTTCTATTTACTAGTCTATCTTGTCAACCATTCACATAATTAATCTAATTCGTGGTTTGAATTATTATTGTGCAGGAAACTTTACAGCCACTAAGTTTTTTAAGGAGGCTCAATTTTGATGATCCAACACAAGATTAGGATTTGATAGAGATTGATACATTTAGGGTTTGATAGTTCTTGAGATGGCATATATGCCACAATTTGTAAAACTTGTTTTGAGTAGGAATATATGCCAAAAAAATTTATGCACAAACATAATTATTCTACATTTTAATATATGAGGATTGATACTCAATCTAATTTTTTCCTCCTGTACATGTCTTTCTAATTTGAATCTTCAAAATGGAATGTATAATTATTTTAGAATGGTTTAAAGATATGATCAATAACGTGTTTTAGATTAACAAAATTGAATTTTAATAGAACTTATATATTACAATTAGTAATCCATCTATGTTAGAGTTCATTCATATTGAGGTTCACATATATTACATTCCATGAGACCACATTGCTTTGAGGCATTTTTTCAAACAATTCACTACCTTTTCTATTGTACTACATTTTTCATACATGTCTACCAAATCATTTATCAAATATTTTACTGCCTTTTTGCTATAGATAAAAACATAAAATGGGTGCTTTCGAACAAACTAGTAGAAATTAAAAACATAATATGAATGACTTGAGCTAAGACTACCAATGTGACTGCAGGATAAGTTTTATAGGGGTGCCAACAAAGAGGACGAGTAATAGAATTTTCAAATATTTGATTGCCTCCATATGTTGCATGTTGAACACTCGATTGGATAATACACGTTATTTTAAGCTCTCTTGAATGAATTTATATTTGATATTATTTTGTTTTTTGAAATCCTATAATGAAGTGGATAGCTGATTATTTTTCAAAAGAAGCTAAAATTAATAAAAAATAATATGAGAAGCACTATTTAATATTTGTTGAGAAGAATTGTTTGAAAAAATGCCTCAAAGAATTGTGGTCTCATAGACAAGGCAATAAAGATGAAAAGAGAAGCTTATGACAAACTTATGGAATTGATTCTTTTGATTGATTAAAAACTTCAAAAAAATCTCATACAACTTAATGAAATATATGTCATTAGAGTGTTCATTCAAAAGTAATATAATCATCTTGATAAAAATCAATGTCACTCAACGGTGCTAAACACTCTATACAAACCATATGAGTGATGCAACCACAAAACAAAACCATTACAATTCAATTAAATATTCATGACATTAAAACCTTCAAGATTAATAACATGTCACTAGATCCTTCATGTAAAAGGTATAAAATCATCATGAATAAGAAATATCACTATATTATTTCAACCATGATACATAAACAAGAAAATTATGTACACCATAGGGGTTTGATGCAACCTTCAAACAAAGTCCTTACCACTAAACAAGATACATTTTCATTAGATTGTTCATGTGAAATCTATACAATAATCATGATCAAAAAATAAGACATCCCTCAACCATGATGCATGAACAAACTCTATATATGCACACGATATGAGTGTGATACAACCATTAAACAAACCAAATACAGCTCAATGACATGCATGCTATTTGACCTTCCACATGTAATTTGTATTGAAGTAATACACAAAAATAAATTTTCCTAACCATAATGCATGAATAAGCAAACTAGGCATACCATATGGGCTTGATGCACACTAGTTATAATTCACACTTCACACAAAATCAATAACACTCATATTATATTATCATATATGTCAATCAACCTTGAACCACACCAAAATTTCTATATGAATTTGAAGCAACCTTCAAATAAGAATATGTGTGTAATACAAATGTAATCCATACAACATACAACAAAATGATATATATCACCAATTCCTTCATGCAAATGTCATACAATCTTGTAGAAGCATCAATGTCACTCAACCATAATGCATGAACAAGAAACTTTCTAAAAACTTCCATACATAATAATTTCTAACCATCAACTCAAATCCATACAATTTAGTGGCATATATGTTGTAAGAACTTTCACTCAAAAATTAATAATCAACATGCATGAATAAACACACTAAGCACACCATAATGAACACTATTTATGATGTATGCTTAACAAAAAATCCAAAATCGGTAGGATGTTGTCATATATGCCATTCAACCTAACTCAATTGTTGTACTCCATTTGAACAATCAAAGACAAGATTCAATGTAATTCAATTATGATGCATAAAAAAATGCATTATACATGGCATAAAATTTTGATGTATGTGGGAAATATAACTTACACCATTTAACCCTAATCAAGAATTAGCCTACCTTTATCATCTTATCATTGTCATCATCATTTATTTCATCATTGACCATCTTTATCTTCTTATCCAATCTATATCATATCATATCATATCCAATATTTATCATCTTTTATCCTATTTCATCACCCAATCATAATCCATATCATATCTTATATCAAAATCAATCTTGTCAAGAGTCTATGAAATAAAAAAGGAATCTTCTCTAGAAACACTTGAAAAGAAGCAGACCAAAGTGAATGAGATAGATAATGTATTGAATGAAGAGATTCTTCCTACTCTTGATAAGTTTCAAGGAAGGTTTTAGTGCAGTATTTGGAATGGGTAAATGGAAATGGAGAAGTCGAAAAACTCAAGATTTTGTTGTTCTAAGCGTTGATGTGAAAGCAATTGATCTAAAGCTCACAATAAAAGATATGAAAAATAATTTATAATATCATGAAAAGGAATAATAGGAGGTGTTAATAGGTAATATCAATAGAGATGAGGAAAAATGTGTGATGGTCAAGTTGCAAATGCAAAAGCAATAGTTGGAAGTGTTGAAATTGAAACAAAACAACTAAAGACTAAAATTAAACAATTAGAAAAGGAATTAAAAGATAAGAAGAATATTTTATCATCAATGAAAAGGAGGTTAGTCTGCTCTAAAAATACTTGAAAAAGAAGCAAACCAAAATGAATGAGATAGATAATGTATTCAATGAACATATTCTTCTTGCTCTCAAGAAGTTGAGGAAGGTGTGTGTGTAGATTCTTCTATGTTTGTCGTGTGACACAACCGATAGTTCCAATGCATTTGGATGGGTACGTTTAGGCTAGGAATGGTCATATTTTGTACCCAAACATGCTAAAACAATCCAAGCTACATTGTACCAACGATATCCTTTAAGAGTCCAAAGTGCAAAAAGGAAACAATCTTTGATGAGTTGTTACTCGGAAATTGTGTCACTTAGAAACATTATTTTTAGGCTAGGCGATCATGTAGGGCCCCTCTACAATAACCTCTCTCAATTTTTCATATCTTTGAGGCGTTTTCCTGTGGTGTCATGTTTTCAAATGATGCAAAAAAGGTCAAATGCATGTAGTGTAAAGCTACAAAGGTGTGTAACTTTCATTTTTCTCCTTGAGCAACCAAACTGACTGTTCCAACACATCTGGATGGGTACGTTTAGGCATGGTCTTTTTTTGCACCCAAACATGCCAAAACAGTCTAAGCTACATTGTACCGACGATATCCCTTAAGAGTCCAAAGTGCAAAAAGGAAAAAATATTTGACGATCTATTACTCAAAAATTGTCACTTAGAAATAATATGTCTAAGGCTATGAGATCACATAGGGCCCCTCTACAATAACCTCTCTCAATTTTTGATACCTCAGAGGTGTTTTCTCGTGGTGTCGAGATTTCAATTGATGGAAAAAGGGTCAAATACATGCAGTGTAAAGTTACAAAGGGGTGTAACTTTTGTTTTTCTCTTCATGCGATCAAACTAATAGTTCCAACACATCCAAATTGGTTGTTTTATGCTAGGCAAGGTCCTATTTCACACCCAAACACACTGAAACGGTCTGAGCTACATTGTGCCAGCAATATCCCTTAAGAGTCCAAAGTGCAAAAAGTAAACAGTCTTTGATGAGCTATTACTTAGAAACCGTGTCACTTAGAAACAATCTGTCTAAGGCTATGGGATCACCTAGGGCCCCTAAACAATAAAATCTCTTAGTTTTTGACATCTCTAAGGTTTTTTCTCGTGGTATCAAGTTTTCAGTTGATGGAAAAAGGATAAGATGCATGTAGTGTAAAGTTGCAAAGGGGTGTAACTTTCATTCTACTTCATGTGCGACCAAATCAATAGCTCCAACACATCCAGATTGGTGGTTTTATGCTAGGCATGATCCTATTTCACACCCAAACACACCGAAACAGTCTGAGCTACATTGTACCGATGATATCCCTTAAGAGTTCAAAGTGCAAAAAGGCAACAATATTTGATGAGCTCTTATCAAAAATTGTGTCACTTAGAAACAATTTTTTTGAGGCTACTAGATCACCTATGGCCCCTCTACAATAACCTCTCTTGATTTTTGATATCTCTAAGGCATTTTCCCATGGTTTCAAGTTTTTAGTTGATAGAAAAAGGGTCAAATGAATGTAGTGTAAAGTTGCAAAGGGGTGTAACTTTGATTCTACTCCTTGTGTGACCAAATTGATAGTTCCAACATGTCCATATTTATGGGTTTATGATAGGCATAGTCATGTTTCACACCCAAACACACTGAAACAGTCTGAGCTAAATTATATCGACAATATCCCTTAGGAGTCAAAAGTGCAAAAAGGAAGCAATATTTGATGAGATATTACTCAAAACCTATGTCACTTACAAATAATTTTTTTGAGGCTACAAGATCACCTAGGGCCCCTCTATAATAACTTCTCTTTGATTTTGATATCTCTAAGGCATTTTACCATGCTGTCAAGTTTTTAGTTGATGTAAAAAGGGTTAGATGCATGCAGTGTAAAGTTGCAAAGTGGTGTAACTTTAATTCTATTCATTGTGTGACTAAACTAATAGTTCCAAAGTGGTGTAACTTTAATTCTATTCATTGTGTGACTAAACTAATAGTTGCAAAGTGGTGTAACTTTAATTCTATTCATTGTGTGACTAAACTAATAGTTCAAATGGGTAGGTTTACACTAGGAATCAATGAATAAGTGAAACATGTACTCAAATACACATAATTCATAAAGTACACAGGAATACAAAGTATATGCGTGAAAACATGTAAGTCACAAAGTATACACATAAGTTGTAAAGTATACGCTTGAATACACATAGGTCATGAAATACACACATGAATACAACATATACACATGAAAACACATAAGTCACAAAGTATACATTGGAATACACATAAGTCACAAAGTATACACATAAGTTGTAAAGTATACACTTGAATACACGTAAGTCATAATTCACAAGTCATGATCAAAACCCATGCCTACAACATTCAAGATACAATTTACACAATAAGCATGATATCATCATTCAAGAAATTTTATCAAAAATGTAGGATTTGCAAAATGCCACATAGGCATACAACAAATGACCCTAATACATAGTCATTTCCGACTAGGGGAAGGAAATAGATCATGTTTTTTCTTCGTGGTTGGCTAGATGGAGTTTTTATTGATTCTTTTGTCTTTTGAATGTTCCCACTTGTCCTCTCTTCACTCATTTGGATATGCAACTAATAGAATAATAAGTATATACATTAGCATATAGAAACTGAAAATTATGGAACGACATATAACAAAATAATCACAAACAAATAATCACCATGCTCTTCCACAACAACAACATGTTGACAATCTGGAGTGACAAGTACCTATAGTAACCATCAAGATAGCAATTAAACTACATACAAGTATCATGAAAATTTTCAATAATAGACCATAGAAGAGCAAATATAATGTCAAATTTACTAATCTATCACATACCTCTGCCAAAGGATCAAAACTGGCTATTTTTGTAACAACTCCATGGTCCATCATGCCACAAACATTGAAATATACTTAGAATAACAAATCTATATGATCATTAGTTTTTTACTACTTTCATTAGTTTCTTTGTTTAGCTAAATATACTTAGAATAATAAATCTATATTATTCTAAACAACCTAAATGATAATGAAATGGTAATGCAAACTAGAAAATATGCTTAGAATAAAAAATCTATATTATTCTAAACAACCTAAATGATAATGAAATGGTAATGTCAACTAGAAAATATGCTTAGAATAAAAAATCTATATTATTCTAAACAACCTAAATGATGATGAAATGGTAATGCAAACTAGAAAATATGCTTAGAATAATAAATCCATATTATTCTAAACAACCTAAATGATGAACCTTAGCAGATCAAGTAATTTAATTATTATGAACATTAATCAAAATAGGATGAACATTATCATACATGTCACATACAACAAACGATCTACTACTCAAGTGTGCTTGAAGGGTCATATCTTACCTTCAGAATACAAAGTAATGGTTGATGATCAACACTATTAATTGTCTATAGTTCCTTTGCTTTTGGTTTAGCATGATGTCTCAATAACTTGAAATTTGTTGCTATAACAAGGTGTGAATACATGAGAATGGTTTTTTATTTATCATAGTCTTCAAATGTAGGTATGTCATTCTTTCTAATCATATACATTCCCAACCAAGCTCTAGCAACAACAACTCAACTTGTAGGATACATGAACCCATCATCATATATCATCGATTGTGTTAGATTCTTCTTTCCCTATACACATTGTGCCAACCAATAGTCAGATCCCTCTTCATTCCCCTGCGATGCTAAAACTACATAGACATGTCCTAGCTATACAAGATATGAAAGATGGCCATAGTCAACTGAACTTTCCATTTCATCTTCTAAAGAGGATTGTGATACAGATAAAGGGGTTAGGTATTGTGGAATCCATTTATCTACCCACTCACTTGACCCACATTGATCCCAATCACATTGAATACAATTCTGACAAAAACAAACCAACTCTCATGTCCATATGGTCCATGTACCCACATCTAAGCTTTGAAATGAATGCATCTTTAAAGATTATCTAATTTTTTGACATTCTAATTTATCTCCCATTGTGCCCTCCTCAACCAACCAAAATAACCTGCACACTTGTGAATTAAGTGTCCCTCCTCATGATAATGCATAAGTACACCAATCAACAATAGAACATGCATCACTGAATGTTGTGTCACCTCTGATCTTCATTTGTTCCTTAACCAGAACTCTATTCACACATGCACCTGTGCCATCATGCTCGTCGTTTCCATTCCTAGCTTCAAAAAACTTCAAATATGTGGTACACCCCTCTCTACATGCATCCTAATCAACCAATAAAACATGTGAGCATTCTTAAATTTCCCTATGTAGTTATCTAACCAAATGAGATATCGACACATTACCCTTTTTCTGTAAAACTCAAAAATGTTTTCAAAACAATGTTGCACAAACTCAGATGAATGAGATCTATCATCACTCATAAAAATGGTACTCCTTGATTATCTTCATGTCCTCTTCTATACTATTAGGGGCATTCCTATATGTTATGTGGATAATAATAACAATTTGAATAGAATTATAATATTGTGATTATACCTCATTTTATGGTTCCAATGTGTAATTTTCAACAAAATCAACCACAGATATAATAGTTCCAATTAGGAAAGAGTCCTTACACATCTTGAATTTTTGATCCAGCTACTAGGACCTATGGCTATGCCTAGCATACTTGTAGAAAATATTTTTCTTAAAATCATAAATAAAATCAGCAATACTTACCTCTCTTGTAACCAAATTGCAACTAGAACCTTCACCTCCACTCTTCAATGTGTATTGGATTGTCTCAAACCTTTTTTCTCATCAATCTTGTTAGCAAAATCATGTTTTCTTCCCTCATGAAAACATGTTACAAACTTTGATAAACCACCACATTGCAAACACATTTCATTTAAACAATCATTTCTATAAAATAAGTAACCATCACCTCTAACACATAAAAATGAATCTAACAAGTCCCTGGGTGACTTGGTAAGTTGCATTGCATGACACCTCTGCAACATTTCATTAGTATACATAGTAGAACGAATATAGCATAATAATTCATGATACATTGAAAACTCGACGTGGTATTTACAACATGTATTACGAATATTAATAGGTACACAATAAAATGGCTTGCAAGACTCAAAATCCCTTTGTGAGATTTTAAAATTTGGATGTTCTTCACAAAATTATTTTTACAATAATGTTTGCCTACATTCCAAGAAATGTTTAGGATGTGGTGTGCGATCTCGATTACCAATTCTCAACTTTAAAACATCCTTTATATTCAGTGATACTCTAGAGTGAGAGCTCCAAAATTGTTCAATTTGCATCTTTACATTATTAGTTAGCTTCTTATCAACACGTGGAATCCTCCCACTAAAAGCCCACATATTGTTTTGAAGAGGAATATCAAGTCTTCATTTTCTTGATAGTGCTCTATTCAATGTTTTACAATTTAGATTTAAATCAATACAAGTTTGTCTCATTAAACAAGTAATTCTCAAATGATGGCCTACTAGTGAGGTTGTGATCACTCTATGAGTAGCTCTTTTATATTTTTCCTTACTAGTCTTTCCAATAGAAGTTAGAGCATTAAAAATATTTTTTACAATAATACTCTTTTTTTTTTACTTTTTGGTTACATGAATCTTAAATTTTCTTAGTAATGGTCTCATATTGTAAGACTTTAGCAATTGCACAAAAATTTGACATTGTGTAGTTAATGTCTTATCGAAAAAGTATTGATTGAATATATTTGTAGCCCACAACCGAACCTTTCGTGATGACCTTTTTCCATCAAGATTATCTATTATGTTCTCATTTATTTCAAGTAACATTTAGGGGTTCTCATGTAATTAGGTGATACATAAGGTTCATTTTCAACATTTTCAATGCTATTAACATTTTCATTTTCAACATTTTCAATGCTATCAACATTTTCAATAACAATTCCAACATTTTCATTTTCAATACCAATTTCATCATCTTCTATATCAATTCCAACATTTTTATTTTCAATGTTCTTAACATTTTCAATTTTAATTTCAATATTTGCATTTTCAATTTTAATATGATGTTCAATATTTTCAAATTATATTTCATCTTCACTTGAGTTAACATTTAATGGTGGAAAATAAGCCTCAACTTGAGTATTTGTTATACCTTGTCTTCTTTTCCTATGACTTTCTCTATCTTTTTCTTTATAGGCTTTGATTTGATCTATTGTTAGTTTTCTCTTTCCTTTTCTCTTACGACAACTACTGCTTCCCATTGCACAAACAAAAAAGAGCACACAAATTAGTGTAAAGGTTAAAAATGTGTAAAAGAATCTCCCAAAGCTGAAATTTATTTGATACAAATAGAAATCACAGGATTACAGTGACAAAGAAACTATGGGGACCATTGGAATGCTCAAAACGGCCCCCTTTTTGTTTTTTAATGTAATTCACTGAACATATATCCATTTTGTTTAGTTTTTAAAAAACTAAACTTCATGAAATTTTTTATGAATTATTAATAGCATAATAATATCAATATTTTATGTTATGATATATTTTATATTATATATTAAATATATTATATATTATGATATCTATATTTATTGTATATTAATATATTATATATATTTATATAATATATGGTATATATATTTATATAATATATATTATATATTAATATTATTATTATTAAGGTATATACTATGTATATTAAATAAATTATAAATTATATTATATATTAATATCTCCCTCTCTCCCTCCCTCTCTCCCTCTCTCTCTCTCTCTCACAAGTTTCTCCCCCTCCCTCTCAGCCTTTCTCTCTCTTAGCGCTCTCTCTCTCTCTCTCTCTCTCTCTCTCTCTCTCTCTCTCTCTCTCTCCCTTTTAGGTCTTCCTCCCTCTCTCTCTCACTCTCCATATCTGTTATAGATGGGTATCCATTATTTTTATATTTTTACCAACCGAATAATATGTATGCATAGGGGAAGCTTCAAATCTTCTACAATAAATAATGAATATCTGTTACAAATAGATATATGTTTGTGTTCGATATTTATAAACCAAATAATACATAAAACCAATATTATGTATTCTTAATATATAATAAATATATTACATATTAATATTGTGAATGGTGTTTCTATACCTGCACAAACACAAAGAACAAACACAATATTAGATCAAAATGCAAGTTAGAAGCAACATTCCCCATGAAATTAGATTGAAACATCAAAGTAGGAAAAGAAATGAAGAACAACACAAATGAAATCAAATGAATCCTATTCTAATGAGAAAAATTTCAATCCCATGCGGGAATTGGTGCCATTTATTTGTAGGAAATGGCCCTTTCCCAACTCCTTAGTGTGATTTGATGAAGATTCTCGATTCCTTGATGCAATGTGATGATAACCTTGATAAACTTGATAAAAAACTATAAAATTCAAAATGCAATGGATGAAGTTGTGAGTGAAATTGAGTATAGTAAGCTTGCATGGATTGTGGATGATCAATTTAATAGGAGAAGCCCTATATTTATAGATTTGAGGAATGGAGGAATAAGAAAAATGGATGAATGTGAGACAAAGGACCAACCAATGAGAGGAGGTCACTTATCCACATGTGATTGGAGGAGGAATGAGCACATTTGGATGAATGTGCAGATAAATATGGTTAGGTGGATTTGAAATTGTTGAGTTGACAAGTTTAGAGGGAATAAGAAATGGAGTAAATTCCACTTGGCTCAAGGCAAAGGACATGTAAGAGGCCCTTAATGCCTTGTTGGAAGTACTCATCCATTTTGGAGGGATTTTTAAATTGGAAGAATATTCCACAAAAGATGCTCTTTTGAATGGAAATTGATGAATTTATAAATCAAATAAATTGATTTATTGTGCAAGTTGCAAAATCTAGAGGATTGGAGTGATTAGGATTAGGATTAATCATGATTTGATTAATTTAGATGAAGATTGGATGATTTGACAATTTTGACTTAGATTTTAGGATTTAAATAAATCAAAGTTGAGAGGAATAATGATTTAGATTTAATTAAATAAAGATTGATTTATTTAATTAAAGAAGGTGGTGTTAGATTAAATGAAATAAAGATCTATTTATTTAATTCAAAGAAATGACTTTAGATTTTTAATTAAATAAAGTGAATTATTTAATTAAAAGAGAGACTATAGGATTAATTAAATAAAATGATTTATTTAATTAACAGAAGATGATGACTTAATTAGATAAATTTGATTTATTTAATTAAGAGATGAAATGTGATGAATTTAATCAAATAAAGATTATTTAATTAAATTAATTAGTAAAGGGGATGATTTAGGAAGAAACAATGTTAGTGAGATCAAGATCAGGTTTGTAGGATCAATTTGTATTTTTTTCGTGTCTACATTTTTCCCCTCTTTGAAGAAATGTACCTGTTGCATTAATTCAAATAATAATCTGTCTGAGATTAAAATTCAAAAAAAATATGATTTTTTAGATGCCCCACTGTTGCCCCAGTGAGAAGGATTATGCTGGTATACTGCCCCCTTGAGAGATCAAACAAAAATTTGGATTTTTGGGTGATCTCGTGAAAAAAAAGGGCAAACTTCCCAACGGGTCCAAGATGCCAAAAACATGTCAAAATATGAAAAACCGATGCAAAACGGCCCTCGGTCGGGAAAAAACAAGTTTGAGGGTCCAAAAACCTAGCTGGACAGCTAAATTAGGTCAAAAAACCCTAAGTTTTAGGCTTAAATAGACCCCAAGGGGTCACTTTCAAATCATTTTCACACTTAGCCTTTAGAAAATATTGCACTTTGAGCTCTGAGCATTGATCAAAATGGCACAAAGATTGCTTCCACAACACATGTCAGATGGAGTATGAGTGCACCAACAGCCAGCCAACACAGGACTAGTGGTATGTGGTCCTCATCCACTTCATTTTTTCAAATTTTTAAGTGCATTTAATAGGGTCAAAGTTAAATTTAGGTCAAGCAATGCTATATAGCACCACTAAGGGTGCTTAATCAGTGTCGTATGGCCTCAAATTTCACCACATATGCGTAGAGTGTCGCCATGCGTCAGTTTAGGAAATTAGGGTTTGGGCTAAATTCGGTCGCATATGAGAAGTGTGTCGCGGTGAGCCACTTTGGAGTTTAGGACTTGGGGGCACGATCAAACTACACCGTTGTGGCACTGTTTGGAATTTGCAATTTTTTCTACAATTACAAAAAATGCTCCAATTTCTATTTGAATTGTGGGAACTTAGGACGAGAGCCCTTTTTTTTTTTAACTTGACGCAGTGACTTTTCTTGTGTAGGAGGACCTCGGGATACTACATTCTCAAGAGCATAGATGCTTGGTGCTTAGCAGATTAGATGAATTACACGAGCTGCTCCAGGAGCACCTTGGGGTGATCAGACTTTGGTATGTCGCCTATGCCCATCCCATTCGGACACACCTAGGTATGATGACAACCCTAGCAGAGAGGTTGCATAGTGAGACATCTTCATTTCACTTGCCCATTGGCGAGGCCACTATCACTCTGGAGGATGTCTGGTGTATCCTATGGTTGCCCATGCATGGAGAGAGGGTTATCTATGATGTGGATGTTGGGAGAGATGCTAGCCATGAGATCATAGAGCTTGAGGCGATCGTCTTCTCTGAGGGCCAGATTGATTTAGAGAGATATAGGGGTACAATGCCCACCTTCAAACTTATTGTAGCTACCATTATATCAGAACTCGTAGCACCAGATCGGCGGGGCTGATATTTTAGTCTAAGATGGAGGCTCACATGGGAGCAGATTCTCTCTAAGAGAGAGTGCTTTTCCTGGGGGCCAGTGATGTTGGCCTCACTCTAACGAGACCTCCATGAGTTTTCTTACTTAGAAAATAGGTTCATTGGGGCCGACGTTACATTTTTGCATGTCTGGGCCTAGGAACGCATTGCGGTGCTCCACCCACAGGTCACAGTAGTCACCTTGGAGCTAGATGATCTAATTTTTTTGTGATATGGCGGGGCTCAGATTACTTTCACACATATAGGGGTAGGTGGTATCACCCATTGGTGAAGGGTCATCGATGAGATGACAGTGTTTACCTAGAGGCCCTGGCTTGGCATGGGCCCTTGGTTTGATGATGTACAACAACTATTTTTTGATGCAAGGCCGAGAGCACACCATTATAGAGAGGTACCTACTAGACCAAGTAGCCAGATAGTTTGGTGATATACAAGATAGACCCAATGACCAATACGTGGCCATCTTTGCTCGTACTATGAGGGAGATTGCATGGGGTAGACCCATCCCAGAAGATGAGGCAATCACATCATTCAGGCAGTTGGTGGCCAGGTCGTGGCCATACGATTAGGGATAGAGGGATGCATGGGTTATAGTAGTGTATATAGCTTGGTTAAGACCACCCCTCAGAATTATAGAACCAGGTGTGACACTCCCATGATAGAGGCCTAGAGGTAGGTAAGTCAGATGAGGGCAGGGACAGGGAGTCAGAGGGGATGGGGACAAAGATGGAGATGGGGACAGGGGAGGAGGTGGGCCACCTCCACACCAGCCACATCAGACACCACCCCAGGTGCAACCACATCAGACACTACCCTGGGATCAGGCACAATAGACACCTCCCCGAGATCAACCCATAGATGGGGAGAGAGAGGTTCCACAATAGTAGCCCCCGTCACCACCACGAGCACAACCAGATCAGTGAGACACCATGATTCAGTAGTTGCAGGCACAAGTGTAGATGCTCATGGTAGAGAGGGACCAAGTGAGGCAATAGGTCTAGACACTTATTACAGAGAGGGATCAGGAGAGGTCTGAGAGATACCAAGAGATAGGTTAGAGGTGACAACTTGAGAGCATGACCTCTACATCCCATGGTAGGACAGTGTCCATATGAGCATATCGGGAGGCAGTGAGAGAGGTGAAGTACTATAGGCTCCACTACAGGAAGGCAGCACTAGCAACATCTTGGGTGCCAAAGTATTCCCAACAAATAGGGATGAAGCCACTCGAGGATCACACTGAGAGATAGGTTAGAGAGGGCAGCAGCCAGTAGGCTAGCCTCTCATTTTGACAAAGACAGTATTCATTTTTGATCCATGGGCTTTGGTTTTTTTTTTTTATTACCCTAATTTATCATATACTTTGAATTACACACTTGATCCGATCTTTGTACCATGACAGTTACTCTTGATGATATATATGAGATGTCCTACTTTACTTATGCATGATGGATGGATGCATTTAATTTACTATGTGTTATGATATGTTGTGATTTATCTTCTGAGATGCAACTATTTTATATTGTGCAATATGATGTATGCTTTATGTGATGCGATGATGTGATGCAGTGATTATGGATGCATTTCTTTTTGTATATTTTCTATGTACTTTATGGTGATGATGCATAGATGCAATATTTTATGATATGCAAGTGTGATGCTCTTATATGAATGTAACTATGTGAAATGGTTATGGTATTTATGGTATGCAATGATTCCTAAAATGAATACAATGTTACGTTGTGAAATAATGTTGTATGATAAGCAATGATTCCTAATGATATGATAATATAGTGACTTATGATATGTGATTTATGTAATGGATGATTTTCTAATGCCTAGGTGATAATGAATGTGGTGCATTGATATGAAATGATTATGTATGATGCAAGATGACCTATGAGATGCCAATGTTAATATGCAATAATGGTATAAATGTAATTTCATAGATGATGTAATGCACATGATTATGAGATGATGTGAGATGATTTATGAGATGATGTTTTATGATATGTATTTTGTAATGATTTGTGAGTGCATATGTGATGCAAGTAATGTGAAGTGTTATGATAATGTGAAATGATTATTACACGAAATGTAAATGTTTATTATATGTAATGAGTTTGTTATGACATGATGTGAATATGTATATGATAATGATGTGACTATGCATATGATGTTGTCTATAACATGATAATTATGCCATGGATGATTTAATAATGCTTATGTGATAATATCTATGATGGAATGAAAATAATAGTAATGAATCTATGATGAAATGCAATGCATTATGCTGATGATTGGTGGATGCATTGATGAGATGCTTTTGAGTAACCTTCATTGTACCATGTTAGTATGGAAAGAAGACAAAAGATAGAAGATCCAACAAGTGTACCTTATTAATGATGATGATGATCAAGAATTGGGATTTTAAAAGGGCCATTTACTTTATGTTTGATAATACACATAGGTATGATGCATCAAGGTATTAAGAACCAGGATGGCGTTGCACCTAGTGTGATGGAATTTGACTCAACAATTAGATAGGAGTACCCTTGTTCATACCTGACATATGAAACCTTATTCAGAATTTAGCTCAGATGTTCTAAACATCTCAGACCAAAACATAGAAAAGAAAGCCTTCCTATGTGGTCAACAAGATACCTAAAACATCCTCCCTACAAACCAAACAAAGCATGCACAATGAAGTTATTTTACAAGGATATCTAACAAGCACAGTAGATAAAGAGATAATGATTGTTGCCCCATTCCCTTTCTCTCTAAACTATTTTGATTAGGCATCATCGAGAGGTCATTGGAATAAATGCAAAATAAGATAAGTCAAAAAGACCAAGATAAAGCAAACAAAAAAGTTAATGTTCCTCATACAACTAGCCAAGACTAAACTACAGTGATGCCTGATGTTGATGTCCATTATAGGAAGGATGCATCCTAGGACATGTAGTGATCGGGTGATGATGAGATTGATTGGATGATAAGCTATTGATACTCTGAGTTGATTAACTTGCTAACTTACTGACCTAGACTTGAGACTTTGACGATTGAGCTTTCACTTTTAACCTGCTAGAATGGCTTCTTACTAACTTACCAAAGGATGAGAGTGACAATTGATTTATTATGAATGATGATTTATTGCGGGTAAAAGCGAGATGAGATGGATGCACCATTTTGGGTTTTTTCAAATATTTGGATGTTTTTGGTGTTTTGAAATGTTTTGAGGCTGTTTTGATTGTTGGTTTTTTCAATTTTTTGGATTTTTTGATATTTTGACCAAGAACCTAAGCTAAAGACCTATCCTAGGGGTCTCGAGAGTTGATCAAAAGATTATCCTTGTGTACGTTATATACAAAGAGACCACGTAGTTTGACTGATACAAACCTGATTACTAATGAGATAGATGGACAAACAGATTGCCATTTTATTGTGACAGATGCCTAAAGGACTGACCTAAAGTGTCTCGGGGGATGATCAAAGATCAACCTTGCCTACATTCAAGCTCAAAGATGACGTAGTTTGACATGATGACTCACTGCTTTGATTTTTGAGATTTTGATATGATTTGGATGTTTTTGGATGTTTTTGATTTTCTAATGTTTTTTGATTTTTTGATTTTAAGGAAGATCACAATAATATACACGACTCTGATCTGATGCAGGTATAGGAACATGCCCCCAACATGATGTGATAGACTACTTCAATACAGGCAAGACAAACTAACCTTAGGAATATGCTAAGTAGTACTAGGGTGGAACATGATACGAACACGAGATCAAGCTATGATACTGACACAGATGGATGATGGAAGGATTAAAGGAATGTAATGGTTAAATGAGTGATGCGGGTCAATCATAGAGATCACGGTGGAAGGAGATTGATTTATTTACACTTGGCACCTGTTTGCCAGGTTTTCACCAAGGTACTTGTCCAAAGTGCCACCAAAGTGGTTTTCACTAGAGAACGGTTTTTTTCTTTACTGTTTTTAATCCTTTTTGTGATTTTATTTTTATTTTTATATTTTTTGAATTTTTTTTTGTATTTTTGGTTTTACCCTTAAAAGATCAGGCATAAACAAATTTAAGGTGAGACTTGTTCATGGGCTCCTACAGAAGCTCCCCTTCGAGCATTGATAGTTGGTAGGCTCCTAATTTATAGCTTGTTGTGATGACGAATGGTCCCAACCAGTTGGTCTCAAATTTTCCCCTTCTCTCTAGATTTGGCATGTTCTTCTAATTTTCCTTCAATACTAGCTCACCGACTTGGAAGATCCACTTCCTAATTTTCTTGTTGTAGCTTTGCTTGAGGCAATTCTGATAGACTTACAAGTGATTTAGGGCATCCCTATAATGCTCATCTAGTAGTTCCAGCTCATTTAGTCATGAGACTCGGTATTCCTCATCTATTATGAGATTTAGCAGTGATATTCTCAGGGACAAGAGCTCGATCTCAATGGGGAGTATGACTTCTGATCCGTAGACCAGGGAGAAAGGGTGGCACCTGTTGGTATGCAGATTCTTGTGCGGTAGGCCCATAGGGCAGGATTTAGCTGTAGATTATAGTCATGACCAGAATCATTGACTATTTTCTTAAGGATTTTTAGAATTGTTTTATTGGTGGCTTCTACTTGGCCATTGCCTTGGGGATAATACAGAGTGGAAAAATGATGTTGGATATTGAATTTATAGAATAGGTCATGAACCTCCTAATTTTTGAAAGGTGTCCCATTATCAGAGATAATGGCTTGGGGGACACCGTAGCGAAAAATTAGGTAATTCAGGATGAAATTAGATATTTTCTTTCTTGTTATGTAGGCCATGGGAATGGCTTCGACCCACTTTGTGAAATACTTTGTGGCAGTGATGAAAAATTTATGGCCATTGGATGAGGTGGGGGTGATTTTACCAATGAGATCGATCCCCCACTATGAAAAGGGCCACAGTGTGATAATTGAATTGAGCTCCTAAGCTGGTGCATGAATGAGGTCCCCATGTTGCTGATATTGTAAACACCTTTTGACATAATCATGTGCTTCTCTTTCCATTGTGGGCCAATAGTATCCTATCCTCAATATTTTCTTGGCCAAAGTCATATCACTCGAGTGTGAACCGCAAATGTCATTATGTACCTCGGTTAAAGCAGTCAGGGCTTCCACAGTGTTTAGGAAACATTACAGGGTCCCTTCGATGCTCCTATGGTACAGGGTATCTCCTAGGATGAAAAAACATGAAGAATTTTTGACAAAATCTCTTTTGAGGTTTTGGGTTATGTCGGTTGGGAAGACTCCTATTCTCGGGTAAGTGTAAATTTCATGGTACCAGGGATCACCAGGACCAATGATTTCGCACAAGAATTTGAACTCTAGTACCTCAAATCTTGGTATGAGAAGCTTCTCTACAAGAAAAAATTTCTTTCAGACGTTGTGCGAGATCTCTAGGAGTGATCCAATTGTAGCCATTATGTCCATTGATTTTTTGTTTGCTCTAGGTAGTTGTTCAAATGTAGTATCAATGAAGGAATCCTTAAGGCGCTCCACCAATTTCTTGTATGAAGTCAGCTTGTCGTCCTTTGTTTGATATTCATTGTTTACTTGGTTGATTATGAGTTGTGAGTGTCCATATGCCTTAAGAGCCATAAGTTTCCATTGCACTACAATCCTTAGCCCTATGACAAGAGCCTCGTACTCTACAATGTTGTTTTTGCATGGGAATGATAGCCTATATGCTTTAGGTATGCAGTCCCCTTGTAAAGTGATGAAGAAGATTCTTTCTCCTAACCCGTGTTGTGTGTAGGATCCATCAAAATACATTTTCTCATGATCTACTATGCTAAGGTTGAAAACTGATTCATCAGGGAACTCTAAAACCAGTGGATTCTCTACATAAATAGGTGCCTCTACCAATTGGTCCACAATTGCTTTTCTTTTCATGGCCTTGTGTTCTACATATTTAATTTCATGCTCCATTAGGATCATAACCCACTTAGTTGTTCATCCTATGAGAGTTGCTTTGGAAAGTAGGTATTTGAGTGGATCTATTTTTGCAATGAGCTTGATCTGATGTGCTAGCATGTAATGTCTGAACTTTTGAGCTGCAAACATGACTGCTAGATAGGATTTCTCAATAGGTGTGTAATTTATATCATGCCCTATCATGGTCTTGCTGATGTAGCAGATAACCCTTTCCCTTCCATTTTCATCATGTTGGGCTAAGAGAGCATTAAGGGCTGCCGATGTTGTTGATATGTATAATATCAATGGTTTGCCTAGAATTGGCAACATTATAATTGCTAGTGTGAGTAGGTATTTCTTGATCTTGTTGAATTCTTGGTTACATTTTTTGTCTCATTTGTATGCTACCCCCTTGTGGAGTAGATGAGAATATGAGATTTGTTTGTTTGCTAGTTGTGATATGAATCAACGGATAGACTGGAGTCTTCCATGTAGGCCTATTAGTTGCTTTAATGTCCTGGGTGCTTCCATTTTGAGGATTTCCTTGACCTTGGCAGGATCTACCTTGATTCCTCTCATTGACATGATATACCCCAGGAGCTTGCCTGATTGTACTCTGAAGATGCACTTCTTTGGATTAAGTCAAACCTTGTACTTTTCCAATCTATCAAAAATGGAGCTCAAAGCTGATATATGGCCTTGTCTTTTCCTTGATTTAGCTAGTATGTCATCCACATAATCTTCCATCGTCTTATGAATCATGTCATGAAAGATCAGTGTCATAGCCCTCTAGTAGGTGGCTCTTGCATTCTTCAACCCAAATGGCATCATATTCCAGCACTATGTTCCCCATAGACAAGTGAACATCATCTTGTGTTGGTCCTCTTTAGCTATCATGATCTGATTGTATCCTACGAATCCATCAATTAGTGATAGAATCTCATTTTCATTCGTCATATCCATGATCATGTCAATATTTAGAAGTGGAAATTCATCCTTGGGAAACACTTTGTTCAAATCTTTGAAATCTGTGCAGATGCAAATACCCCCATTCGGTTTTGAAATAGGTACTAGGTTTGACACCCACTCTGAATAATCAATCAAGCGTATGAACCTTGCATCCAGGAGCTTCTATAACTCCATTTTAACCAACAAGACCATCTGGGGATGTATTTTTCTCAGCTTTTGTCTCACAGGATTTGCTTCGGGATATACAGCTAAGTGACGAACTACTACCTTTGTATCAAGCCCAGGCATGTCAACGTAAGTCCATGAAAATTTTACCTTTCTTTATTTTAGGAACGAAGCTAGGAGTTCATTTTATTCCATGAGAAGTGACTCAGCATAAAATGTTATGTATCGTAATTCTTTTGTTCCTAGGTTTCCTGGATTGCACTGTTCTACCAGGACTGCTGACTTTTCTTGATGAAGGGCACTGAGGGGAAGATTGAATCCTTCATCCTCTAGCACCTCAGAGAGGTTCTCATCATTGGATGCATCCTTTATTTTTACTATTTTTGGGTCAGAGAGTGCCACAATGTGGTTTTCACTCAAAGACCTTGAGATTATTCTTAATTTCTCAATTTTGCGACTGAAGGATTCAATCGTCTCCCCGTAATAGGCTTGAGTATCCAATATGATGTCAAACCTAGCTTTATGATCTCCATGTGGTACCGTATCATGTAATCCCATGAATTCTGAGAGCACCTCGTCATTTTTGAATGTGTGCAAAATCGGTGGTCCTCGTTGGTCGTAATCGATGAGTTGGGGATATACTAAGTTTATTTTGTGGTTTTGATGGTCTGACTCAAAAGATAGGGTGCTAATCATGAGTAGGGAGGAATTTTCAAAAAGCATGGGTAATTCAATTATGGTATCCTCATCATCACTACTACTACACACATCGGTTATGTCAAAGGTGAAGTTATATAAGGGAAAACCTATCGATACTGGTAGTTGAAGGGCAGTTGTCATTAGTTGAGGGGGAGTCCTGACTGCTTTAACTGGGGGACTTCTTCCATATATGGTTACACTCAGAGGCATACACCCAAGGCCAAGATTTTTCATGCACTTTTCAACAATGATAGGTTCCTATCAGCCATTGTTGTTCTTTCCTAGACTTTCATTCCTATTATACCCCATTCCCAACATTAATTGAAGTCCTTTGTTGGCATCATCCATGGGAAGGGTTGGTGCAGGTCTTTCTTCTTGATAGAGGAGACTGGATATGTCTCGCTCATCCACCACTTCTTGGCCTAGATCACCCCATCTATTAAATCGAGAGGGATCCACTTTGAATGTTTGAGTTGTTGTATTAGCAGGTTGTGGATATCCATGGATCTAGGGGATTGAGGTAACTCCCTGACTATGAAGTCTCCTCTCTTCATTTTGTATTCCCCACACCCATTTTCTTGGATTATAAGCTTGATTTCAGATATGTCCGGGATGGTGAATGTCTTTATCCCAAAAGTGGAGGCTATATTGGTTGGGTCTATATATGGAGTTGAAAGGCCTTCGTTGTTCTTTGGGACTTGGGGAATTTTATAGTATTTTTCTTCTAGGATCTTGCAGTAGGCGAAGGGCTCAAGATCACCGTAGATCATGACCTCTTGATTTTGATATGTGAACTTGATGCAGTGATGGAATGTCAATGCAAATGCTTGCATCCCATTGATCCATGGGTGCCCCATGAGGATGTTGTAAGGTAGATCAAGGTCAAGCACCTGACAGGTAGTTTCCACAACAATTGGCCCTACTTGAATAGGGAGTTGAATAGTGCCCTGAGACACTCTTTCTTGGTCATCATAAGCCCTTATTGTGATACCCTTTCCTTTTTCAATGGAATCCTCAGAGAATCCTAGATTCTTTATTAGCTGGAGGGAAGAAATGTTTAAACCTGCACCCCCATCCACCAAGACCCTCTTAACTTTGTTTTTAACAACCAGAACTTCAAGGTAAAGTGCACGGTTGTGAGATGGTTGGGTGGGTAAGTCTTGATCAAAAAATGTGAGGATATTTTGGGTGATAATGTTTTTGACCATAGCTTGGAATTGATTTATATCAAGATTGGCAGAGACAGTGGATGAAGCTAATGCTTCTTCAAGGATTTTTCTGTGGGCAGATGAAATCTTTAGCAACTCCATGATAGAGATCTGAGCAAGAGTTCTTTTAAATTGGTCCAAGACATTGTAGCCATTGG
Source organism: Sequoiadendron giganteum (assembly GCA_007115665.2). Lineage (NCBI taxonomy): Eukaryota > Viridiplantae > Streptophyta > Pinopsida > Cupressales > Cupressaceae > Sequoiadendron > Sequoiadendron giganteum. The sequence continues at coordinate 244,303,790 of CM021110.1, read as the reverse complement.
GAGTGTATTTTGGATTGGAGATGGATGCCCTAGGTGGCTGTGATGACCCAACAATGGTGACTTTTTCACCATGTGTGGTGACTCCACAATCGGCATTGACTCCTTTGATGGTAACAACAATGACCAATTAATCTAGGGATGCAACAACCCCTTCATACACAAAATTAAATTGCCATAATTTTTCTTCCCTTTGTTAATTCTTTGGTTATGGTCTAGCATCAAATTCATGTATATTTTTAGATCTTGATTGCTAGCTAGTTGTTCCACATTTATGATCTTGTCATCGATGAGGTCTTGGATGAAATTTTTCAGCGTCATGTAATTGGTTGTTGTGTGCCCCTTGATTTTATGATAATCACAAAGTAATTTTTCAGTGTACCAAGGTGGTTTCACCATGGGCTCTTGTTACTTCTCAAAAGTGGGGATTTTAATGAGATTCTCGTCTACCAATTTCTTCATGATGGACTCGACTGATTCCCCAAGAGCGATAAACTTTCTCTTGGGCGGATATTTGTTTCGTGGAAGTGGTCCCCCTTGATTATTCAGGTTGTTGATTTGATTGTTGGGAGGTGGTTTTCATACTGCATTGGTTTACGTGTTGTTACAATTGTTTTTTATGGTTGATGATATGTTTGGATGTTCTCCTTTAGGGCACTAATCATGACCTTGGCGTCGACCACATCATCATTGGTGACATTCCTTTTTTTCTCCCATGTGCAAGGTTTTTTTTTTATATCTGGTGGATGGGCGATTATCCCAAGGTTCAGGATATGTGGGTGTACCCCCTTGTGCAATAAGGGCCCATTCGATGTTGAGTGCCTTGGGGATCAACTAGACATACATGGTGATGCACTGCATCTTGAGATGGAATGCCAAATTTTTCTCAAGATTGGAAATGATAGAACAAATTTGTTACTCCTCCGACATGGCCCACTTGCTCTGATTGGCCTTGGATTGCCATCATTTCAAGAAGGAAGTGAATGATTCCCCTTTTCCTTGTGTGAGCACAAATAGTTCCTCTAGACTAACATCCATTCCATTATTGAATGCATAATTCTTTAGGATCGTGTCTACGATCTCTTGGAATGTTCTAATGCATGTAGGTAAGTGAGAGAACCACTCCATGGTAGAACCATCCAAGCTTCAAGGAAATAGTTGCATTAGATATGTATCATTGTATGTGAATTCCATGTAATGTACTTGGAATTCCTTGATGTGATCTTCAGGGTTTCCCAATTCCCAATATTTGTCAAACTTAGGGATTTTCAATCCCTTTGGAAATGGTATCATTGCAAGGCTCCTATCAAAAGGATAGGGACACAGATTGTCAGGTTTCCTTGTTGTTTTTCCAGATTGGAGATCGAGCACTTGCTGCGAGAGAAGTTTGATTTGTGTTGTCACATCATCTTGCGGATCAGGAGGTGGAGTGAACGTGTTTTGAGGTATTTGATTGACAAGTGGAATGTTGGTGGGATTTTACTGTAAGCTTTGTTGAGTGAGTAATGCCTACATTTATTGTTGGTTGTGTTTTTGATGTGTCAACAAAGCTTGTTGTTGGTTTTGCTATTGAGTTGCTTGTTTTTGTGATTGATACTCTTGCAAGGCTTGTTGATATGCTTGTTGATAGATTTCTTGCAATTGTTCCTGGTATTGAGCTTGATATTGGGCTTGAGATTGAGCCTGTGCTTGTTGGGCTGCTTGCACAGCCTAGGTATCTTGTGCGGCTTGTGTGGCTTGAGCTGCTTGTGCAGCTTGGGTGGCTTCTTGTTGTTGTAGTAAAGCTTGGACTTGTGCAACTTGTTTCCCCTATTTTTCCTATTGTGTCGCTAATTGCGCTTGCACTTGCTGAGCAGCTAGCTGTGTAGCTTGTTGATTTTGGATTCACTGAAGTTCCTTTTGATAGGTAGCCTGTTAAATTGCTTGCAACACAGTGCTAAATGAATTTTGCATGTTGGTTTTTGGAGGTGGTGGCGATGGATTGGGAATAGTGTTGGTTTTTGTGATGAGAGGGATCATTGCAGTGATGATGGGGGTTTGGGTGGTGGTTGGCGTGATTGAGATGCTTGGTCCTTCGATGACCATATTTTGAGATACTTGGGGGATGGTAGATCATGTGTTGATTACTGAGGTTGCTTGAACAATTTCCACCTATTGTTTTGATATCGATGGCAAGATGGGAGGATTCGGTATGATGTTTTGATTCACGATTGGAGGATTGCTCAATTTTTCTTGATTGATGGTGGGTAAAGGGGGAAGACCCAACCCAAGGGGTGATGCGGATTTCAATGGTAATGGTGGAAATGATGATGTATTCCCTTGGAAAAGTGATGAGGAGGGATCAAAGATTCCTCTTGTTCCGAATAATTCACCCTCTCCTTGTGAGACCATGGGGAGAGAGGTTTGCGCGTTGAGGGGATACACCGGTGTTGCGTAAAAAGAGGTTGGATTGGTGGGATCATGAAATGTGAGTGGAACATATGGGTGCAAAGGATTTATTGAGATGGATTGATACGGTATGGTGTCTGCATCTGAACCTCGATTGCTCACAAGGGGATTTGTTTGAAGTGCCTGAAGCAATGAGCTTCCCTTGTTAACAATCGCTTGAGTTGGAGCAATCGATGATGTGATTTGCGGGATGCTTTAGGTGACTCTTTAAAATTGCAATGATGAGATTGCGGGCATGATCCCAGGAGTCCTCTCCACAATAGTTCTTATGTCATAGTCGGAAGGGATTTTGGCCCCTTCTTTCGCTAACTCAAACATGTATAGAGAGGAATTGAGCCTCAACATGGCATTGGCAATTCTATGAGTCTCAGGATTTTGAACCATTTCAATGATTTCATCTTGTGTAATCCCTGATACATTGTTGGTGATGTCCTCCACTTGAATCTCCTCTTGAGGATTTTTATATAGTGGAGGGAGATTGGTTATAGGATTTCTCAATCCAACGAGATTCATTTCAGGAGCAGTTTGGCTTAGATCACTCGAAGTTGATGTTTCTTTGTTGAATTCCATGTTCTTCTTGTGTTGCGATCTAGTTTGCACCATAAAATAGGGATCAGTTTTCAAGAACATGTGAGATGAACCTATAATTATTTTAGATTGATCTAATATTTAGGCACAAAAAGAGAAGAAATAGGATAGTTAAGGATCAAATGATGAGGATGAGATAAATGGAAGATGGGATATACGAAAGATTGAACTCTTTGGGAAATATTGAAGGAGATTCTATACTTTTAGGACTTTTATTTGATTTGATTTGATTTGGATATTGAACTTATAAACTCTAAGAGGTTGGGTGTTATCCTAGAGTAGACTTGTACACAAGATGATAATTTAAATAAGTGTGTAAAGAAGGATTCATCAAGACACCCCTATTCAAACAAGATGATTTTGATTTGATAATGAACTTATAAACCTCAAGATGTTGGATGTTATCAAAAGGTAGATTTGTTCACAAGGATTGATAATTTGATCAAATGTGTGGATAAGGACTCATATACAAACATCTAACGAAACAAGATGATTTGGATTTTCCAAAAGGTCTAGCATGAATGATGTTTTTAAGATTTCCAAGAGTTGTTGGTGAGATGATTTTTTGATTTTGATGTTTTGAGGGATGGATGAGAATGATGATTTTGATCCTAGATTAGACCTAGATAGGACTCCTTTCTACAAGACCTCAGTGTTGAAGAACATGTTTGGTACTTCCTATGTAATAAATGCAAACGTTTGAAAGAGACTTGGATTTTTTTGGCAATAGAACTCATACAAGTTAGGATTGTTCCTTGAAGATTTTTTATAAAAAATTTAAACTAACCTTTCTCTAGCTTCATGAAGCCTTGAAAGAAGTTCTTCACGAGCTTTTGGACTAAGACTTTTGAATTTTGGTTTTTGGATTTTGATCTTTCAAGAAATCATTTGGAAGAACACATATGTGGGGTTCAATTTTTTATTAGCTTTGCTTAATGACTTATTTTTACCACAAACAATTCTTGATTAGATTTTCAAACTTGATGTCCAATGTCCTAACTTCTTCTCATTCCACAAAGTCCATTATTTGGAGAATCGAGGAAATAAAGGCAAAATTTTTGTAATGTTGACTTTAGTAAAGAAAATTATGATTAAACCCAACTACTTAGATGCCTCTAAGGATGTAATCCCTAGGGAAAGCAAGAGCACTTGGATTTTTCAAAGGTATTTGCTTCTCCTAAAAGGTTTTAAATCTTGAGGATTTTGTGGATGTTTTTTTTCCCAATATTTTAGATCCAAGCAAAGTGTTTTGATTTCAAGAATACACACAATCCTAGGGTGAAAAGACAATATTTGTTGGGTCCCCACTTGGATAAATCCAGCTACTCTTACTCTTAACGGATGATTAGATGCTTGACCACATAGGCTCCCCCTTATAGTGCACTCACTTCTCGGGTCAGGCAAGCATCAGTACCCATGAATCTCCCATGGCATACTTCCCATCTCTACGAAAATTCATAAGAATGTGGGGTGGCTTCAAAATGACCTTTCTTGCACCAATAAATAGTTAAGGATTTTGGCCTTTCTAAACAAGTGGTTTCAATGTGGGCATTCCATTCATGGGGGACCATCCATGTAGCAAGAGACCATTTTTTCCCTTCTTGTTGGAATGATCCTCGTGATACTCAAACTTTCCTTGAGTACCCACAGTTATATACTAGCTAGAAGTCGCTTGGCTTTAGCGTGTTACCGGTTGGGTCATTCCCTGGGGTGATTACATTTTCCCACCAAACAAGCCCTCTATGGATAAACAAAAGCAAGCAAGTACATTCATATTTCGATCGATCTTTATTGAGAAACAAAAGAGAGAACACTCACAATGTACTCCACTCACACTCACAATTTTTGTTTAATTTTAGGCACCCAAATTGAAATGTGGAGGTAATAAATTACACAACTTAATATCATAAAAAGGACTTTTGATTCTCAAGATCGCTATAGAGCGCAAGAGAAGTGCATACATCTTTTTGATGATATTAACTTGTGAAAGGGATTACAAAACACATGGTCATTTTAACCACAAAGCATAAATGTGAATTATTTTTAAGCACCAATTTGGAAGTGTGATAATTGTTTGTTCACTGATTAAACCCCAAAACAAAATCCAGTGAGTTTGCCTATGATTCTTTTTAGCCTTTTTCCTTGTTCTTTTTAAGCCCAAATGAAATTTAGTGATCCTAAAAGCAAGAATATAGCAACTCCTTGAATGAGGGATTATAATTTCTCCCCCAAAGAGTTTAAAAACACTAGATACAATGTGTTAATGATAACATGAATGAGCCTTGGTCTTTGTTTTATTTTCTCACTTCAATCAAGCCAACCTGCAAAAATTGGTTAATATTGCAAAAACAAAGACTAAAAACTAGTTAGAAGTCCAAATAACAAAAATGGAAAAAATGCATGTCAAAAATAACAAAATTTTGTCTTTTACCAAACTGTAGCAGTGCAATCCGTGGGTGCGATGCAGTTTGGAAAGGTCAACGACGCAATATAGCATCATTGATGATTGAGAGCGGCGCTTTGTAGTAAAACAGTTACCGCAATTGTGGCTCTATTTGACCAACAACATGGTTTGTATTAGTGACTCACTTTAAAATTCAAATTTTATTGGCAAGAAGACACCAGCAACGGAGTTTGGAATTTGGATCGGCGCAATATAGCGTCGCTTTACTGATAGCGACAGAGTTTCTTGTAGACAACCAAAAAACACAAAAAAACATGGAATTTGTCAAAAAACATGATGAATTCCTCTAGATTCACCCTCCTAGCACCAAAATGTGAATGGTGTTTCTATACCTGCACAAACACAAAGAACAAACACAATATTAGATCAAAATGCAAGTTAGAAGCAACATTCCCCATGAAATTAGATTGAAACATCAAAGTAGGAAAATAAATGAAGAACAACACAAATGAAAGCAATTGAATCCTATTCTAATGAGGAAACTTTCAATCCCATGGGGGAATTGGTGTCATTTATGTGTAGAAAATGGCCCTTTCCCAACTCCTTAGTGTGATTTGATGAAGATTCTTGATTCCTTGATGCAATGTGATGATAACCTTGATAAACTTGATACAAAACTATGAAATTCAAAATGCAATGGATGAAGTTGTGAGTGAAATTGAGTATAGTAAGCTTGCATAGATTGTGGATGATCAATTTAATAGGAGAAGCCCTATATTTATAGATTTGAAGAATGAAGGAATAAGAAAAATGGATGAATGTGGTACAAAGGACCAACCAATGAGAGGAGGCCACTTGTCCACATGTGATTGGAGGAGGAATGAGCACATTTGGATGAATGTGCAGATAAATATGGTTAGGTGGATTTGAAATTATTGAGTTGACAAGTTTAGAGGGAATAATAAAATGAAGTAAATTCCACTTGGCTCAAGGCAAAGGACATGTAAGAGGCCTTTAATACCTTGTTGGAAGTACTCATCCCTTTTGGAGATATTTTTGAATTGGAAGAATAGTCCACAAAAGATGCCCTTTTGAATGGAAATTGATGAATTTATAAATCAAACAAACTGATTTATTGTGCAAGTTGCAAAATCTAGAGGATTAGAGTGATTAGGATTAGGATTAATCATGATTTGATTAATTTAGATGAAGATTGGATGATTTGACAATTTTGACTTAGATTTTAGGATTTAAATAAATCAAAGTTGAGAGGAATAGTGATTTAGATTTAATTAAATAAAAATTGATTTATTTAATTAAAGAAGTTGGTGTTAGATTAAATCAAATAAAGATTAATTTATTTAATTCAAAGAAATGACTTTAGAGATTTAATTAAATAAAGTGAATTATTTAATTAAAAGAGAGACTATAGGATTAATTAAATAAAATGATTTATTTAATTAAGAGATGAAATGTGATGAATTTAATCAAATAGAGATTATTTAATTAAATTAATTAGTAAAAGGGATGATTTAGGAAGAAACGATGTTAGTGAGATCAGGATCAGGTGTGTAGGATCAATTTGTAATTTTTCCGTGTCTACAAATATATCATAATGTATTATATATTATGATATATATTATTTAATATATATTTCATACTATATAGTATTATATTATTTATACTATATAGTATATAAATAACATATTATATATTATATATACTATATAGTATATAAATAATATATTGTATATTATATATACTATATATTATATATCTAATACTCTCTCCCTCTCTAGCTCTGGCACTACTACTGATATCCAACTTGTATTTTGTATTGAAATTTTGAACACAATAATTAAGCATATTCTTTTCAAAATCCTAACCTCCCAACTTCATACACCCACTAACGGCCTTAATGGAAATATTACCCTTTTGAAAAGAAAGAACCGACACATTGAACCTACCTCCACCCAAATCGAAGACGAGAACACTTCTTTCTCCAGCGAATACATCATGGGAGCCATAAGTTATAGTTGTGATCATTGGCTCGATAATTGTTCACACGAAATTGAGGCCTACAATCTTACCAACAGCCTTTGTGGCCCTCTTCCATGCATCATTAAAATAAGAAGGCACAGTAATAACCACATTCTTCACCATGCACTCAAGGTATTTTTCAGAAATGGTCTTCATTTTCATGAGCAACATGGATGAGATATCTTCAGGCACAAATAACTTAGGTTCTCCTTTGTAAGTGGTCATTGGATGAGAGTCTTATCATCCTTCCCTTGGATGATGGTAAATTCTAGAATTTCATGTTGTCCTACACACAATAATTAGATGAGCGCCTTCCAATGAGTCACTTGGCATTAAAGACAGTGTTAAAAGGATTGTTTTAAATCTGGTGCTTGACAACATTGCCAACAAGTCTCTAGGAGGAAGTAACTATATAATTATCTCTCCCTCTCAGGTCTCTCTCTCTCTCAAGTCTCTCCCACTCCCTCTCTCCCTTTCTCTCTCAGGTATCTCTCTCTCAAGTCTCTCTATCCCTCCCTCTCTCTCTCCCTCTCCCTCTCTCTCCCTCTCCATCTCCCTCTTAGGTATTTCTCTCTCCCCCTCTCCCTCTCTATCTCTCTCTATCTATCTCCCTCTCTCTACCACTCCCTTTGTCTCTCTCTCAAGTCCCTCCCACTCCCTCTCCCTCTTTCCTTCTCTTAGATATCTCCCACTCCCACTCCCTCTCCCTCTCTCCTTCTCTTAGATATCTCCCACTCCCACTCCCTCTCCCTCTCTCAATATCCATCTCCCCCCTCTCTCTTTATCTCAATCTCCATATCCCTCTCAAGTCTATCTCTCTCCCTCCCTCCCTCTCTCCCTCTAAAGTCTCTCTCCCTCTCCCTCCCTCTATCTCTCTCTATCCCTCCCTCCTCTCTCCCTCTCGGGTCTATCCCTCCCTCTCTCTCGGGTCTCTCCACTTCATCTTTCCTCTCTCTCATCGGTCTCTCTCCCTCCTCCTCCCTCTTTCTACCTCTCTCTACCTCTCTCTGCCTCTCTCCCCTCTCTCTCCTCTCCATCTCCCTCTCAAGTCTTTCTCTCTCCCTCTCTATCTCTCTGTCCCTCTCTCCCAAGTCCCTCCTCTCTCTCCCTCTCCAAGTCTCCCACTCCATCTCTCTCTCACTCCTCTCCATCTCCTCTCAGTATCTCTCTCCCACTATCTCTCTCCTCTCTCCCTCCCTCTCTCCTCTCAAATATCTCTCCCTCTCCCTCCCTCTATCTCTCTCTCTCCCTCCCTCTCTTCCTCTCAGGTTTCTCCCACTCCCTCTCTCTCTCAGGTCTCTTCCACTCCCTCTCTCTCTCAAGTCTCTCCTTCTCCCCTTCTCAAGTCTCTCTCCCTCTTTGGTCTCTCTCTCTCTCCCTCTCCAGTCTCTCTCCCTCTTAGGTCTCCCCCTCTCTCTCGTATATGCCTCCCTCCCAAACCCCTCTCTCTCAGGTCTCTCCCTCCCTCTAGCTCTTGCAAACCCCTCTATAATATATGTATGTATAGGGAAAGCTTAAAATATTATACAATAAATAAAAAATATCCATTATGTTTATATTTTTACCAACTGAATAATATTTATGCATAGGCGAAGCTTCAAATTTTCTACAACAAATAACGGATATTTGTTTGCGTTCAATTTTTATAAATCAATAAAAATACATAAAACCAATATTATGTATTATAAAAATATAATAAATGTATTGTATTAATATATCATAATATATTATACATTAATATATCATAATATATTATATATCATATATTATGATATATACTATATAATGAATTATATATAGTATATTTAATATATATGTTGGCATAAAGATAAAGAAAGCCAAGACTTAGCCTTCAAAATCTCATGCAATAATATTAGACAAGATTATTCATACTTGTAAATCTCCAAGAAAAAAATAGGTTCTTTATTTATGAGTTATGCATATCATCTTCTTTGCACGAAAAACTCTCCTTGTTTCAATGTTGAGTACAAGGCTTCATTTTATACATTAAAGAAGACCAAAATAGACTCATAATAATATTCCTTTATTTAGGGGAATCACAACTACCCCTAAAATTATTCTAACCTCTTAAGCTTTATGCTAAAACTGAAAGATTCAAATCACTACAAAATTATTAACAACAAACTCGTGAACCTAGAAATAACAAAACATTAATAAGAATTACATGTAAACAAATGATGCACCTACATCAGACTACTAGGGAACAAAATACTTCTTCATGGGCTCTTGTCCATGAGTTCATTGATATTTCCACCATGCTTGGTTATGTCTGAAGTTATCATCCATGTCTGCATCTTCAACTAGTTGACCTTTCCATTTAACTAAATATTGAAAATATTATTTACCTCTTGTCTTTTTAACCATCTTCTTGTCTAAAACCTCCTCAAACTACAAGGGTTCAACTATAGTAATTGTTTCTCCCATTGAATTTTATGTTATTTTTGAACATCAGATGTATCTATTGATTCCTCTATTTCTCTTTCCTTGTAAGGGTACAAATCTGCAACATTAAAAATTGGAGAAATTCCAATGTTAGGTGGAAGTGTAACTTCATATGCATTTGAGGAAAACTTCCTCACAATTTTACAAGGCCCAATCTTTTTTAGCTTCAAATTATTATATTCTCTCTTTAGAAACCTTTCTTTTTTGAGATGTGCCAACACTAAATCACCAATTTGAGAATTCAATTCTTGTCTTTTCAAATATGCTCTTTTCTTATACTTTTTGTTACTTTCCTATAATTTCTTCTTCACATGTTCATACAATTCCCGCATGGCTATAGCTAAATATTCACCTTCAACACTCATCTCTACTTTTCCTAAGTCTCTCAATTCATAGACTCCTCTCGAATGCATTCCATACATAATATGAAATGGACTTAGTCATGTACTTCTATTTGGTGAGTCATTATAAGAAAATTATGTTTGAGGTAATACATGATCCCACTGCTTGGGATGTTCACTATTCATACTTCTTAAAATATTTCCCAAACTCTTGTTTACTACGTCTGTTTTCCCATCAGTCTGCAGGTGGTAAGCTAAGCTAAAGTTGAGACTAGTTCCAAACATTTTCCATAAAGTTCTCCAAGAATTTCCCACAAATCTAGTATTCTTGTCTAAAACTATGCTTTTGGGAAGTCCATCAACCTCACAACATCTTTGAAAATAAAATTTTCCATATGAGTTGCATCACTTTTCTTAAAACAAGGTATAAAGTTATCCATGTTTGAAAATCTACCGACAACAACTAACATTGAGTCATTACCCCTTTTAGTTTTAGGCAAACCTAATACAAAATGCATACTTACAGAGTCTCATGATCTATTTGGGATTGGAAATGGTTTGTATAGCCCATTTTTTTGGCTTCTTCCTTTGGCATACTAGTGATGAAACACTTCCACACCTATCTTCTCCCATACCTAACTGGTAACACACAATTCCACATTCTTTGACTCGCCATAACTTGATACCCAAAACAATGGTGGCCTATTCCATTATAGACAACCTATACATTGCAAGCGACAAGAATCTTAAAGCTTCGATAGCATCCTACAACATGTTGATTCAACCAATTCCAAAGGGGACTAACAGGAAACAAACTCACAAAATAATAATGACATGAAACAGAACTAACGAATCAAACCACATTTCATTCCATTGAATACAAAGAATTGATTCCAATACAGGAAAACACCGTTGGGGGAAAACATAATTTTAATGTATTTATATTGATGCATATAATTGAGTACAAGGATTCCTAAAGGATTAACTTCCAATGCCGACATTCCACTCCCAAACTTCACTTAACACTTCTTCTACTGTTCTTGTACCCATTCTAGCTTTCTCTACATACACTCCTACCTATACCTACTTCTCACCAATTGTTTTCTCCTTCGACCAAATTTGTCCATCGATATCTCCTTTATCATTTTTGTTATGTTCCCTCTACCAAGGATCATTCGGCCTCTTCCATAGCATTGAACTCTTCCTCCTTAGATAGCAACATCATTCTCTTTCAATGTAGTTCATCCACAAACACAAAACTTCAGAATCAACTTCTTCTAGTCATTGGCATCCTACTTGGTGAAACTCGCGAATGTGGGCTTTGGTTTCTGATAGAGCTTACAAATTTTTGTTGGTTCCATGAGAAATTCTATCAAGCCATCACCCTTGTGCTTAGTGGTCGCATATTAGGGTTTAGGGGTTTGTCACCCTTGTTGAAATTTTCACATATATTGAACCCTTATGTTATATTTCCACGTTGACCTATTGTACTAGGTCACTGGTCATCCTAGTTGTGACTTATGGTGTCATGCCTGTTATTTTACCGGACCCCTTTACCTATCTCGTCGGTCCTTTTCCGTGTTGGGACTTAATTTTAATCCTTGCTTAATATCGGGCTAATAAATTTTTAAAACCTTAGACTCACATCCAAGTTTCATTCCTTAAGGGTTGTGCCTCGTATGCCTAGTTGGTCCCCTTTTTATGAATAACATGTGTTGCATGTGCAGGCTTGAGGATCATCAGATCGATGGATTTGATCCTGGTCATTCCCCACTGGCCTCGCAAAGACTTTAGATAATGTCACTAACGTATGGCGAGGTGTGTGAGATGTTGCCACTTGTCGCATATGGTAATGGGGCCCAACCCTTGTTCACTAGTACTTTAATAAAGGGTTTTCCAATCTACAACCCTTGTGTGATGATGAATATTAATCATGGTAATTCCTTACCAGCCGCACATGATTAAAATAATAGTCTTAAATATGTTGCAAGGTGTGTGAGCAAGTGACACATGGACTCATTTGGTGACACGAGGAGGTTGTTTGGGGCCCGTGAATGACATGTGTGTATTCTGACTAGGATTGTATCGTTGGCCGATAGGCCTGCCATGTGACAACATAGAAATTTCAAAGGTTTTTGACTCAATCTGAGTCGTTCAACATGCCAACTTGTTGACGACCCAAATTCAAAACATTGAACCAACCATGTGATGGTTGTTTGAGCTCTGCTAATGGCAGACATTAATGGTGTAAGATTTTTGATGGATATCAACCTAATTTCCATGTGTGTGAGGGGTTATCTCCTAGCAATCATGATGAATAGTATGCCAATTTCCATGAACCTGGAAACTAACAATGGTGAAATTGACGTCAACGAATAATCACTCGCTCACTTGTGCTATAGTTGCAAAATTGATAATCACTTCATCAATTTGTTTGATAAATGCTTGCTGGCTATTCATTTGCACCATAGCAATTAAGATTCTGAATTCCTTTGTGCTTCTGAATTGAGTGGTTGTTTCTTTTGGAAGGGGTTTGGGTTTGTGTGCAAGATAATCAAGCCAACTACTTTTATTTCGCTAGTGCGTAGGTCTGCAAGAATGGATATGTGAAGGTCATGAGAGGAGGCACAATAATATGAACAAAACACACTTCCAAGCGATCTTGAATCTAATGAAGAAGACATGGGGTCCCTCCCGGGTGTTACTTGATGCAGTTCTCAGCTTAAGGGTAAAGTTGTGAGATCTGAGGTGACGAGCCATGGAAAGGAAAAGAGGTCTGTGGAGCTTGGTGAAGGATTGAAGGACAAGAAAAAGTTCAGTCGAGGCTCTCTGGGGTAGGATAATTCACCCATTGATGTCTCTAGCACCTTTGGTACTGATGGTTCTGAGACTGATTTTGATTATCGCAGTTACCTTGTGGCTCTGACTGAATTGGCTGATGAAGATGAGGAGGTCCTCGCGGTATATCCAACTACCGAGGTGGCACCATCTATTGTTTTTGGATCTAATGTTGGGAGGGGTTTTGATGAAGATAAGGTGGTGTTGTTGCCTCCCACTAAGGTAAAAACATGGAGCATTCATCTATATCATGGTCGTGGTGCCAATTCAAGTTTCGGGTGTTGATATGGTTTTCTAGGTTTTGCAATTTTGTTCTGGTGCTATTATTGTTTCTTCTTGGGTGTGACGTGGACATAAATGACAAATCCTTGATGGAATTTTGCTGTGGGTATGGTGACACTAACTAATAACCTAAGTTGTTGCAAAATTTTGATTCCCCTATTCACTGAATGATTACATCCAATCGTGTGGGAATCTTGAAATGTGAACGAAATTCCATTTTGAAATGAAATTTTGTTTAAATGTAACTGCAATGGGCCCAAATCTTGTTTCTCTCTTATTCTATAAAAGAGATCTCAAGGTTCATTGTAGGGGTCATATTTTTGGATCCTAAAGGTCTAGGTGGTACATACTGAATGCATATAATGCAAAATTTGGGATGAATTAGCTAGTAAATTATTTTGGGTAGGGTTTGTATATGAAATTTTCTTAACATGTCCTATGTAAATACTGATATTGAAAGAAATCTAAAAATTCAAGGTAATTTCTCTCCTATGTGTGTTGTGACAGGATATGAATTAAATTATCAAGGGTATTTATGTTTGTCTTCAATAGTTCATTTGAATGCATGATTCTATTTCTTGCCTTAACTTAATGAGTTAATAAAATGCTTGAGAAAGGATTGTAAGCCTGTGATAATGTGCTAAGGATCTAATAAGGAGTGTTTCTTTGAATACTGTGAGTCTTATGATGTAATACATTCTGAGAAATGTTCACTAATGTCAGGGTTGAATGTTATGTTTGACTGAATATTTTATATGTGACTCATGCCCAATTTGATGAGGCACTGGCTAGCTCATTTGGGATTCTTTTAAGTAATTAAAATCAGAAAGAACCTACAAGTGGATTCAAGGTCAGAACATTACCTAATTTGAATTCTATCTGTTATGAGATGCAAATCTTATATAATACCTATATTCCTAGCAAATATGCGGTTATTTGTGTAAAGGTTAGCCAAACCTTTGATAAATCATGTATGTATGCAAGTTAGTAGGAATTTATCTGTGTGTGAAGTGTTCTTGCGGTAATGGATATCGAATGAACACAGATAGGAACACCCTCCTTGGCCTCACACAACCTAAAGAGTAGGGGTAAATCCTTGAGAAGCTTTACCTATCAGTTGGCCACTAGCTTTGATAAATCTTAAATAAATAGGTTGGCTACCTCTTAGAGAATTTCAAAGCCTAACTAGAAAAAGCACCAACAGTTTCTACTCCAAAATATGGTTGCATTAATTCCTATGCAACTCCACTCTTCTCATGTTTTGTCATCTCTTTTTTCAAAACCCCATTCTCCTCTTTGGTGTAATTTTCTCTCAGCCAAATCAAATCAACCTCCCTTTTTACAAACCGATGACACTTTCCCTACCTAAGTCATTCCCTCTCCTTTTTTCCAAAAGCCATTTTTCTTCTCTTTCTTGATCGATGTAACTGCTTTTCCTATTGTGCAATGAGAAAATACATACAAATATCATTACCATTTAAGATTTAACCACTTGTCAAAGATACAAAGCAATAGGAACCAGCCATAAGAAACTCAAAATTTCCAAAACCAAAACAATAGAATTTGTAAGCCAAAATTGAATTTGTGATGCCCCTGCATCAAAATCCCTAGGGGACTAAAAGATCATGTGCTCCTGCAAATGGATTCATTGATCAAACTTATTCCTCATTGTTCCTTTTCTTCCAATTCTTCCAACATCATTTTGGAATGACCTCCATAATTCTCCAGCATTTCTGCCCACTATTTTTCTTCACTCTTGAATATAAAATCTTCACTTGTCATCCTTCTCCATAAATTTCTTATCCCATCATCAAGACAAACGATTATATAGAAATTAAATATTTCCCTGTCTTCAACCTCCTTCACCCTTGACAACTTTCCTTCCACAACATTATTCCTGTTTATACAAATCTGCATTTAGGTCTACATAATCTTCTTGTAACATCCCAAAGGGAAGTACATCATCTTCACAATTTATTACAACATTCAACCTATCACGTGTATCAATCACCTTTTCTAGCCACGTTTCTTTGATGGCCAACATTTTTATCAACAAATCATCTTTTTCCTTAACATTCACATTAAAAACCTCAATGTTCTTACCCAAATTAGCATTTATCACTTGATACTTTGGCCCATATTCTCCCTTATTCAACATAGAAAATGAATCTAAAACATCATCCTCATGAAAGACCAACAAGTTTACCTCTTCATGGTTTTCTACAATAATTTCCTTGTCAACAATTGTAATCTGCATCTTTTCCATCTTTTCTGCCCTATTTTCCTACATATCTACATTGGCAGTCTTCTCCATCCACTCCCTTTCAATGGCTAAAAATTGTTCCCATAGATCTTCCTCTTTGTTATTACTTGTTGAACTTTCTTCATATTCCATCTTTATTGTCTCTTCTTCAAACAATTCTTTGCCTTTATCTTCTTTAGTTATTTTACCTTCTTTGATCTCCTCATCTAGAATACCTTTTCCTTCCTCACTCCAATCTATTTCTGCTCCATTATCTATCTCTTCTTTATTTGTTGCTCTTTCTTGGATTCCTTCACTTTGTAAGTCTTCATCATACCATGGTTTTGTTTTCCACTCTTTATTTCTATTCTTCTCCTCCCATTCCTTATGCATTCTGATTTTCTTGTTTCTCCTTTCTTTATTTTTCATTTTCTTCTCATATCTATCTCTTCTCATAATATTTCCATCTGCAAGCTTCCAATACTTCAACTCATGTTCATACGCATCATGGTCATCTTCATTCAAACTCTTTTCTTCAACAATCACATTCAAATATTTACAAACAATAGGATTAAAATCCTCCAAGTCAACCTGTATACCCTTTTTCTTGCTCTTGTTGTATGCAACCTTCTGAAAAACTTCTTTCATACTTTTTTCAATCTACATTTCCTTTTCCTTTTGGATAGGTTCTACTATCACCTCAACTTCTTCTCCTTTCTTGTTTTCTTCTTCTGCATAACTCTTATTCTCTTGTGTCTTAATCTTCCACACCTTATTTCCCATTGTTGTGGGCTAACATTTTCATATTGATGCATTTGTTCTCCACTATCTAAGTTCTAATTTCTGCCTTATAGCATCTTCCTTATCCTTCTTTACTTTCTAACTTATCCTCCCATCTATTTTCCCCTTGTTCTCCCACATATCTTTCATCCTTTGCATCTAATGGTTATTGTCAAAAAATCCTTCTTTACACTCTACATGTTGCCTTGCAACAACCAATTTATTTTTCCAACTTGGCACTCAATATCCATGATCTTCCATTTTTATTTTCTCTTGGTTACCTTGTATATTCACATTCCTCCTTCTATGTACCTGATCAAAACTAATATTTTCATAACCAAAACCAATATTGGAACTTTATTTTACCTATTGTCTCGGTTTTCATCGCTCATGGGCTTCTCTAATTTCCAATATTTCCTCTCCATGGGAATCTTGTCCAACATCTATGACATCTTCAAAATCATTAAAAAAATCCAAGGTATCTTCATTATCTTCCTTATCATATTGGATATCTTCAGCTCGATTCACATTTTCAGATTCTTTGCCATATCCTTCTATTGTAAACTCTTCTTGTTGGACTGTGGCAAACTGCATTTGCACAATGAATCCACCAACTTCTGAAACTCAGTTTCTTCTTCTCTCATCTTCACCTCCTTCCGTGGGTTCTCTTCTAGACCCTTCTCTTATCCATTCCAAGGTCAAATTTTGGACCTCCCTTATAAGGCTCTCCATACTTGCATACACATGCTTACAGACAACATTAGACAATAAAATAAGAGACCACAATGTCTCCATAAGTTCCTCCTTCATGGCCACTTTCCTCTTCCCTTTACTCTCTTCTTCAAATGATTCTTCTTGCACTTCTTTTGTGCTCCACTTCTTGAATTTTTCCAAGTTCTCCACAATGAGAACTTCCTTGACCTCTTTCGGTCCATGTTTCTCAATACGATAATCTCTATTGTCCCAATCTCTTTGGGATCCACTCATACTCGTATCCTCTCTTCTTAAGGCATCCATATCTTGTCTTCTTCTTCTCTTCAAAATCTCCTTCACAGGCCACTTTACTTTCTTCATCATTGGCCAAACCCAAACATAATCTTGGCTTCTTTCTTCAAGCCATTTCTTATATCTTTCTGCATCCCTTCTCAACTTTTCTAATTCTCTCTCAAATTTTGCATCTTCCTTCTTCTTGATTTCTTTCCTCTTGTCTCTCTTTGTGAGACTTTCTTTCCCAGTTTTCTTTTGTATCTTCTAATCTTCTAACAACTCACCTAGGGCTTCTTTCGTTTCCACTCTACCTGGTCTTTTGGTGCCACCCCTCTTCTTTTACCTCATCAATTTTCAACACATAACAAATTACAATCTCATATTTCAACAAGAATTAATTTCACCCTCTATATTCTCTACCCAGATCTTTTGGTAACAACCTTTCATTTTGCAACATATGTCCTAGTCCAAGAATCAATGGACACCATTAACTTCATCATCACACCTTAGAAACTCAAAAATTATTATGCCTAGACCTTTTAGGGCTCTGATACCAAATGATGACACGCTTGCATGCCTATTTGCTCCCATACCTAACTGATAACACATAATTTCACATTCTCTGACTCACCATAACTTGATACCCAAAGCAATGGTGGTCTATTCCATTATAGAAAATTTATACATTGTAAGCGACATGAATCTTAAGGCTTCAACAGCATCCTACAACATGTTGCTCCAACTAGTTCCAAAGGGGAATAATAGGAAACAAACTCACAAAACAATAATGACACAGAACAAAACTAATGAATCAAACCACATGTCATTCCATTGAATACAAAGAATTGATTCCAATATAGGAAAACATCATTGGAGAAAAACATAATTTTAATGTATTTATATTGATGCATATAATTGAGTACAAGGATTCTTAAAGGATTAACTTCCAATTTTGACAGGACACTCCCAACCTTCACTTAACATTGCTTCTATTGTTCGTGTACCCATTTGAGCTTTCTCTAAATCCACTCTTGCTTATACCCGCTTCTCACCAGTTGTTTTCTCCTTCGACCAAATTTGTCCACCGATCTCTACTTTATCATTTCTTTTGTGTTCCCTCTACCAAGAACTGTTCAGCCTCTTCCACAATGTTGAACTCTTAATCCTCAGACAACAACTTCGTCCTCTTTCAATGCAGTTCATCCACACACACAAAACTTTAGAATCAACTTCTTCTAGCCATCAGCATCCTGCCTGGTGAAACTCATGAATGTGGGATTTTGTTTCCACTCCAAAGTTTGGTTGCATTAATTCCTATAGAACTTCGCTCTATTTCTCTTGGTCCATCATCTCTTTCTTCAAAACCTCATTCTCCTCTTTTGTGTACTTCTATCTTGGCCAAATCAAACCGGCCTACCTTTTTCCCAAACTAATGACACTCTCCCTAACTAAGTCGTTCCCTCTCCTTTTTTCCAAAATTCATTGTTTTTGCTCTTTCTTGATTGATGTAACTACTTTCCCATTGTGCAACAAGAAAAGACATAGAAATCTCACTGTCATTTATGATTTTTCCACTTTTCAAAGATACAAAGAAATAGAAATGGGCCATAAGAAACTCAAAATTGCCAAAACCAAAACAACAAAATTTTCAAGCCAAAATTGAATTTGTGATGCCCCTGCATCAACTGGAAAATCTTGCATCTTGCAACAAAATTATTCATATCATCTTGCAAACCTGGCCAAAAATAAAAAGCACTTAATCAAGAAAAAGTTGTATCTTGCCCAAAATGTCATGCATGTCCTCCACTATGTTTTTCCTACAACAAGTTCTCTCTCATGGAACATTTTGGAATAGATGATTGACTCCCTTTAAACAACAATCCTTCCTGTATCATGTAATCCATCCATGAAGTATTTTCTTAGCTCACAAGATTTTTATAGGCAACAAGCTTCTTCGAAATCAACATATTCTTCATACATTTCCTTTAAATTGTCAAATCCCAATACATTTACTTGGAAATCCTACAAATTAAACTTCTTTTGCTTAAAGAATCTACAACTTTATTAGATTTCCCACTTTTATGCTTGGTGACAAATGATTTTTTTTGCAAAAACTCAACCCATTTAACATGTCTTTGGTTCAACTTTACTTGATTGGTTATAAATTTCAAGGCATGGTTATCAATATACAAAATAAATTCCTTAGGCATTAAATAATGCCTCCATTTCTTCAATGCTTGAACAATAGCATAAAATTCTTTATCATAAGAGGAATACTTCTATTTAGCCTCATTCAACTTTTCACTAAAATAAGCAATTGGTTTTTCATCCTGACTTAAAATTGCACCAACATCAAATCCACTAGCATCACACTTAACTTGAAAAACTTTATTAAAATTTGGTAATGCTAAAATTGTTTGATCTGTTATCTTCTTTTTTATTAGTTAAAATCCTTTTTCAACTACTTTTGTCCACTAAAAAGGTTGGTTGTTTACCTTGATTGTTTCTACAATTGGAACACAAATTCCACTGAAATTTTTGATAATTTTTTTATAAAAATTGGCTAAACCATGAAAACTTCTTCAAAAATATTCCATGGAGTAGGCCATTCTATTATATCTTTTACTTTTTTTGGATCCATTTTCAACCCATTTTTGGATATAACAAAACCCAATAGATTAACTCAGTTTTAAAAATGTATACTTCTGAAGATTGATTAAAAAAAATTCATGTTTCAACTTACTCAAAACCAATCTTAAGTGTTTGAGGTGTTCTTCCTTTGATTGACTATATATACGGATATCATCAAGATAGACTATGAAAAAATTTCCTGTGAGTTGCTTAAGTACTTCATTCATCAACCTCATAAAAGTACTTGGAGTATTTGTTAAACCAAATGGCATTACTAACCATTCATAAAGCTTGTCATTTATTTTAAATGTTGTTTTCCATTCATCACCTTCTTTAATTCTAGTTTGATGATACCCACTCTTTAAATCTATTTTGGAAAAATATTTAGCACCACTCAAACAATCCATCAAATCATCCATACGAGGCAAAGGAAATCTATACCTGATTATAATTTTATTGATGGCTCTGGAATCTATACACATAATCCATCCTCCATCATTCTTTGGACTCAACACTATAGGAACAACACAACAACTTAAACTTTCTTTGACCAGTCCTTTGTCAAGAAAATCATGTACTTTAACTTTGATCTCTGCATTCTCCCTTAGAGTCATTCTATAAGCTTCTTTGTTTGAAAACTAGCTCTAGGAATGAGATCTATATGTTGGCTAATACTTATTATTGGTGGTAGCTCATTAGGAAAATCATCCACAACAATATCAATAAATTCATTTAATATTCTCTAAATCTCTACAGGTAAATCAGTTGATTTTGTGCTAGTAAGAATTGCTTGTTGTTTTCCATTTAGAGAAAAATTTACCTCCTTATTCTTGATTTGATGTAGAAATTCTTTACCACTTACCATTAATACCTTAAGACTGATTTGTTCTATTGTTCCCCCATCTTTCATTGGTATGAGCGTATGCTTCTTTCCATCCGTCTCAAGAGTATAAGTATTTCTCCTTCCATCATGAATTGCATTCTTGTCATATTGCCAAGGTCTACCCAAACAAACATTACAAACATCCATAGGTATAATATCACAAATTAACTGATCTTTATAACTCCAAATCTCAAATCTACTTGGCACTATTCATTCACCAAGACTTGATGTCCTTAATGCAACCAAGACACCTTGTAGGGAGTACGGTGTGTTGTCTTTTTCAAACCTAGATTATCCACCATCTCTGTGGAAACAAGATTGTCAATACTTCCATTATCAATAATTTTCCAACATTTACCTTCTGTTTTGCACATTTTTCTAAAAAACGTATTTCTTTAGGTAGGTTCTTATATCTCCTTGTTTGATTTCAATAACTCTTTTCATCAACAAGGATTCTCCTACTTCTAGTATTTCTTTATTTGGAGGTGATCATACACTTTCTTCATTTGCTTGTGCAATATGTGCACTTCCTTGTCTTATAGAAGGATTCTCAAGATATTAATAAGATTTATGTCCATACTTATTACATTTTTAGGATCTTATTTGAAAACATCTATCTTTGCCTCTAAAATATGACCTCCTACCTCTAAAATCATTACCTCTTGTTGGTTGCTTTGGTTGCCTTGAACTACTAGCTCCATCTCTTTGAGTTTGAAATTGTCCTCTTCCTCTTTGTTGTCCTCTTTTTTGACTTTGTTTGCTGGCCAATTTCTCTTCTGCTTTTAAGGAAAACCGATATGCCTCTTCTACCATCTTCAAGGGCAACAATCTAATCTCATCTTGAATGTCATATCTCAGTCCATTAATGTATCTCGCTACCTTTATAGATGTTTCCTCCACATGACTAGCTCTGATGTTAATATTGTAAAACTTTTCAATATATTCTTTTACAGATATCAGTTTCTATTTTAAATTTTGCACTTGTTTAAACAAAGTGAGTTGATAGTCTTTAGCCATGAATTTACCTTTTAGTTTGGAGACCATTCTATCCCAACTATTGATCTTAGATTTTCCTTTGTTCCTCCTTTCAACCTACACTTTGTCCCACTAGAGAGATGTGCGACCCTTCAATCTAGTCACATAAAATTTCACTCTCTTATCTTCATCAAAATTCTCATACTCAAATTACTTATCTAGAGCACTGATCCAATCAATCAGTTATTCCACATTTAGGTTACCATCATACAATCATATATTGTAAATTATACTCGTGGTCTCGAACTTGGTCCTATAACTACTTTAATCAGTCTTCTGTAACTGCAACTTCTCCTTCTAGTTTTGCTTCTTCTTCAGAAGGCTCCACTTCTTGTTCACTGACATCTCCAGTGTTAGAATCTCACCTTTGTGTCATTTCCATGGCCTCTAACTATGCTTGGAAGTTTCTCACTTCTCTAAACAAGTCAACATTAGCAACAAGTCTTCCTCGACCTTGACCTCTTCCTCATCCTCATCCTTGTCCTCATCCTTGTCCTCATCCTCGTCCTCATCCTCTAACTCTAAATGCCATCTCTTGACAAAGAAATTATTCTCTCACACCTACAGGGGCTATTTCTTGCTCTGATAGCAATGGTGTAGGGCAGTGATCTCATTCATTAGCTGCATCTTTTAAACTTGGCTTGCATCTCCCTTGCTAAAAATAATGATCTACATTTTCTAATAGTTGCAGCTTCACTTCAGATATGCCTTATGCTTTTATTCAGCAGTTGGTTTTCTCAAAAAAATAAAACATCAATCCTCCTAATCATCTTTTTCTCTTCTTAGCTCCTTCACAAATATCATAACAATGACATCTTTGTATTACAATCTTCTGATGGTTATAGTGCTTGATTTCTGCAACCTTCAATGTTTGTCCTCTCTGCAATCTCCCAACAACCTGCTCTGATACCAAACTAGTGTAAAGATAAATAAAGACAAGATTATCCTTCAAAATATCACACAATAATATCAGACAAGATTATTCATACTTACAAATCTCCAAAAAAAAAATGGTTTCTTTATTTATGAGAGTTATGCATATCATCTTCTTTGCACGAAAATTCTCCTTATTTCAATGTTGAGTACAAGGCTTCATTTTATACATCAAAGAAGACCAAAATAGACTTGTAATAATCTTCCTTTATTTGGGGAAAGCACAACTACCCCTAAAATTATTCTAACCTCCTGAGCTTTATTCTAAATCTGAAAGATTTGAATCACTACAAAATTATTAACAACAAACTTGTGAACCTACAAATAACAAAATATTAATAAAAATTGCATGTAAACAAATGATGCACCTACATCATATACTATATCTTATATAATATATGTTTTATACTATATAGTATATAAATAATATATAATATATTATAGATTATATAATATATATTATATATCTTGTACTCTCTCCCTCTCTAGCTTTGGCACTACTACTAATATCCAGCTTGTATTTTGTATTGAAATTTTGAACATACTAATTAAGCATTATGTTATTCAAAATTCTGACCTCCCAAATGCATATCCCATCTAATGGCCTTGATGGTAATATTACCCTTTCGAACATAAAGAACTAACACATTGAACGTACCTCCACCCAAATCAAAGATGAGAACGCTTCCTTCTCTAGTGAATACATCATGGAAGCCATAAGTTATAGCTGTGACCATTGGCTCAATAATTATTCACATGAAATTGAGGCCTACAATCTTACCAACATCCTTTGTGTCCCTCTTCTACACATCATTAAAATAAGTAGGCACAATAATAACCACATTCTTCACCACGCACTCAAGGTATTTTTTAGAAATGGTCTTCATTTTCATGAGTGGCATGGATGTGATCTCTTTAGGTGCAAATAACTTAGTTTCTCCTTTGTAAGTGGTCCTTGGATGAGAGGCTTATCATCCTTCCCTTGGATGATGGTAAATGCCTAAATTTTAGGTTGTCCTACACACAAGAATTAGAGAAGAGCCTTCTAATGAGTCACTTCGCATCAAAGATAATTTTAACAAGATTGTTTGAAATATGGTTCTTAACATCGCCAACAAGTCTCTAGGATCCGAAAGTAACTAGATAACTCTCTCTCCCTCTCCCTCTCCCTCTCTTTCTCTCTCTCTCTAAGGTCTCTCCCACTCCCTCTCTCTCTCAGATCTTTGTTGACATATTTTATGCACCCTTGGATGCACATCATTTATATCCAATCAAAGAGATCCTATGTGTGCATCTTGTTGAAATCCATGATTATTTTTGATGAGCCTAGGTCTTTGAGGTTTTTAACTCTTCAATTCTTTCTGGTTAGGGTTCTGAACTTGAAAGATAGGGATTTCAAAACCCTAGTTATTTTTCCTTGTCACTTTTTGTTCTATTCACTCATTGACCTTTTTCATCTAGTTAGTCTTGCATCCCTAAGTTAAAAGGCGTTAATTTCCCCATTCGTCATTTTACCTAGGTGTCGACCTCCTACAATGTTTTTAATAACTAAGCCTTTACAACCGTGATTTAGAGATTGGACATATAACCTTAATAGCCATTTTAACCATCATGAAGGTACATTTAAATTGTCAACCCAAGGATGTGAACTTGAAATGGGTCAACATAGTATGTGCACTAGGAACTTCAAAGTAGTCATCTTCATTCTACAGCTAAGAAAGATTCAATACTGAAAGTAAATTGCATGGAAAGGAACAAAGTAAATGTTGAACATCACTCAAAAATTAAACTAAGTTGAACATGCATGAAAAGAATGAAAATCTGAACAATAAACAGGGAACTAATCTGTCTACTTTGGCTGTAGGAACAGTCACATAATGGAATTCTAGTGGCTGTAGGAACATTCAGTGCCAGATTTTGAACTAAGTACTAAACATAAACTAATAACTAATCTAACTAAACTAAAGGATGAATTACTCGCCAAGTGGGCCCCCTTGGATGAGTATCGCCTTAAACTAATGTAAAATCAAATGCTCAACTCAGAACTTCATCTTATTCATGGGGAAATGCAAATACAAAAGAGTAGCATGAATGGAAATGCTAGTATATTATCAGATACAACATCAATAACTCAACAACTCAGTAATATTTGAACTCCTGAAGAAGGAGAATCCGAACCTTATTTATCCTACCAACTTAATAGGGCACTCAACTCCCACTAATTGAGAGAATTCCATTTAGGGAAAGCCGAGAAAAGAATAGAAGGGCGGCTACACATGCAGGGAATCTAGTCATATATGCAAGTACAAATGTAGAATAAACACTGTAGTAACGCTCATGACTTCTCAACATCGTGAAAGATCAATACAAGGCGGTTGCATGCGACTGACATGGGGAATTTTCGTCGTCATCCTTCAGTTGAACTTTGAATGATTCCTCTGCATGACCAGCTGGTGGCTGCATTTCTCAAATTAGTAACCTCAAGTATGTCTGCATGAAAATGTTTGTACACATAATAATTGCACATCTATAACCACCTTAAAGAACATTCATTAACCACATGCAAAATTAATATAGATAGTTCACATAATATGCTAATGTCATTAAAACTGGCATAAATGGAATTAAACCCAATGTCTATGGTTTGAGGGAAATATTATGAAAATATCAACTTTTAATATCAAATTCCATGTCAACTTCAGAAAATACACTATAGATTCTACCCAAATTTGGACCAAAAACTAGGCTCATCACTCCTCCCAACTTAACATTTTGTTGGTCCTCCAATAGGGGAAGAACTATTTTTCTGTCTAGTCAAAGCTCTAAAATTTGCAACTGATAACTGTCCAATATCAGTGTTTGTTGAGCACAAGTCGGGGTCTCAGTAGAATCCTCCCATTCTATCAAGTCTTTTCCATCTTTGTCTTTCTTCACCAATGTCATAGCGGTAGAATCTGAAATTTGGAACAAGCCACAAGAGGATAGGTGGATGAAAAGTCAAGGGAAGCCACTCTCAGCCCTTTTCTATCCCAAGATGAATGTACCTTTCAATCCTCTTTATTGTTGCATGATAGTTCTGGATGGAATGAGGTTCAGCCTATTTCAGCTCATCAGTCAAAGTGTTCCATCTCTATGATAGATATCCTTTCATGGTGTCCTCTTTTTCTGCTATCTTGACCTCATATTCACTATAAACTGCCTCAATCCAAGGCATAATTATGTTACCATAACTAGGCCTAAAAATAGTTTTGTTCCATTCTTTATAAATATCCTTGGGGTTTCTTGATTTTTCTCTAATGGCCAAGGGGATATTGGATTCCCTTTTCCTATAAGCATTATATTTCTCTCCCCAGCTAATCTCATTTTGCACCCAAGACATGAATGCTCTTAGTTGCATATCTCCAACATACAATAGCGGGTGCTAGTCTTGGTCTTGAGTTACAGCAAAATTATGTAAATAAAACTCATAGAAAATTCTTCATTTCAGGGGAGGTAATCCTAGAAGCATTGAAAAATTCAGTGGGAGTCTTAATTGAGGGATTCAAACCTAAGATATATCTTGATAGATGAAAAGAGAGATATTCTTCCTTTAGGTGCAAAGCATCAACTCTTGGAAGGGTTATGCATTCTAAAATCTATGGCACCAGGGTTGCAATGCTACCCACCCTCTCTTTTAGAGAGGCAATCTCCTCATTCTTATCTTCAATTATTTCATCTCTCTCTTGAATTTCATTTTTCAATCTTTTCTTTTCCTTTTTCCATTCCTCCTCTCACCTTTGTATCTCTTTCCATAAATTCAAAATCATTGTATGCACTTAAAAATCAAGAGGATTATGAATTCCTACCAGGATTTTTGTCGATGGTTGCACCTCATATAGTACTATTTACATAGATTCAGGTTGTCTTACGGGCTCAAGCTATGGAGGTACAATTTCTTCTCCCACTTCTTGTTGCATGGCCTCTTGTTTTGTTTCTTTTAGTTGTTGCAGGAACTCCTGATCTAATTCTTGGTCTTTCTGCAAGAACTATGGATTCTCTTCATGCTCTCAAGTTTCAACTTCCTCTACAATGGCAGCAAGATCCGCCAGGGTCACTTTTGTTGCCTCTTCGAATACATCCTTTTCTTTGAAATTTTCCTACCCCATTAGGGCTTTTGTGCTCTTATATGATATCCTTCCACGCTTAGGGTTTCCCCATGAAGGCATATCAACAGCTGGTTTTGATTTCTTAAGAGGTCTCTCACATTTTTCTTTGGTTGTAGGATGAATAGTGTCAACCTTTCTCTTCTTAGGACCTGGCACCTCTTTTAACATAGGTTGTGTTTTGGATTTTCTTTTTCCCGCCTCTACCTCCTTCTTATGTTCCCTAGTTCTTACTAGGGTTTTAGGTGGAACATCATCATCAGAGTCCAATGAAGAACTTTCTTTTTCAAAGAGCTCTATTTCAGAGGAACTAATGTCTATAGCCCTTTTTGCTGCAGGAGGATTCATACTAGAGCTAGCACCAGAGGTTGAAGCACCAGGGGTGGCTTCACCCATGCTTAATCTCCTACTAGGCCTGTGTGGTTGAGGTAAAGCCCTATATTTTAGTTGCTTCGGTCTAAATTGATTAACATTTACAAATTCCTCCTAGGTCATCTCGGGTGTTACATCATGCAAATATTTTCAACCAACAATTTAACGAGGCAATGGTTTGAGATAGAGTTGTCCCTACCTTTTTGAGTTCCAGACACCATGATGGAGATAAGGTTATATAAGATGTTAGGCACATTCATCCTTCTCTCGTGCCTCATGTGACTCAAAATTTTGAAATGCACTAAATGTAGGTTTGACAATCGACCTTCACAAGTGATGTAACTAATAATGTGGACGGTTGCCTACTTCCATGGCTCAGGCAGAGAGGTTCTTTTGGCACCCTTCTTTTCTATACTGATTGGAGGGTCACCATGTATTGTGAATATGGCCCTTGCTAACCTGGCATCTCTAGAAACAGGGTAATGCTCACCATCAGCAGGTAACCCTGTAACTTCTACAATTCTCTTCTCAGTTGCCACAACCTCCAGTCCTTTTATTGTGGCTTTTCCCTTTGAAAATGTTCAGGCGAACTCTAGTGCAATGCCTTCATCGAAACCATCCAGCTTTAGGAGGTCTTCCAACCAACCATAGTTTCTAAATTTTGGCAAGCATTGTGCATCCTGCAATAAGGTATCATGAACCAAAGGCTCATTTCAAATTAGTCTGCCTCCTATTTTTTGCAATCACTGTCACTCTGCAAAATTCATTTTCTGTAATTTCTATCTGAAAACAAATTCCTTTTTGTAGCACTTGTTAGCTGAAATTGTCTTGCACCAATGTCAACTAAATTTTCCTTTGTTTTTTTTACCTTTTGCAATTAAAGATTATGATGGGGTCAATAATGGAAAAGATGGGGTAATGAAAAGGATTTATGATGAAAATAAATGCTGCAGAAATTTAGTGTCACATCATGGGTGCAAGTCGTATTTCACTTCAAATTTTAAATCAGCTCAACTAAATTTGCTGACACGAACAAGTCATGGATTGACATGTGGTAAATGTACCTAAATCTTTCCTTTCCCCCCCCAACCTAAATTTGGACATGTGTCCACACATGCAAGATGGTAGTAGTGATTTGATAGGGGGTATGAAAATTATGTGAACGTCCATACTAATCATACAGTGATTAAATGAATGCACTAAAAAGATAATTGAGAGAGAAATTAATATGCACATACCTAAATTTGTGGAGGATACACTACAAAGATCATGGAGAAAGTATCGTTCGCCTTTTTAGGAAATAAATTGAGCAATCAATGATGATGAAGTGGAATGATGTGAGGTGGAATGAAGTGATGGAAGAGAGAGAAAGGTGGTATAGAATGGGCAGATGGGCGGATGGGTGAAGAAATGAACTTCTACAAAATTAGAAGTCTTTATTATGACAAATACATAGCTTAATTAGCCAGAAGGAGGGACACTAGGTCCATTTCCTTTGGCTACAAGAAGCTCGGGTGTTGTAGGTTGGATGAATTGATGCATAAACTCTTCTTTGGAAGTTGGCTTGTGATACAATCTAAGACGATGGCCATTGACTAGTAATTTGAATCTGGCAGGGTCAATGGTGGTGAGTTGAATAGATCCATTGGGAAATACCTCAGTAAATTCATATGGCCTTAGCCACCTTGTTTGAAATTTTCCTTCATTGTCCTGATATTGTGAGTCATAAAGCAATGCCTAGTCACTTGGCTGAAATTTATTCTCTTTGATAAATTTGTCATGCTATTTGATTCTTTGATTCTACATTACTTCAATGTGGTGCAAGGCTATCTTCCTCATCTCATCTAAAGCACTCAACTGCATGATTCTTTCTTTTTAGGCCTCAGAAATATTCATCCCTAATTCTACTACAGTTCTAAGAGTTTTGTGCTCGAATTCAATGGGCATCATAGTTGTCTTCCCATACAGTAGCTCAAATGGAGTGAAGCCTGTAGTAGTTTTCCAAGTGGTAGGCCCAAACTACTTTTGATAATCTATTTGCCCAATCCTTTCTGTGAATAGTCATTTTTTTGGTTAGAATGGTTTCAATTTCTCTGTTGGTCACCACAACTTGTCCATTGTCCTGAGGGTGATAAGGAGTAGACTTTCTATGCCTTATGTTATATTCATTGACTAGTGTGTAACAAGTGTTGAGGTAAACTGAGCTCCTTGATCATTTACTATTTCTCTTGGCAGCCCATATAATGTGAAAATTTATTCATAAATAAATTTTGCAACCTTGTTATCTCTGGCTTGTTTCATGGCCTTGAGTTCTACCCATTTAGTTACATAATCAGTGCATACCAATATATAAGACTTACCATTTGATGGGGGATCAATGGGTCCCAAAAAATCCTATCCCCACTTGTCAAAGGGAGTGACTACTACTTGAGGGTAGAGTGGCATCTCATCTGATTTGGTTGGTCAGCCCATTCTTTGGCACCTATCACATTTCCTTGTATATCTTCATGCATCCTTGTGAAGTGTAGGCCAATAGATCATGTGTTCAAAATCTTCATTGTTGTCCTTTTGGCTACAAAATGCCCTCCATAGGGTTCATCATGACATGCATGCAAAATTTCATATGTCTCATCTTCCCTCACACATCTTCTCATAACATGATCTGGTCCAATATAAAACAATCATCCAACAATCCATGTAAAAGGAAAAGGTTTTTGAATGAGCACTCTTCTCTCTTTTGGAGAGAAGTGGGGAGGAACTCTCCCTGTCACAAGGTAATTAGCTATGTCAACATACCGGGGGTTGTGCACACTAATAGAAAATAGATTCTCATCAAGAAAGGAGTCATCTATGGCTTGATTGTCTTATGATATGGTCAGTCTTGAAAGAAAATATGCAACAATATTGGCTTTCCCTAGTTTGTCCACAATGGTTATGTCAAACTCCTGCATCAGCAACAACCATCTGGCTAACCTTCCTGAGATCAGAGTTTTATTCATGAGATATTTAACGGTTGCATGTCAGTGTGCATAAATACTTGGTAGCCTGTTATGTAGTGCCTAAATTTTTTCAGGGCGTAGATTAATGCCAGCATTTTTTTTTTTGTTACTGTATAATTGAATTCAACTCCTTGTAAGTTTTTGCTAACAAAATAAATGTCATTTTCAATGGCTCCTTCTTTCTATCCTAAGACTACTCCTATAGCATAGTCTGATGCATTAGTATGGATGTGAAAATTAATTTCCCATTTAGGTCTCTTAAGTACAGGAGCATGATTCAAAGTTGCCTTCAAGTCAAAAAATGTCATGGCACAATCTTATGGCCACTGGAATTCAACATCTTTGGTTAAGAGAGGATACAATGGTGTTGCTATTTTACTGAATTCCTTGATGAAATGACTGTAATATCTGGCATGTCCCAAGAAACTCCTAACATCCTTTTGTTTTGCAGGTGTAGGCAGATTAGCAATTACCTCAATTTTTGCAAGATCTACTTGAATTCCTTGGTGGGAAATGTAGTGGCCAAGCTACACCTTACTGCATCATCATGAAGCACTTCTCACTATTTAAAGAGATATTTTGGTCTTTACATATTTGTAAGACTTTCCTAAGATTCTCCAATGCTTCATCAAAATCAGCACCGTAAGTGGTACAGTAATCATATAGATTTCCATGCAGTCAAGGGAGATGTATGAAAATATGTTGATGAATGCTCTCTAAAAAATTGTAGGTGTGTTGCATAAACCAAAGGGAAGTATTGAATAAGCATATATCCCCCATGGGAATGTGAAGGTTGTATTCTCCTAGTCCTTAGGTGCAATTTGAATCTGATTGTAACCACTAAATCCGTCTAGGAAAGAGAAGTATTGTTTTCTTGCAAGTGAGTCCAATACTTGATCTACAAAAGGCAAGGGAAAATGGTCTTTCTTAGTAGAAACATTGAGTTCCCTCTAATCAACATAGGCTCACCATTTTCCTCCCTTCTTGGGCACAATCACCAATGGAGACACCCACTGGCTTTCTAAAATAGGATAGATAAATCTTACATCTAGCAACTTTTGTAGCTTTGTTTTGACAATTTCTCTCAATACAGGGTTGATTCTTCTTTGTGGCTGCCTGACCGGTTCACAATCATATTTGACATATATCCTATGGGTGCAAATCTTGGGGTCTAGGCCTTTCATATCATGATAATCCCATGCAAATTCATTTTGGTGGGCCTTCAGCAAATTTGCCAATGACAGTTGTTGTTTTTCTCCTAGTTTGTTGTTAATATTCAAATATTTTCCCTCGGACACCTGTACTTGTGTAGTTAACTCTATCATAGTTGTTTCATTAATACATGGTACCTTAAGTTCATATGGAAGCATTGTGTGGAACAAACCTATTGTTGTAGGAAGTTTGTCAGCAGGAAGAGTGGTTGCAGGAAGAATGGTTGTAGGAAGTTTGTCTGTAGAAATAGTGGTTGCAGGAAGATCAAGTAGATAGATAGAAGTGTCTTCACGGGATCAGCAGAACCAGACACATGAGATGGTGGCACTTCTATCTCATAATAGTTCTGAATTATATTAGATAACACTTCATCTTCATCTTGAAGCTACAGGAAAGGGCTTCTACCTAACATCATAAGTTGTGTCATAGAGTTAGCTTCCTCGGCCTTTTCACCCACATGCGGCCATACAAGATTATCCCCAGCATGGGATGGTTGAGCTGGAGGATAAAGAACAATATTTTTGGTGTTCCTTCCATCAGAAATGGTCATGTCACTTGACCAACATCCAATATAAGCATTTTTGGTTGCTAACCATGGCCTTCCAAGGATGATAGGATATTCTCCTAGTGTAGCTTTAGGAGAAATAATCATGAAGTCGGTTGGATACTCCCAAGAATCTAGAATCACCACAAGGTCCTCCACTATGCCATCAAGCTTAATAGTGGAACTATCAGGAAGTTGCAGGATAGAAGGAGTGGATCTCATACTTACAATGTTTAGTTGTTGCAGGATGTCTTTAGTCATCACATTTATTGTTGCACCCAAGTCAATCAAGCATTCTTGATGTGTATCCTGTTTATAATAACTTCAACCACAGGACTACTTGGATCATAGTACTTGGGGATAGTTACTTTTCCAAGCATGATGTCAGCTAGTTGTTCCACTACATGAACTGTAGTTGGGTCTTTCTTTTTCCTGCCCAGCTTCTTGAGGCATGCTTCTTTGATTGCTTTTCCATATATAGGAACATATTTTATGGCCTGGAAAAGGGGTATCTAGACACATATATGCTTCATTTGGTATAGAATTTCAAAAGTGGTGTCCTCCTTGTCCTCCTTTTGTTTGGAATCTTCCAATCTCTAGGGGAATGGTGGTTCTCGTGTCATCTGCTTAGCTGGAACTAGTTCAATATTTTTAGGTGCACCAGGCTGAATGGGAACATCTAGAGGTTCTTCTTCTTCCACAGGAAGCTCAGTGATGATGGGTGTGGAAGGAGTTGGAAAATTAGTTCCTAAATGCAAATGTATGTTACTTAGACTCACAACATATGTAGGAAATTGATTTGGATCAACAGAGTATATAGGTTATTATTGTGGTTTATTATTTGGGTTAGGTGTGGGATGAGCTAGTAACTGAAAGGGTTTAGGTTCAATTGGGTTGGGATTAGCAGGAGGAGGCATGATAGCAGGTTTTTGGGGTTGAGAAGGTGGTTGAATGTAACTAGTTGTCTGGTTTGGCCATTATTGTCCACCTCTCCATTGGGATGCTTGTTGCCTATTTCTTGGAGGTGGCTGCCAAGGTCCTTGAAACTGTTGCCAATTCCCCTGAGGTGAAGAATTTTGATAATTGGGCCAAGAATTTAGAGGGTTACCCCAAGAATGTGGTGGATATCCTCCATAGTTGGATGGACATGGGGGCTGCCACTGGTTACCAAATGAATAGAAAATAAAATATGGCCCAACAAAAGATAGTGGATCTGGTGGCATACCTTGTCTTGAAGCCCATGGACTTTTCTATGCAACAAAGTAGACTTGATCTTCCTTAGTCTGAATTGGTTTGAACTCAGGTGGAATCTACTTGTTGTCAATGTTAGCTACCATCTTGCATCTGCAGGCCTTCTTATTTTGTCTATAATGAGGGCAATATATTTCCAACATTGCCTAAGCCTCCTCATGTTTCTTCTTGGCCTGAAGTGTATCCAGCTGAGTAGCTAGATTCTTTATGATATCTTTCTTGAAATCCACCAGTAAATGAGTAATCTCCATTCTTGAAACTCCACTGGTGGATGACTTACCCAAAGAGGATTGGTAAGCTCTCCCTTTCTTTGAGGCTGCCCTAGAATAGTTCTAGCATATCTTCTTGATATCCTCCCAAGGAACTTGAGTGACATATCCTCCTTCCATCAAGTCCAAGGAATCAATGCAACTTTCATTAATTCCTCTCAAGAAAAACATCTTTTGTGAGTCTTCATTGAGTGTATGGTGTGGATATTTTTGCAAATAAAACATAAACCTTGAAATGAAATCCTCCAGGATTTCATCTTCCCTTTGTTGCATTTTGAAAATGTCACCTCCTCTCATATCACTACCCCTGCAATACTCTTTGTAATTCTCCAGGAACTTTTTCTTCATGTCCTCCCAAGTCTCCACAGTATCTCTTCCAAGGCTCATAAACCATCTCAATGCAACTTCTTTCAAAGTGGTAGGAAATATCTTAAGCATGTGGGCATCAATGGTATAGTCATAACTTCTGCAGAGTGTATCAAAATCAAGCACGAATGTATTAGTATCTTCTGTGACAAGTCCATAGAATTTGGGAAGGACTGAAGCAGGGATATTTTCGAAGTTGTATACTTTATTTTGTTAAGCAATGGGAAAAGGAAAAGTTGGTTGGTTTTACCTGTTAGGCCTGTTTCCATTTGCATCAGTCATGCTGCTTGATGAAGTTCCAAAGTAAAGAGTTTTTCAACTGGATTTTGATCTTCAAGGGAAACTTCAGAATTGCTTAAGTGTGGATTATTAGGAAGGAATCTCCCATAAGCATCTCTTCTTCTTCTATGCATGCGGTATCATTCAACATCAGCCAACTCACACAAAGAATTGGTGAAATAATAGTGGATCATAACTTCTAAATACTAAGAGCAAACTCCAGAAATACTATAGCAAAAAAAAAACTAGCAATGGCTTCAAAGAACTCCCTAGTTTGACACCATCCCCGACAACAATGCCAAAAATGTCGGCCTCCTAAAATGATTTTAATAACTAAGCCTTTATAGTCATGATTCAAAGATTGGACATCTAACCTAAATATCCATTTTAACCATCATGAAGGTACATTTAAATTGTCAACCCAGGGATGTTAACTTGAAATGGGTCAGCACAGTATGTGCACTAGGAACTTCAAAATAGTCATATTCATTCTACAACTAAGAAAGATTCAATACTAAAAGTAAATTACATGGAAAGGAACAAATTAAATGTTGAACATCACTCAACAATTAAACTAAGTTGAACATGCATGATAGGAATGAAAATTTGAACAAAAAATAAGGAACTACTCTATCTGCTTTGGCTACAGGAACAGTCACAAAATGGAATTCTAGTGGTTGCAGGAACGGTTAGTGCCAGATTCTGAACTAAGTACTAAATATAAACTAATAATTAATCTAATTAAATTAAAGGACAGATTACTCACCAAGTGGGCCCCCTTGGATGAGTATCCCCTAAAACTAATGTAAACTCAAATGCTCAACTCAGAACTTCATCTTATTCATTGGGAAATGAAAATACAAAAGAGTAGCATGTCTAGAAATGCTAGTATATTATTAGATACAACATCAATAACTCGGCAACTCGGTAATCTTTGAACTCTTGAAGAAGGAGAATCTAAACCTTATTTATCCTACCATCTAAACAGGGTAGTCAACTCCCACTAACTGAGAGGACACCATTTAGGGAAAGCCGAGAAAAGAATGGAAGGGTGGCTAAACATGCAAGGAATCCGATCAGACATGCAAGTCCAAATGCAAACTCAACACTGCAGTAACTCCCGCAACTGCTCAACATCGTGAAAGATCAATACAAGGTGGTTACATGCAGCTGACATGGGGAATCTCCATTGTCGTACTTCAGTTGACCTTCGAACAATTCCTCTACATGACTAGTTGGAGGTTGCATTTCTTGAATTATTATCCTCAAGTATGTTTGCATGGCAATGTTAGTACACATAATAATTGCACATCGATAACCACCTTAAAGAACATTCATTAACCACATGCAAAATTAATATAGATAGTTCACATAATAAGCTAATGTCATTAAAACAGGCAGAAATGGAATTAACCCAATGTCTATGGTTTGAGGGAAATATTATGAAAATATCAAAGTCCATGTCAACTTCAGCAAATAAACTATAGATTCTACCCAAATTTGGACCAAAAACTAGGCT
This sequence comes from Sequoiadendron giganteum, assembly GCA_007115665.2. NCBI lineage: Eukaryota > Viridiplantae > Streptophyta > Pinopsida > Cupressales > Cupressaceae > Sequoiadendron > Sequoiadendron giganteum. The sequence goes on along the minus strand of CM021110.1, from coordinate 244,267,945 downwards.
CATCACTAGGCACGACCCCTTTTTATGAACAAATTTAAGGCACATGCTAATTTTCACCACTTAAGTCTTTGTATCGCCCATCACACTTTACGTTTGCTCCATCAGTCCAATTTTCCTGATGCGTGATGAGCTCATCTCTTTTGCTTTACTTGTTGCTCTAATATTTTGGCCTTTGTATTTTACTTATGTGATTAGCGATGGACTATCTTCCTCACATAGTTCATCGTTGTTTCAATGTTAAAGGGCTCGAGTGGTATACGTGATGCATAACGAATAAACCCATATTTAAATATGAAGATCTAATGGTCATTGTGGGTGTTCTATACATCACGGTATTAATCCAAAGTAATAAAATTTGATGTGTGATGAGCAATAAAGGAAAGTTCTCTTCATCAGAGGAATAGGTGGATGTCAAAGGGAACTAAAATGTTGTCCCTTCGACCCGATTGGATAGTGTATGACATCAGCGTGGATAAGTGGTAGTTGCCTGCTATCCCTTAGTGATATGGTGGGTCCTAAGTTGAGCCTAGCGAGACAACGGGTAACTAAAAGGTGTATTGGTGGGCCTGGGTCCTTGGTTTATGGTGTGTGATTCAACGGTCTAGAATAAATGGCAAGAATCTAATGGTCATCACAAGGGTTCTCCACATCATAGTTTGAAAACATGAGACTGGTGCCTTTCCATGATGAGTGATGAAGGGATGAGATTAAACAATGAATATTCAATGGCTGAGGTGGCATCACACCCTTGCTTCACATTGTTGTTGTGAAGTAAGGTGGTAGGGTGGTTTGCACGATGCGCGACGAACAACCCTGATTTGAAGGTGGAGATCAATGATGATTTTTTTAACTTGGCCCAATGTTCAATCTGGTCCATCCATCTTTGATCCAATGGTCAGTATTCAAAATCCAACGGTCAATGACTCTTGTTCATGAAATATTTGTAATAGTAATGGCTCAGTGACATTTATCAACTACCAGATCAAATCTGATCAACTTGGATTGATTTTTCATGCCTTTTCAATGTTGTATTCATTTCTAGATGGTGTCATTACTCTTTGATGTGTTGCAAAGGCCATATTCTTCTATCAGGGTATGTTTATTGAAAATTTTGTGAGCACCCATCCCTACATTCATGAGAGTCCTCATCTTGGGATGTGCTCAAGATGTCAGAGCCTTTATGGCTAGTTATGTTGCTTTGTAGTAGGAGCAATTCAAATCATTTTTCTTGATCGGGTTTATCTTTTTGTAACACTAGTTAGTTTAGGGTTAGGGTTTTGATTTCAAATCTTGGTTATGCTTGAACCATAAAGGAAAATAATGAATCACTATTATAGATCCTTCCTCTGGCCCAACTAGGATTTTTATTTTGCAGACCTCCAACACTTGCATTCTACCATTGTAAAGGTTACTTCAAGCTTTATTTTAATGAAATTCAACTATTATCACCATTATCTCTTGCATGTTTGAGTAAAATTCATTTACCTTCATATCTAAGTGGGATTTTTAGTTGTTTCTTTGACATATTATGTTGTTCTAAAGTAGGAAGGAACAAACTCTAAATTCAGTGCATCACCTTCTTTCCATTTTATGTTATCTTTCTATCCCTTTTCCTTTGTGAGTTGTTAGATTAAAAGTAGTTATAGGTTTTCATTGTCTTGGGTTAGACCAACACATTTGCACTTAGTTTAGAATAGGAATTTGGCCTTCTCTGAAGACTTGACCTCAATTTGCAAGGTCCCACACCTTGAGGTCATTTCCATTATTTCATTAAAACACTAAACTCTTCTTCAGTAGAGTGTAATTTTATGTGACAGCAGTTTATGGCATACTCGGTGGGACTAGCAGGAAGTTTCACTTCATTTTGTTGAGGAAATGGTGTTTCTCTCAACATTCCAGCCTTGAAGAGGGTCTCAAACAAGTACCTGGTGACTCTTCTGTCAAGGGAGGACTCTACACACAAATTGGTGACTCTGTTGTTACTCAAAACTCTTGGTTCAAGATCAGACCTATACATTCGTGCCAAGGATTCACACAAGATCATCTTCTAGAGGTAACTTTTAATATATCCAATTCTCATTTCCTAGTTCTAGAAGAAGAAATAGAATATTTTGTTCACCTATAAGAAAGAATAGAAGTTTAGGTCCTTCTCAAAGAACTCAATCTACGCCACCTATGGGTAGATTATTTTAGACTAAAGCACCTTCCACCCATACAAATAGAACATTATTCTACATGGATTTACCTAGAAAATCCCTTTGTATCTTTTACCAGTGCTAGCCCCTTAATTTTGGCCCAAAAGGATGATATGCCAATCAATTCCCTCAAAATTATTCCCCATTTTATTGGTGAAATGTCTACTACTCCATCAAAACACATCATATATGTGTCAAACATATGCTCAATGCATGATCTTATAGAAGACAACATGGCTATTAGATTACTTGCCACTTCCCTTAAGGGAAAAGAACTGTAGTGGTATAGGGGTGTCTCACCTAACACCATTCATACCTGGGATGAGTTAGGAGAGAATTTATGTAAGCATTTGAAGATAAAAAGTGACCATTTGTCCCTAGTAGAACAAATAACCAAAATTAAAAGAGCACCTGAATTCATGAGTAGTTTCAATTACAAATTTTAGAGGACTTGGGATAGAATCCTTTCCTTGGCCAAACCTTCTCCTGAGTATGCTTTCCTATACTTATTAAGAGCTCTTAATAGTGATAGTTTTGTTATGATTCAATTGATGGGAGGTCACACCTTACCCGATGCATATGACGTTGCCATAAGGGAAAAAAATTATTTAATTTGGGCTGGAAAGATAGCTCTTAGGCCACCAATGCCTCTATTTCTAGAGCTTCCTTCATAGCCAACGATGGCCCCTATTCTAGTGGCTCCTACTTCAGTGGATTCTACAATCCAACCTTCTACCTCTACTACACTTCCAGAAGATTTGAAAACCTTGCTATGAAATATTAACAATAGGTTGATAATGTTGGATAGCCAGCAAGCTCAAAAAATAGGCCTTATCAGCCTCAAAATTAGGGTTATCAACAAAATAGGCCACCTTATCAAGGGAAATATCAATGGAATCATACTAAGCCTTTGAATAACATGAATACACTTTTTTCCAGCAATCCTAAGGATTTGGTCCCAATGCAAAATAATCTAGCATAGGAGCAAGAGTGGTGTTACCCTTGTAAGCAAGCTCATAATCAAAATGCTTGTCAGAATGGAGAGTTTGGGAAAAATTTAGTAGCTCAAAAGGGAACATCTGCCTCAGAGTAGCAAATTGGCACAATCCAAACAATTTCTAGTAATCAAAGTCATACAAGTGGTGACTACTCATTTGTCATTTGGGGTCAAGAATATTTTTGTGGTGTAAATCAAGCAAATGTTGATGCAATAGCCCAGAATACAAGATTAAAGAAAAGATTAATGGAGGGTGGTGCATCTTCCATGGTTGGGCAGTCATCATTCTCTCAAAAAACTCAACCAAGTGCAAATACTGGACCAACAAGTAGAAAAACAAAGGTTCCACAATCAAATCAACTTGTTAATAGGCCTAAAAAAGTGGTGGAGTAACCTAATATTACACAAGCAGCAAGAGTTGACCTTGTTCCAAGGGTTCCTTCTAAAGCCAACTAGCTTCCTTTTAACATAGTGGAGAAAATGAAGAAATCCAATCTGAATGTTATTATGTGTGAGCCTCTATCTATCCCATCACCAAGGGATTTGCTATAGAGGACTTTAAAATAATATAAACAAATGGGTGATGTACAAGAAAAGGAGTAGACTACTCCATCAATCAGCCTGGTGTAGCCCAAAGAAGAATAGAATTCAAGCAAAATGAGTAAGCCACCTCCCTTCTACCTTTCTCTAATTATTGTAAATAATATAGTGAATAATTGTATGATAGATTCTAGGGTAAGTAGTTCAGTCATGCCTAAGGGAATTGCTGACATGCCTGGTATCAAGTATGAACCAATGATTATTAAATTTTTACAGTTGGATGGCACTATTGTCAATATAGTGGGAGTAATAAAATATTTAAATTTTTCCTAGTTGTGATGTGCTTCAAGACATTTTAGTCATAGACCTCCCTACTCATTTTTTCATTTTCTTATCTAGAGATTTCACTAGTAAGATAGGTGGTTACTTGTCTGTTGATTGGTCTCACATGCTATTTAGAAATAGATAGGGCACTAAAGCGACCATCAAATTTGAGCCCATAGAAAAGGACCATATAGAACCTTACAATCCTAGTCTAATAAACATGAACTGCACATTGCATGATCAAAACGAAGAGTGTTATGTTCATGAACTTGCAAATCCAATAGAGGAGGTCCCTAATTATTTTTTGGATGTATGGAATAATGCTTTACAATTTGACCCACTTACTGAAGCTAAAATAAAGGAGATTGTTCTTGGAACTTATTGCATTCATGAAGAGAATGCTACTATCCCCAACCTCATAAAAACTCAAGAAGACTTAGGGGGATTGTGGCAAATGTTTTCTAATGGTTCTAGAAATTAAAATGGTGTTGGTGTTGGTGTAATGCTAGTATCTCCAAGGATAAATATTAATTTTCTTTCAGGATTCAATTTAGTTGCACTAATAATGTGGCTAAGTATGAAGCACTCATCCAGGGTCTCCATCTTGCACAAAAAAGGAACATTAGACTGTTACAATTTTTTGGTGAAAGTGGATTGGTTGTCCATCAAGTCAGAACTTAGAGCTCAACTAAGAACAATCTACTCAAATCCTACAAGCATAAGGTTTGGGATTTAATTGATGGTTTTGAGGGTTTTAAAATCCAAACAACTCCGAGAAATTAGAATAAACATGTTGATATAATTGCAGCGGTCAGTGCTTAGTTTGAAATACCAGCACATATTGCAAGCAAAAAGGAGCAGCATATTAGACTTGTGGAGAGGCTCGTTATTCTGAATAATAAAGATCACTGGAAATTTTTTGACAGTGAACAACAAATAGTGAATTTTCTACAAGATGAGGCAAAAATTTCTAAAAGAAATCAGTCCAACTTGCAAAATCAATACAGTGATCAGATTGTGCAGCTGAGTATCAACAAGCTACCAAATGGTATTATCACCCTTGAAGGTATTTCCAACCCTGATGATCAGTTAAAGTAGAAAAGGATGAAACTATTTGCAAAGAAGGGTGACTTCAAGCCAATAGAAATTTCAAAGGGAAAGTCTCTAAACTTGGGAAAGGTATGCTCTACCACTGAACATGATGTTTTCATAGATCTTTTCAATAGATATAATGATGTAGTTGCTTGGACTTATGAAGACTTAAAGGGTTTTGACCCAGGCCTTTCCCAACATACCATTAAATTAGAGCCTGATGCCAAACCTATAAGGAAAAAATAAAGGCCTATAAATCCTAAGATTGATCCTTTGATGAGAAAAGAGGACCAAATTGATTGAGGCTAGAATTATTTTTCCCATCAAACATTCTTCATGGGTGGAAAAATTAGTTCCTATTAGGAAAAAGCATGGGGAAATAAGACTTTGTGTAGATTTTAGAGATCTAAATAAAGCCTCCTAAAAGGATCATTATCCCCTCCCCTCCATGGAGAATTATTTTACAAAGAATCGGTGAGTCAAAAAGGTTTTCTTTCTTGGATGATTACACAGGCTACAACCAAATTTTGGTCCAAGAATCTAATCAACATAACTCAACATTTACTACAAAGTGGAGCACCTATGCTTATTGTAAAATTCCTTTTGGTATAACCAATGCAAGTGCCACTTTTCAAAGAGCCATGGATATGGCATTTCAAGGTGTGTTTAGATAGTTTGTTTTGGTCTATTTAGATGATATCACAATATTTTCAAAGCATGCAAAATACCATTTTAGTCACCTTGAGAAAGTATTTCAGAAATGCAAGGAATATGGTATTTACCTAAATCCAAATAAATGTGTCTTTTCCATTGACCAGGGAAAATTTCTTGGACATTATTTCAAAGGATGGCTTGGTCATTGATCCTAAAAGAGTAAAATCTATCTTAGCCATTTCACTTCCCAGTCACAAGAAATGATTACAAAGTTTTTTAGGCAAAATTAACTTTGTGAGAAGGTTCATTCCAAATCTTGATGCTTTGGTAAAACCTCTTACATATATGCTTAAGAAGAATATGGTCTTCAAGTGGACCAAGAAGGTAAAGATAGCTTTGAGGCTATCAAACAAGAAATTGCTCAAGCTCCCACACTTGTCAATCCTAACTATGACAGGTATTTCATTCTTTATACCTTTGGAGGTGAAGCAAGTATATCAATTGTTCTAACCCAGTTGAATAAAGACAATTTAGAGCAGCCCATTGCTTTCTTTAGTGAAGGACTCAAGGATTATGAGGTCAAGTACATCTACATTGAAAAGAAATCTCTTGCTGCTATTAGAGCATTGAAAATCCTCAAACATATGTTGTCTAATAATAGGATACAACTAATGGTGCCCCATGTCAACGTTAAAGAGTTCCTTTTGAGTAGAGATATCAATGAAATAAGGGTTGGATGGATCACCAAGGTGATGGAATATGACGCTGACATCAAGATCACAAGCTAGTGAGAGGCAAAGGGTTGTGTGAGAAACTTGTCTCAACATTTGAGATTCCTATAGAGGCTACCCTTGTGCTACAGGAACAACAAGCACCAAATGAAAACATACAAGGTAGCTAGATGCATGATATGACTACCTTTTTACAGCAAGGTAGATATCCTTTGGGTCTAAATAGGACCAAAATATGACATTTCATATTATAGTCCATTCCCTATGTTATAGTGGATGGCATGCTCTTTAGAAAGGATTTCAATGGAGTCCTATTAAGATGCATAGAGGCAGATCAAGTTAGCAAAATTCTGAATGAATTCCATGATGGCTCTTCAGGTGGCCATTTTTTTGCAAGGACTACTACTACAAAAATCATGAGGGTTGGTTATTATTGGCCAACATTGTTCGATATTGCTCACAAATGGGTGAGAAATTGTAAAAAGTGTACTTTATTTTCTGGAAAGCAAATTTTCCCTCCCTCTTCACCCCATTCAGGTTGATCAACCATTTATACATTAGCGTTTGGATTTTATTGGCATGATAATTCCACCATCAAGTCCTAATCATAAGTGGATTTTAACAGCCACAATTACTTTACAAGGTGGATTGAGGTAGTTGTTTTGAAGGATGCCACTGATGCTTCAGTTTTAGAATTCCTTGATGGAATTGTTACAAGATTTGGCACTCCTTCCACCATCATTTCAGTTAATTCCAAGGCTTTTACTAGTGCTCAAATCCTTGATTAGGAAATGAAGCATGGCATCTACTTGAAGACCTCGTCTAATTATCATCCTCAGGGTAATGGATTGGCTGAGTCTTCAAATAAAAATCTATTCAAAATTATCATGAGGACCATTGAAGACAACCAAAGGGTTTGGCATAGCAAGTTAAAGACAACCCTTTGGGCTGATAGGATTACTCCTAAAAGAGCAATTGGTAATTTTCCTTTCATGTTAGTTTATGGAAGGGAAGAAAGGTTGCCATTATCATTAGATTTTCCTTCCCTTGAGTTGGCACATCAGCTGGAATTAGAAGAAAATGATTCTATGACAGTAAGGATGGTTGAACTCTTGGGACTGGAGGAGACAAGAAACAAATCTATGCAAGTCATATAAACACATCAAGCACAGGTCAACAATTTTTTTGACAAAAAGGTAGTTCATAGAGTGTTCCAAGAGGGAGATCTAGTGCTGAAATGGAATGCAGACAAAGCTGGAAGACATTCCAAGTTTGATTCCATTTGGAGTGTTCCATGTGTCATCACTAGCTGCAATGAGGCCAATGCATTCAATCTTTCCAAGTTGGATGGTGAGGTTTTTCCAATCTCACTCAATGGGATTCATCTCAAACCTTATTTTTGATAAATTTTGAGTTTTCATGTACATATTGTAAATTTTTGTTTTCCATAAGTGCTTTGCACACCCTACATTCTCCTTAAAGGAATGTATGTTCCTAGTTTCCATTCTTTCCTCCAAGTGCAGGCCTACACATGTTTTTGTTTTTGCCCTTGGGAGGCCCAGTTTTGTTGACCATTTTCATGACTCTATGCCCAATGCACTGATAAGGCCTTTGGATTCTATGATTAGTAGGCAATCATCCCACAAAAATTGCCAAAATGTTGATATATTTTATGCCACCCTTGGATTCACAACATTTATACTCAATCAGAGAGTTCCTATGTGTGCATCTTGTTGAAATCCATGATTATTTTTTATGATCTTGGGTATTTAAGGTTTTAGAATCTTCAATTGTGTCTGATTAGGGTTTTGAACTTGAAAGATAGGGCTTTCAAAACCCTAGTGTTTTTTCCTTGTCACTTTTTGTTCTATTCGCTCATTGACATTTTGTGCCTAGTTAGTCTTGCATCCCTAAGTTAAAAGGTGTTAATGTCCCCATTCATCATTTTACCTAGGCACGACGACCCCCTTTTATGAAAAACTTTAGGGAACGTGCTAATTTTCACTGCTTAAGTTTTTGTATCGCCCATTGTGCTTTCCCTTTGCTCCATCAGTTCCATTTTCGTGATGCATGATGAACTCATCTATTTTGCATCACTTGTCGCTATAATCTTTTGGCCTTTGTATTTTACTTCTACGATATGCAATGGACTATATTTCCTCACATCATGCATCCCTGTTTCAATGTTAAAGAGCTCAAGTGGTATGCATGATGCATGATGAACAACCCATATTTAAAGATGGTGAAGATCTAATAGTCATCGCAAGTATTCTATGCATCACATTATTAATCCAATTAATAAAAGTCGATGCACGATGAGTGATGAAGGTAGGTTCTCTTCATTGGAGGAATAGGTGGATGTCGAAGGGAACTAAAATGTTGTCCCTTTGACATCACGAATGGATAGTGTATGACATCAGTGTGGACAAGTGGTAGTTGCCTGCTATCCCTCGGTGATATGGTGGGCTTGAGTTTAGCCTAGTGAGACAGCAGGTAGGTGTAGGTGTCTTGGTGGTCCCGGGTCCTTGGTTTTCCTTGTGTGATTTAATGGTCCAAATTAAATGGCAAGCATTTGATGGTCATCACGAGGGTTCTCCACATCATAGTTTGAAAACATGAGCCTAGTGCCTTTCTGCAATGAGCGATGAAGGGAAGAGATTAAACGATGAATATCCAATGGCTAAGATGGCATCACGCCCTTGCTTCACATCATTATTGTGAAGCAGGGTGGTAGAGTGGTTTGTGTGATGCATGATGAAAAACCCTAATTTGAAGGTGGAGATCAATGGTGATGTTTTAAACTTGGCCCAATTTTTGATCTCGACCATCCAGCTTCGATCCAATGGCCAGTATTCAAACTCCAATTGTCAATGAATATTTTTTGTGGCATATTTGTAGTAGTAATGGCTTGGCGACATTTCTTAACTACCAGATCGAATCTAATTGACTTGGATCGATTTTTCATGCCTTTTCAATTATGTATTGATTATTGGATGGTGTCATTACTCTTTGATGTGTTGCAAAGGCCATATTCTTCGGTTAGGGTATGTTGGCCTAGATTTTATTGTAAAATTCATGGGCGCCCATCCCTGCACTCATGGCAAGCATCATCTTGGGATGTACTCAAGATGTCAGAGCCTTTATGGCTAGTTATGTTGCTCTGTAGTGGGAGCAATTCAAATCATTTTCCTGATCAGGTTCATCTTTTTGTAACCCTAGTTAGATTAGGGTTAGGGTTTTGATTTAAATCTTGGTTATGCTTGAACCATAAAGGCAAATATTGTATCATTATTATGGATCCTTCCTCTTGCCCCTCTCAGATTTTTCTTTCGCAAACCTGCAACTCTTGCATACTACCATTGTAAAGGTTACTTCAAGCTTTATGTTAATGAAATTCAACTATTATCACTGCTACCTCTTGCATGTTTGAGTAAAATTCATTTACCTTCACATCTGAGTGGGTGTTTTAGTTGTTTCTTTGACATATTATTCTATTCTGAAGTAGGAAGGAACAAACTCTAAATTTGGTGCATCACCTTCTTTCCATTTTATGTTATCTTTCTATCCATTTTCCTTTGTGAGTTGTTAGATTAGAAGTAGTGGTAGGTTTTCATTGTGTTGGGTTATACCAACACATTTTTATTTAGTTTAGAAGAGGACTTCGGCCTTCTCAAAAGACTTGACCTCAATTTGCAAGGTCCCACACCTTGAGGTCATTTCCATTATGTCATTAGAACACTAAACTCTTGTTTAGTAGGGTGCAATTTTAAGTGAAAATAGTTTATCTCTCCCTCTCAGGTCTCCAACTCTCTCTCTCTCTCTCTCTCTCTCTCTCTCTCTCTGTCTCTCTCATAATTCCTTCCCACTCCCTCTCCCTCTCTCTCTCACTCTCCATCTCCCCCTCACATTCTCTCTCTCACTCTCCATCTCTCTCTCAAGTCTCTCTACCTCTCTCCCACTCTCTCTCTCCCTCTCTCCCTCCCTCTCTCCCTCTCAAGTCTCTCTCCCTCTCCCTTCCTCTATACATCCCCCTCTCACTCCCTCTCTCCCTCTTAGGTATCTCCCACTCCCTCTCTCCCTCTATCTCTCTCTCTCTCTCAAGTCTCTCCCACTCCCTCTCCCTCCCTCTCTCTCTCTTGGGTCTCTCGCTCCCTCTATCCTTGCTACCCTACCTAGACAAATATCTCTCTCTCCCTCCCAAACCCCTCTCTTTTTAGGCCTCTCTCTCTATATCTATCTCCCTCTCAAGTCTCTCTCTCTCCCTCTCTCCCTCCCTCTATCCCTCCCACCCTCTCTCTCTCTCTCTCTTGGGTCTCTCACTCCCTATATACCTCCCACCCTACCTAGACAACTCTCTCAAGTCTCTCCATCCCACCCCCTCTCTCTTAGGTCTCACCCTTGGGCACCCTATCTAGATAAATCTCTCTCTCATGTCTCTCGCTCTCTCTTAGGTCTCTCTCACTCTCCATCTGCCTCTCAGGTCTTTCTCTCTCTCTCGGGTCTCTCCCACTCCTCTCTCTCTCCCTCCCTCTATCTCTCACAATCCCTCTTTATCTCACTATATATATTTTTTATAATATAATATATACTATGTATTAAATATATTATATAATATATTATTATTACATATTAATATAATATTTAATATATACTATATAAAATATATGTAGTATATAATATAATAATATATAATATAATATATAATATATATATTAGAATATTAGTATATATTAATATATTAAATATTATGTATTATAAATAATAGAGGTAATGGATATTTGTTTGAAACCGATATCCATTTCAAATGGATATTCATTTTTTTCTAATAAAATCAGTAGATTTGAGATTTGGTTCAGGATTGCCAAACCTGGAAAGTCAACTGAAAAAACATGTTTACAAAATTTCCTTAGTTTTTTTAAGTTTGCCCTTGTGGTTGACGACTTTTTTTTATCTGAATTTAATGAAATGAAAAAGGTTTATTAAAAAAATTGTCAACTTTCCACCAATATAAGATATGCCTTATTTTGAATTTAATAAATAAATAGTATTGATTTTCTACATGCATTACGATTAAAGTCCTGATTGATAGGTTGATTGAAAAACTTCTATAATTTTCAAACTATTTCACATTTTTTGAATCTAAAAGATGTGTCACATTCTATGCTTTGCATACTATAGGATAAAAACATTGAATTTCATAAATTTTTGACCAAGTTATGGTGGTCAAACAAACACATTTTAATAATTTTGAAATATTCTAATAAAAAAATCATAATTAATTATTTACATGCAAACAAATTACAAAAAATTTGTGGCACATATGGGCATTGTCCTCTACAAATATTGAAGTTTTTGAAAAAAATATTATTATTATTTTCTTGTACTTAGGGTGGTCAGACATACACCTGCTTCTTATCTTTTCCTGAAAATTCAGTACTACTGCATTGAAATTTCATTTTTTTGCAAAATAGATTTACTTTTTTCCAAAAAACGACTAGTAGCCTAGAAACTACATTCAATTTGCTACAAATTATGTTCTTACATATTTTTCAAATTATGTTAATAACCTATTCAAATTTTTATGTCAAGTTGCCTAACTTTTTTTTTTTGAATTTTCATTGCCACTTAGGGGCCTAGTTTAGACCCCCATGATCCTACACTGACCCACATAACACATTACAAGCTACATTATGTAGCAGCTGGTAGGAAATTAATTTCCAATTAATAAGGAGCAGTTGTAAGTGGTGTGAGGCGATTGTCGGCCTTATCATGGTCTATTTCGATAGAGTGTGAAAAACGTGCACATGCTTATAATCAATTTATCTATTCTAACACTATACAGGATTAACGATGGTGTGTAGGGATCCAAGTGGGTAGTAGGAAAGCAGGACATGGTATTTGAGAAATAGCGTCTTCTTATCTGTCATGAGGCCCTATAACATCTCTAGGTTTAGGGTCGAGAAGGCGTCATCAGTTGGGGTGAAGATGGTGATTTTGGCATCGACGTCCTTGGTTTAGAATAATGATAGCACGCCAGAGGTCTCCATGAGCGAGATGAAGAAGTTGAAATTTTGGGCCTTGACGAGAGTGTTGATGACATTGAAGCCAATGGAGGTGGGTGTAGGGGAGCTTGAGAGATCAAAGTTGTAGGGAAAAATCATGGAGTTGATCCTCACAACTCACCACATAGGGGAATTTCTCCACTAGACCAACTATGGTAGCATTGTAGCCAGGGCTTGGGATAGGCATGTCAATCCTCACCTGCCTGCCAATGGTTGTGATGTTCATGGCACCCATGTTGTCAGGTACCCAACTGGTGGAAAGGTATAATGTAGTCACCAATGTTCCTGTCATGGTCATCTGCTAGAGCCAATCCCAATTCAAGTATTCCAACAACACATGGTAGCACAACACATTTGAAACCTTTTGGGTCGACAAATTTCCACTAAAGCTCGCTATGAAGGACTCTATTTATGCATTTGATAGTGCCATGATCATCAACGAGCTCTAGTTGTTGATCTCCCCACAACATTCGTCATTGTCAAGAGATTGTTAAATTTCACCAAATTCGGAATGCTTCCATAAGTATGTCGTGATATTAAACCCACTCTCTGCACAACCCTCCAAAGATGGAACACTTGTGAACTCACTTGACAAGTGTGTGAGAAAGTGTCAAATATGCAAGTAGTAGGTGTCTCAAATGATGAGGACATGTGTTTCATTGTTGTAAAGTAAGACAAACATAAAAATCCTAAATAAACTCAAGCTATAAGTGTGAATAGGTCAATCCTAGAAAGGTGATTAGCTAATTAATTGAATAATGACACTATTTACACTAACATGAGGAACATAGGTAATATGATGTATATAAAGGGTGTGAGAAGAGGTATTGTGGTAGTGGAAGAAGCAACCACACCATGAAGCAAGGTAGTCAAAAAATGAGGATTGATATGAGAAACATAGGTGTTGAGGATAACATTTGTAGCCACATGGGTATGAGTAGATGTGGAAGGATGACAAGGAAGTGGAATACTAGTGGTGGGAAAGGTGATGGTGAGAGGTAGGAATGGAAGCAAAAGGCATCATGGTAAAGATAACATGGATGGTAAGGGCCATGGAAGTGATAATTGTAGAATGAGAGGAATAAGGATCAAAAGTGGATAAAGGACATGTAGGGGTGGAAAGGGTATGCACCATTGATAGAAACAATAATAGCACCAACATTATGAAGAACATATGTTTCATAAAGGGCACCCTCTAATGCATTTTGTAAAGTAGCAACCAATTGTTGGGGAGATTCGACATGAAGAAGTGCATCCAAAATTAATTGTCCCATAATGTAAATGTTTTTCTTAGAAACGCATGTATCATGATCATAGTCTTGATATTCTAAAACACATGTATCATGATTGTGGTCTTGATGTTCTTCATGTACCTCAAATTGGTTCTTATTTTATTGATATAGTCTTGATATTCTAAAATACATGTATCATGATTGTTTATTTATTGTGGCATAAATAAACCTTAGGGTGAAAAGATATTAAAAATTAACCAATAAAATTCACTCTCAAATATGACTAATCAGAAGAGAAAACCCTATAAATGAAACCCCTAAGGGGTAGAGCATAGGGGTTCACCAAAATGAATAGTAAAATATACATCATTTTGTTGGAATTGTTGTCATTGATGTCAAAGGGTAGTCATGATGGTCATTGATGTCAGTGGACTAGCTTAGGAAGATTGTTTGTATTTGCTTAGTACAAGTCTTGAAAAGTTGCAAACGTTTTTAAGCAACATTGTAAAGGTTTCTTAAATGTTGCACAGTCTAGATGCAAGAAGTTTTGATGGTTTCTGGAGGAATTAGACAACAGATATGATATGGGTTTTTTTAATACATCTCGGGTGTATGGTTTGCAAGCTTAGGTGATAAATCTTAAGCTCAAAAATGAATTATTTTTGTTCTCTAGTCTAGCTCCCTAAGGTTTTTAGTCACAGTGCTTCATATTTTATATTTACCAGTTGATTGGAAATAGGTAGTAACTAGTTGCTTAATTATAACTTAAGTCCTACATGTTGTCGTGTTACCGACCCCTTTGTTCTAATATTTACCTGTTGATCGAAAAGAAAGGACTTTAGTTTTTCCTAAGTCTGCAAGCTGGATATTTGTCTAAGCAAGTTAAATGGCCAAGATCTTTTCAGGTAGATAAAACGGTTTTTTCTACTCCATAGAGGAGGCAGTGGGTCCATATATGGACCTTGCAAAACCATGGGATGCTTACACGAGTCCCTAGTGACGACAACACAATGAAGGCTAATACAATGAAGATCAACGGTGATAAATGGGATAGTGCAAAATGGCTCCACATGTACAACATGATGTCAACAAGATAGATGGCATATTTTCGCTTCTCCATAGAAAGGATGGTGGGTCCCTGTTTTAGTTGTGTGGGAACACGAAAAGACGATGCGTATCCATGATGTCATCGGTGAGGTTAAATCCTACCCCTAGTAGAATATTCATCTAGAGTTAAAGAGAAGATCTACGATGAAAATTTAAAGGAAATTTAATCAAACGGTCATGTTTTAGAGTTGAAGCATTTTTTATGAAGACCATCAGATCAGGGTGGTAAAGGCAAGATCAATGGACCATATTCAAAGTGAGTTAAGGGTTGCTTCCTAAAGATAAAATTTCACGAGCAGTTATAGAGTTGAAGCCGATTTAAATGCATTTTTGAAAAATCATAAAAGTGACGATTTTAAGGGACTACGAAGTAGTTAGGATTTGTGTAACTATAGAAAATAGTAATTATCATGGTCAAAATGGCAGCGTGAGTGGTTTTTGAATATAGAATTATGTCTTTTCATATGGATAATGGAGACATAAATGTAGATCATTTGAATTCACAGAGGTTACTGAATTGCATGGTTTTGCAAGTTGGTGGCAAAATATATGGTTTGTGACAAATAGCTATCAAAGTGATGATCTTGGTAAAAGTGAAAAGAGAGAGGTGAAGAGTAGAGGAAGAGAGTCCAAATTAATGAATTGAAAAGGTGCATTTCAAGTTGAAGAAGAACTAGTATTAGCATATATGAACTTGTAATGTTGTAGAGGTTGGTGCCTCAGAAAGATTGAGTTGGCACTCAATTAGGTGTGCAGTGTACCTTGAGTTTGGTGGCTCAAAACATTGTCTTAGGTGTGCAGTGTACCTAGAGGTTGGTTCCTCAAAACATTGTCTTGGGTGTCAATGTACCTGTAAGTTGGTGCTTACAAAACATATGTAATATCTTTTATTGTGAGGTTGGATTAGGACAGTAGATCCTACGAGCTATTCTCATCGTGGTTTTTCCCACATTGGCTTTTTCACGTATTTCTGGTGTCTTCTTTGTGTGTGTTGTTTTTGTGTGATCTTAAATCTTGTTTGTTGTTTAATTTGGTAAAAAAATGAATACAGTGATTCACCCCCCCTCTCAATGTATTGGTGTTTTTTCAACACATTTTTATATTGAAAGGGAGAATAAAATCCTTTTCACATGAACCTAAAGTAAAGAAATAAATAGCACGAGCATTTGAGATCTACCATAAATAAATAAAATACATGGTAATGTAACAAATGTAAATGTAAATGCTTCAGAAATCAAATATAAAACACTAAACTTATTTAGTTGGAAAACTATGATAAATAACAAAGTGTGATTTTTCAACAATATAGAAATGATAAAGATCATATGAATGCTTTGAAATCAATGGATGCTATATGTGTTGTCCTAGATCACTTTCATGACTATGGAATTCAGTATGTTTCACATTCTACAAACTTTCATAATTTTTAAATTGAAAGGAGAATAAAATCTTTTTCACATGAACCTAGAGTAAAGAAATAAATAGCATGAGCATTTGAGATCTACCCTAAATAAAATAAAAAAGAATACATGGTAATGTAACAAACGTAAATGTAAAAGCTTTATAAATCAAATATAAAACAATAAACTTATTTAGTTGGAAAACTATGATAAATTATGCAAAGTGTTATTTTTCAACAATATAGAAATGACAGATCATATGAATGCTTTGAAATCAATGAATGTTATATTTGTTGTCCTAGATCACTTTCATGACTATGGAATTCAATCTCTTTCACATTGTGTAAACTTTCATAATGTCACATTTAGCTCACGTTGATGTTCTTAGTATTTATTTACGTTCTCAATGTGTTCATACATGTAGTAAAGATAATTGTTTCCCTTGTGTCAAACCATATAAGGATATCAATTGAACAACATAACCAAGGATACTACTTTCAAAATGCAAGATGTCATAGATTTTTCTACAATACATGATAACTCTACAATGCAACACAACTAAAGGGAACTTGGGTTGGGTGAGAGGGGGTGGCATCCTATGAGATCATAAAGGTAAAATGATTATTGCTTGTGGTTAACCTTGGTAGACAGACTTCAAGTTTTGCAGAGGTGGTAGCGGCTTATCATGGGATTCAACTAGACAATAATAGAGGCTTCACCAATTTGGCAATAGAAGGGGATTCCTGGAGCACCATCATGATGTTAAAGGGTGATTATTTGCCTTGCTAGTCTCTCTGGTATCTCATTGCTTTAGCTCACCTTCATATAATGAGAATAGGACAACGTCAAATAAAACATATTTTTCAAGAAGGGAATATGGTTGTGGATGGGATGGCTAATCTAGGAGCCTTTGTTAACAAGATTAAAGTTTGGGAGGATTTCCTAATGATCTTGGAGCATGTGAGAAATTCAATCACCAATGAAGAGATTGCATATCATGTTAGGAACTGGCATGTATCTCCTTCAAGATCATAATGGTAACACATATCATTCGTGTTGCTTGAGGGATAATAATTGTTACCAGTTTCAATCTCCCCATAACAAGATTATGTCGTCTATCGTTTCTATTTGCTACTCGAGTCTTCTAAGAGTGGATCCTAATCACTATTCTACTACTATTTTGTTTGTCAAAATGGGTGGGGACCTTGTTCAGGAGAATCCCAATTCCTACAATACATTGAGGAACAACCCTGATTTATGGCCAATCTTATAGAAAGGAAAGCTTTCTTCCTATATTGAGGCCATGAAGTGTCATGACCCTAACCTATGTGGAATTTGCCAATTCTTAGAAGGACAGACTCGTTGAGGTTAGGAGTCTCTATTTTGTTGTCTTTGTGGAGCTTATATTGGCAACTATTGGTCTCCCCATGGAAGGTGCTAACATCCCCAAAAAGCCCAAAGGGCATTACCAAAGAGACATGGATAAATTCCTAAAGAAAGGGGAGACAGTGAATAGATTATAGAATGGGTACAACAAAAAGGACATGTCGGGTGTTTGGAAGAGGATGGTGAAGGTTTTAATGAGGTGTAACTTTGGATGGTCGATTTAAAAGATTCCATGCCCATCTTTTTCCTATGTTAAATAATTTTCACCATAATCAAGATAAACTTTGCTTTCTAGATTCACTCTTCACCTAGAGCAATTTGTAAAAGCAGTTCAAGAAAATGGGAAGTCTTTGCCTCTTCATCAGGGCCTGATTTACAAGCGTTATTGGCACAATGTTGTGCTTTCCCCGGTCATTGCTTCTCTCTCGCAGATGACTAAACTTGCCATTGTTCACAAACGTGCTACTGAGATCACGGAGGGGAATCCCATCACCCCTACCTCTGCTACCTTGTTTACCCCTCGCCATCAACCTAGAATCACTAAGTCTAACCCTCCTTGTGCTTTGAAAGGTAAAACCCTTATGTTTGAGGACCCTACCCCTTATGGTAAGAAAAAAGTGTCCTTTGTGGACCCCCCCAACTCTCCATTTCTGATGATGATTTTGGATCTGCGTGGTCCCCAATACCGAATGATTCCCCTATTAACTACCCTCCAAACTCTCCTCTAAATACCTTCTCTACTAGCCCCCCTTCCTCCCCAAAGCAGGGGATATTGATCAGACTTTGGGGTCTAAGGCCACCCCTTTGGATACTTCAAGCATTTGTGAGAAATGTGTTCCCTTGAGGGAGAAGCTTCAAAAAAAAATTGCAAAGCCACCAATATATAGAACGACATTCTCAAGTGGTTATTTGCTCAACTCATAATTGCCAAGAACAAAATCCAAAACTTAGTCTTTCGTGCTCAACAAAACTATGGACTAGTTGGGTGAGCTGGAATATTCAGACCACAAGGATTCATTGAGAGGTATGGCCAATACCTTTGAGAATTGGGCCAACCTTGAAAACAATTAGGTCCACTGAGGAGAGCAGGAGACTAAGGAAAGAGGTTTCTAATCTTCATAGCAACCAAGAAAAATCCTCCTTAGTTTGTAGGAGATCATTGAGTATAGCAAAGAAACAGTTAAAATCATTGCAGTAACCATTCAAGTTTTTGAGCGAGAGTTGAAGACTTGCGAAGCCAAGCACGCTAGAGATGATCAATTGGAGGCTTCTTAGACTAATTCCAAGAAGAAGGGCAAGAATGTGGAGTGTGCCTCTCACCCCCGAGGACGACATTGTAAGAAAGTACAAGAAGGTTCAATATCTAGTTTTGTGAGCGTGTTGGTCGCTAGCTGCTCCTGTGTCTTTTTTTGTGTTTTCTGTTGGGTTTCTCTTTTGTTCTAATTTTTAGTTTTTAAGTTGTCTCACTTCTTGTGAGCTCCTTTTGCTTGGCCTCTATAGTGGTTTTGTTATGGGGGCATGGGCCCTTCCTATTCTATCATAATCAAAACTCTAGGATGCAACAAATTTAGATGTGTCTTGATCATAACATAAAATGGATGCTAAAATGAACTAGGTCTACTTGTTTTAATACAACATAAAGGGTCAAATGAAATGCTTACATGCGTTGGCAAACAATGATCATCACAAAGAAGGTTAAGTCAACTTTAGACAAGTATTTGGATTTTAAAACTTGAGACCTATCATTGATCACTTTTATGACAAAATCTTACCCGAGACTAAGGAATGGATAAGATTCGGGTGCCCCATTCTAAATTGAAAACATGTCATATTATATGTTTGTTATTGTATAAAATTCACTCTCATCAAAGCATACCCAAGCATAAGATAAAATGGATGCTAAAACGAACCAAGTCTACTTGTTTTAATACAACACAAAGGGTCAACCGAAATGCTTACATGCATTGAGTTGGCAAAAAATGATCATTACAAAGAAGGTTAAACCAACTTTAAATAAGTATTTGGATTTTAAAAGTTGAGACCTATCATTGATCACTTCTATGATAATACCCAAGACTAAGGAATGGATAACACTTGGGTGCCCCATTCTTGATTGAAAACATGTTATATTATATGTTATTGTATAAAAGCCACTCTCATCAAAGCATATACCCCCCAAGCATAAGCAAAAAGGGCACATACATAAATCTTCACATTTACATTATGTAGAGATGATAAATTCCAATCATGATCATCCAATCAATCTATTAAGATTAAGTACAAAGAGAAATGAATAGAGCTTATATTATATTTTAAACTAAAAACTTATTATACTTAAAACATATTAAAAACATAGATATACAACTTTCACCATTATGCAATAATGAAATGTTCAAACAACAAATAAAGTATTCCAACAAAATAAAAAGATTCTGAAATTTAGTAAGAAAAAATATCCCCAAAGCTTCATTCCAATCATGATCATCCAATCAATCTATTAAGATTAAGTACAAAGAGAAATGAATAAAGCTTATATTATATTTTAAACTAAAAACATACATTTTCTATACTTATAAATTTACAAATTGCTATTACTTGAAACAAATCTAAAACATATTAAAAACATAGATATACAATTTTCACCATTATATTACTTAAAAAATAATGAAATGTTCAAACAACAAAATAAATAAAATTCTGAGGAAGAAAAAATATCCCCAAGACTTCATTCCAAACTAAATTCTTCAACCCTTCCTCTCAACTTCTCAAACAGCATAATCAAATATTTCCAATAAATAATAATAACATTGGGTAAATAAGGCAAATGCCATAGGAAACAAAAAAAAATTCACTATAAACTTAAATTTCTTCGAATAAATATTAAAGCGTCCCCCTTCCTCCAAATCAAGTATACATGAGCTACACAATTGCCTCTTATTACAATACAATTAAATCTCTTAAGATTAGTAGCTAATCTAAAGAAAGAAAAATCCTGACACACAAAACTAGAAACCTCCTGTACAGAACTCAGTCGCTTATCAGACGTTTTCCAGCAGCCAGTTAACCGTGAAAAACAACGTGATACCCAAAACCGCTGTACCGACAATGCAATTCTCCCGAGCTGCGCTGCTGATCTTCCCCACACCTGCAAGAAATGGCGACGGGGACGGCGATGTAATGACAGTCCCGGTAGACAAGCTTGGCAATGGAGGAGAAGAAATCCCACCCATTGGCGCCGGCGCCGGAGTCGGCGTCGGCGTTACAGTGGATGGTGGCGTTGCAGGCGATGCGGCAAATATCGACGGGCTTGGAGCTGTGCTGACCCAAGTAGGGGGAAATGAGGGGGCTAACAATGGCGTAACTGGGTCACCAAACGGGGAAAATGCAGAAACGGGAATTGGGGGTTGGGAAATCCCCGGGAAAGGAGAGGGGCCAGGGGGTTTCAGAGGAGAAGTTACCGGCCCGGCAGCGGGCCCAGGCCCAGGCGCAAGCGCGGGCGCGGGCGCGGGAGACGTAGTGGGGGTAGTTTTCGTTCCGAAAATTTCTCTGGGTAGTAAAACTTTGGGAACAGCAAATATGGCAAGAGGTTTCTGATCAAAGACTGTTTCCGTGACAGGCGCCTGAACAATGCCTGTATTGACGGCGACAACACCGTGAATTCGAGTAATGTTGAGAGTGTAACTGGATGCGCCCATCGCCTGTGTCGCTAAAGTTGGCTGCACAGGATTAACGATGGTCTGTAAAGATCCAAGTGGGTAGTAGGAAAGCAGGACATGGTATTTGAGAATCAGCGCCTTCTTGTCCGCCGTGAGGCCCTGTAACGTCTCCGGGTTCAGGGCCGAGAAGGCGTCATCGGTGGGGGCGAAGATGGTGATTCCGGCGCCGGCTTCCTCGGATTGGAATTCCGACACCACGCCAGAGGCCTCCATGAGCGAGATGAAGAAGTTGAAATTCTGGGCCTTGACGAGAGCGTCGGTGACATTGAAGCCGACGGGAGTGGGCGCAGGGGAGCCCGAGAGATCAAAGTCGTAGGGCAAAATCATGGAGCTGATCCTCGCAATGCTCACCACGTAGGGGAATTTGTCCACCAGACCAACTATGGTAGCATTGTAGCCGGCGCCCGGTACAGGCATGCCGATCCTCACCTGCCCGCCGACGGTCGTGATGTTCACGGCGCCCGTGTTGCCGGGTGCCCGGCCGGTGGTCTGGTACAATGTAGTCACCAGCGTTCCTGCCATGTTCATCTGCTGGAGCCGATCCCAATCCAGGTATTCCAAAAGCACATGGTAGCGCAGCACATCCGAGACCTCCTGGGTCGGCAGGTTTCCACCGAAGCTCGAAATGAAGGGCTCCAGCTGCGCATTTGACAGTGCCAGGATCGTCAGCGAGCTCCGGTTGTTGATCTCCCCTGCAACGTTGGTCGCCGTCAAGAGATTGTTAAATGTCGCCAAATCCGGATGCTTCCACAGGTATGTCGTGATATTAAACCCGGCCCCTACACAGACCATGCACAGCCACCACACCAGCGTTACCCATGCCCTTGTACCCATTTCTCCTCCTCTGCCCTGCTGAATACACACTGTGTATCTCCTCCTGCCCTGAAACACCCAGTCCTGAACAGTACTGAACAGTAGAGAGCAAAGTCTATAGAGCTATTTTCGGTAAAGGGCATCGGCATATGGCCCGTGAGATTGTATGTAGAGCTTGAGAATTCAGTAGTAGTGGAGTGGAAGCAAAACAGGGAATGATCGGGATGACATAAATAGTCAATAATGACAACGGTCACTCCAAGTTATCGTTTGCTGGAGAAAAGACAAGGGACTGTGTTCTTTTTCCCAAACAGAGAAATTTTAGTACCGTTCACCTACGACTCACTCTCCTGGACCCCAGTCCCTTGCTCTCGCTGCGTTGGATTCTGGGTCACGTCCACATCGTTTTTACCGACACCACCGTTGATATTATACATTAATTATTATTTGCATGCCGTAAAACCTCAACAGTAACCATTAATGCTCTGCGTTTCAGGTGTGCGTGCCGTTTCGATGCTCGCCGATTCCACCACGTTTCGTTTTCTTTTTAGCTCTTTATTCCCACCTACAGTCTACACTCTACAGGAGATCTTTTATGATCTAAGACGCCAAGTGCACCCATAGTCGTATTTATTATGACAGTAAGGAATTATGGTTTCTTACCAGATTTTTCTTTGCTAGCTATACATCGAGTATTCGCAGCGTGCACGGACATAAACTTTTGACCGAATCTAAAGTGTAAACCCAATATCGAGAGCTACCTAGACTGTGAGTTGTAGAGTTATTGAATTTGCTTAAAAGCACGCACTTCTACCTAGATAGTGGCAGAACCAGTACCAGTCCCGCCATGCCAGTTCATCATACTTTCACTTTACTCCACTTGTTTCTAACTGCATTCACACATCCTTTATAAATGTGTTAATATAATATTTCCACTTTTTTCGTCAGTGGATCGTCGTACGTAACTAACTTTAAACATTAATTTTTACTCGGTAGTGTGTTTTTTTTCTCTCTCTTACGGAACTTTTACGCTTAACCTTTTCCTTTTTCTAGAAAAATAATCTTTCTATGTTTGTCTACTAGGGCTTAACTACGGTACAAGGTGCGAAGTTAATTGACTCTCCTTCCTAACATGGTAGACTTCAGCAATGTTTTTTTTTGCGGCACCATGTTTTGGTTATTACATGAATGAAAGAAATTAGGTTTCAGTAAATGTGAGGTTTAAGGTTACATGTGTAGATTGAATCTTGGTAGAGAATAGTTGATAAATAGGAGGCGTTTTTCATAATGTGTCAAATTATGATATTGTTATCAAAATTCAACTATTTAATTTTTCAAGTCAAACTCATTGAACCATGTTTCATGAGTAGTGGTTCACAAGAATCGGCTCTCATAGTAATGAATGGTCCACTTAGTACTCATGATAATGAATAGTTACTTTTATAATCTATCAAAGCATGACTAATGTACATATTAGTATTGATCACTTAAATGATCACAAAACACAATTTATAAGAAAATATTTCTCATTGTTCATAGAGCTTAGAGCTTTATCCTCCTATGTTGATTTTAGCATTCATTCTTGTATGTATATCAATGCTTGTCTTGACCAAGCTCATATGCCTAGATTAATTGGGTTATTCATGTAGGAATGTTTTATTTCTCCACATAAAGTGATGAACTTGACCCTCAAAGCCCTTTAATGTTTTTCCCCTAGGGGTTTGTTCTTTCTTATTTTGGTTTTTTGTTTGAATTTTCTAAATTTTCCACCCTATTTCAAATCTGAAATTTATGTTCAATGTTATTGTTTATACTTTCTTTTCTTTTCATTTTTGGTTTAGTTACATTGGTGCATTAGATTAGGAGATTATCTAATCTGAGTATTTTAATCTTCAAAGTATTTTGAGTTTAAAGTTACCAATCTAGAGGTGAATACAACAAAGAATAGGCAGCAACTTCACTTCCAAGCAGTTGTTAGTTGAATTAAAGGTGGAAAATAGTGCATTTTCAAAGCTAGGGAATTCAAGAGAAAGATTATTTGCAGTGAAGAGATAGAATAACATGCATGCTTTCTTTGTTTAAAGAGAGTATCATGCTAATATCGTGAAGTTGGAAACTAAATTAACTACCTGTTAGAGGTTGTTTTGTGTGTTAAAGAGAAGAGTTTATTTTGGTTGTCTCAGATAATGAGATTATGTTACAACTTGAAATAGGAGACTTTATATTAGAGTTATTTTATCATTTTTGAAAACGAGTGTGAAAGGATAAATTTATGTATTCTTCTATATAGTTCATTATTCACTTTACTCCACTTGTTTCTAACTGCATTTACACATCCTTTATAAATGTTTTAATATAATATTTCCACTTTTTCTCTCACTGGATCGTCGTACGTAACTAGATTTAAACATTACTTTTTACTCGTAGTTTTATTTTTTTATTTTTTTATTTCTTACACAACTCTTACGCTTAACCTTTTCCTTTTAAAAAAAAAAATATGTATATGTTTGTCTAGTAGGGCTTAACTAAGGTATAAGGTGGGAAGTAATTGACTCCCACTCTACCAATGTTTTTTTTAGCACCACAATATCTTGGTTATTACATGTGAATACATGTACAAAGAAACTAGGCTTCATTTTAAGAATCCATGTTAGGTTTAAGGCAACAAATGTGAGGATTAAGGCTATATGGGGAGATTGGATCTTAGTAGAGAATAGATGATAAGTAGGAGGTGGTATTTTCATACTCAACCAAAGGTAAGTAATCATCCCATTTGTATTGTTGATCCATGCAGTACATCCTTAGTAGGTCCTCTAATACTTGACTCACCCTTTCAGTTTGTCTATCTGTTTCCGAATGATAGGAAAAATTTATGTTCAGTTGAGTCCCAAGTGAAGAAAACAAGGTTTTCCAAAATCTAGATGTCACATGAGCATCCCTATCAAAAACGATCTTTTTCAGGGATCCCATGCAATCTAAATATCTTCATGCTATTACAGGAGCTCCGTCAGTTAGATTCCCTAGTATGAAAGGAGCTACCTAAATGTAATCTTGTCAACTACTATCGGCATGGCATTGTGCTTATTCCTTGGCATTGGGAGACCTTGCACAAAATCCATGCTAATAACTTGCCACTTGCTTTCTAAAACTTCATGTAGATACAAAAAACCTACAGGATGATGATGTTTTGCCTTCACTTTGGCACTCTAAGCAACTTGTTGTAAATCTTGTTGCATCCCCTTTCATTCCCTTCCAAAAGTATAATGGCTTTACGTTGGCCAACATCTAATTTACACCAAGATGTCCTGAATATGGTGCATTGTGAACTTCTTTCCACACCATGCTCCATAATTCCCCAATGTTAGGTACATAAATCCTTCCCTTAAATCTCAATAAACCATTAGGTTCAAGTGATATCCCTTGTACCTTTGATCTTGCGAATTGTCTGAAAGTGCTTACTTGACTTGTTCATAAAACTCATCACCCTTAGATTTTTTGCAACACTTGACCCTTGAAGTCAATTTGGATTGATATCATCGAGGAGAATGCCTCCTACGACTCAAGGCATCGACAACCCGATTCTCCTTCCTTTTGATATAACTGATATTAAAATCATAATCAGATATCAATTCCAACCATCTCCTTTGTCATGCATTTAGATTAGGTTGAGTAAACAAATACTTCAGACCATGATGATCAGTCTTCAATTCAAATGGTTTTCCCAACAAATAATGTCTCCACATCTATAATGCATGGACAACTGATGCTAACTCCAAATCATGTGAAGCATAATTTTTTTCATAAGGCTTCAGCTTCCTTGACTCATAAGCTATGACTTGCCCCTTTTGCATCAATACTCCACCCAAACCTTCTCCTGAAGCATCTGTGATAACTACAAAGTTACCATCTAGATCAGGTACGTTTAGTATCGGTGCGGTAGTCAACCTTCCCTTAAGTTGGCCAAATGTTGCTTGACATTTCTCAAACCACTCAAACTTCTTTCCCTTCCTTTGCAATGACGTGATGGTAAAATCTAGTTTTGAAAAGTTTGCAACGAACTTATGATAATACCCAGCTAAACCCATAAAACTTCTAACTTTTGGTACATTCTTAGGCACTGGCCACTCTAGCACTACTTTTATCTTTGTTGGATCAACCGTCATCCCATCAGCCAAAATTATGTGACCCAAATACTATACTTCTTTCTAGAAGAGGGTACACTTTGAGAGTTTTTCATATAGCTTATGCTCTCTCAATCATTGAAGAACAATCTCTAGATGCTTGAGATGTTCCTCTTCATTCTTGGAGTAGATTAAGATGTCACCCAAGAAGACCAACCCAAACCTATCCAAACAATCCCTAAATACATTTTTCATTAGGTTCATGAATGTTGTCGGTGCATTCATTAGCCCAAATGGTAGGACTATGAACTCATAATGGATGTATCTAGTCCTAAAAGTTATTTTGAAAATGTCTTCGTCCTTGATTCTTAGTTGGTGATATCTTGAACATAGATCAATCTTTGAAAACACTACTGCTCCTTGTATCTGATCAAAGAGATCATCGATACGTGGCAACATATACTTATTATTTATTGTTTCTTTGCTAAGCAATCGATAATAAATACATAAGTGTAGTGTACCATCTTTCTTCTTCACAAAGATCGCTAGCACTTCCCAGGGTGAAACACTGGGTCTTATCAATCCTTTAGACAACAACTCTTCTAGTTGTGCCTTTAACTCCATTAATTCGGTTGTGGTCATCCTATAAGGTACTTTCGATATAGGTTTCAACCCTAGAACTATGTCGATGGAGAAATCAAATATCCTCTTAGGAGGTAATCCAGGTAATTCATCTGGAAACGCATCCCTAAATTTCCATAGAATATATATTTTTCCATATCCATTTTTCCAAATTCCAACACCTCACCTTCTTCGACATCTTGGGAGTCTTGAGGTCCATAATATACTACATTATCTTGAGAAATGAACTCCTTGCATTCCTTAAATTCCTCCATTTTTACTATAAAGAGTTGACAACCTTTCTTCTTTACTCTATGCATTTGTACAACGGATATCTGACGTAACTTAACCTCTCTAAGTGTTCCTTGCAATGACACCCAGTTACCTAGATCGTCTAAGCATTCAACTATTTTTGCATGGCAATCTACTTTGGCCCTATGTTTCCATAACCAATTTATCCCTAAGATGACATCATAAGAATCTAAGGGAGCTACATACAAATTCACTTTTGTAAACAAACTTAGAAGTTCAATCCTTACTTCAAATAGACATTGACTTTAGCTCTTGTCTGGTTTACATATTCTACAACCCAATACTTTTCCATGTAGCTAGCTTTTCTAGACATTTGACTAGTTATTCTAGGAGAAATAAAAAAAATTGTGGCACCAATATCTATTAAAATTGAAATGGAAATTCTAGACAAAGTACCTGAAACTTCTACTACAGTAATCTGGTACACTTGTCGATTATCCACTACAACATGAATCCTTCGTTGAAATGTAGCTCTTTGAGGTGGAAGAGAGTTACCATGTGGTTGTGACCCAGATGATTTGCTTGGACAATTACTCGCAAAGTGATCCCCACTGCATGTATAACATCCTTTTTCTAATCCCCTCCTTTCCGCAGGTCTTCCAGAATTACTTTCATTTCCACCAACATTGCTTTTGAAGTAGTTGTTGAAATTGTTGTTGTTTCCCTTGGTTCATTCCAATCATTTTGGGGTCCCTTGTCCCCTTGCTTCTGCAAACTTTGCACTTCACTGGGCTTCTTTGGAGCTAGATTGGTTTGCGTCCGATCGAACTTTTTATTTAAACTTCAATCATATTTTTATTTATTAAAAAATAATAGGTAAGAATTCATAGCTAATCTACATAGTACCTCAAATTGAATTGGAATCTCAATTCCTATTTAGGGTTTTATTTTATTTCAAATAAGTCATATACTGCTTAACCCGATGAATAGGACTGAGGTGAAAATAAGAAAAGTTAATAAAAAGCCAAAATAACTAATTATAGTAAGCATGAAAGGAATGAATGAAAAAATAACAATGATTGATATGTATTTTTGTTAGGAAATTACTTCAATTTTTATCTAGGAACAGAAAGAAAAAATCATCCAAATAAATAGATACCAATTTAGAATTGAATATCTAACAATTGTTAATGTTGTGAAAAAACATAGAGGGAATTTTTCGATAAAAAGATGAGCAATAGGAATATTTGATCCTTGTAGAATTGGATCAAGTTTTCTCCAAATCTTTTTGAGTTATTCTAATTCACTATTCTTTTCTTTTTTAAGCTCGATGTATTTTTACAAAATGATTATAGCTCGTTGATTTCATTTACATTAACCCTAAATTATGCCCCTAATTGAAAAATAAATTCATTGGTCAAGCTCCATTATTAAACATATCTTTTTAAGGAGATAAATGTTGAGCTAAGAGCATCTTCACCAAGTCCACGGCAGTTGGACCATACACGTCTACCTCACCACATGTTTTTACATTAAGACCCATAATAAACTTCCTTATTATGAAATCACTCATCCTTTTGGTACATAGGTATGTACTTTAGGAGTCAAGTGAATTTCTCCTAATACTCATTCATTAAGGAGTCACCTTGCCTCAATTTCTAGAAGCTAGTGAGCTTTTGGTCATAGAAGAGTTGGGGAAACCATCTCTTTCAGAAAATCTCCACAAATTCACTCCAAGAGAGACTTAAGGAACTAAGCCCAAGCTCCATCTTCTTATTCATCCACCAATTGGATGCTTCATCGATCAATTGAAATGCTCCCCAAACGGATTTAGTGACCTCAAAGTAATTTTTTATTTTGAAATACTTCTCCATCTCCATAAGCCATGCTTCTGTTGCATCTCCACTAGTACTAACTTCAAATTTTGGTGGTGTGATCTTTCTCATGTCACGTGATAACTCACTTGCCAAACGCTTCCTTTTTCTTCCCTTGATATGAGATTGTGACTTATCATTCTCATGGTCACTATATTGAGTGTGACCATGATAATTCTCCCCTTCTTCGTTGTTGGGAACTTCTTCTTCATTATTTGGGACTTCTTGTTCCTCTCTTTCCTTTCCCCTAACTTCCTATTACATGTTTCCTATTATTTCTCTAGTTTGATCCATGATAGGCAGAATGCGGTCCAACTTAGCTTCGGCATTCTCAGCACCTTGACCTACTTCTTGATTTCCCCCAAAGTTAGTTCTTGTCCTAACCATTTTCCCAAGAGTAGTTATACCTAGAGGTTTCATTTTAATTAGATCTATGAAGGTTTTCTCAATGTTAACAACATTCCAAAAGATCTATCATTCACATAAGAAATTCTATAAAAGAATTCATTCACAATTTTTTCCAAAACATGTTTTTCATTATAATAAAAAAGGATTTCAATTTCCTTGAGTTTACATAGAATGACTATTCAAATAGTTTAAGGGAGAGTATCCCTCAGATTCACTTTTCGATACATAACTTCATGGGGTATACCCCTCAAATTTTTGCTCATATACATCATCGAAAGAGAAATAACTCTCTGATATATCCTCAGACACATAGTTTTGAGGCACATAACCATTTGATTCGCCACTTGTGGATATTACAATAAGTTCCACTAAAGGGAGAACACGAGGATCCCTAAATATCTTGATTGGACTAACACTACATTCTAAGGGCATATCCTTGGAAAGTGATAAAGAGTTCAACTTAGTCGGGGAGACAGAAGGTAAGAAGTTGAAGTTGGTAGCCTCTCTCTTCCTTCTCTTCTCTTGACTAATTGTTGAAAGGGCATGACTGAAATTCTTAGTATTGCTCAGCCAAATGGTGTTTTCATAATTGGTTCCCTTAATGGTTTGAACAAGGGCTTCTCTTTCCTTCTTGGCCTGTAAGTAGCACTCATTTTTTTTTACTAACTTTCTTGCAATCATCTTGAGACGCACCATCCTGTCACAAAAGTTTACAAAAATTAGACTCATATAATGTTGGATTGGAAACATAGTGAGCACATAGGTTCTAGATCTAAATCCGGTAGCTTTGATACCACATGTAACATACCCATTGTTCTACCTAGTAATTTTACTATGTTTTACCCTCAAGTGAAAAGTTTATGCATTTAACATTATGAGCAATAAAAAATTTATTTTCTAATCAATAATAAATGCACCATTTCGAACATAACCTTTCCAAACTTTTCCTTTGCATAATCAAAGAATCATTTCATCAATATAAGTATGATTTCACTTTACATAAATATATTCAAGATAATATTTCACATTTACAATTTCCATATAGATGGACACATGATTACACACATGACTTCAACAAGCTTACAAAAACTAGAAATACAAATGGTCTAGAATGTCCTTCTCCCAAATCTGGGACACCAATTGCACAAGGAGAAGTGTCACTCAAGCGCTTTTCCACCAACCATGGACTTACTATGGTCCCCCGCACATTTACCAATCATGGTAAGATGACCCTCCCTTCGATGAAGATATTGGTTTGGTAACTTCATTCTTTATATAGCCTTTCCTAAGCATAGTGACGTGTCTTACATATCTAGAGCTACCATAATGTGGCTACAACTACATGTATGATTTTCCATCCTAGAATGTAAATTGGATCACAATGAACTGACTGTAAATAGTGGCTACTTACACTGTTTTGGCCAAAGATTCATCACCCAGTACTTCAAGTGAGGGTCATTTATTCACCACTTTAATTTATCGATGTATATTGATCATTAGCATTCTATTCTAAGGTTATCCCCTTTCCCTTGGATTATCCTAACCCCAGGAATAGCCTTCCCATTAATTCACATTTAAATGGAATTGCTACTAAGTATCTCAAAACAACTCTATCTTATGCTACACACCTAGAGTATTGACATACTACATATAGTACTAACAATCTATGTATCGTATAAATAGTATACATTCATATAAATCCAATATAGTATAAATATCTAAATAAGTATAACCCAAAAAGAAAGGTTTCACAAACACAAGAAACAATCAAGAAACATGCAAGAATATATCCAAGCATCATAAAACACATAAAATACATTCTTTCCAAACATTGCAACATGAATAAACAATCTTTCCAACATAATAACAAAGGAGTAGAAATCAACATGCATGTATAAAGCTCCAACCAATTATTCTTCCATCCTAGCTTAATTTCTCAAGCTCGCTTGAAACTCCCTCTAAGAACAACCCCAATCCCACTTCTAGCCTCTTACCAAAACTCTCCACTATACTAATGCAAGTTAACAAAACAAAACTCCAACTATTAAGCTCTCAACTCACTTTGCACAAAATTTGCAGCAGAATAACAACAAAGTAATCAGATTGAAAAGTGTAGCAAATGGTAGAATGAGCACCTCTATATATACTAAAATGTGAGCAACCAAAGGCTACAAACAAGCTAATATTTCTGCCACCTTTCTATCCCCATGCAACGACTCATCAAACTAACTTACAGGTTTGCAACACATAACAATCCTCGCATTTTAAATGGATGAGTCGACTTGTTTCAAGGGACAACATAACTCTTTTACTAAGTCAAATGAACAACAATCTTTTTAGCAAGTTTCCTATTTGGTTTGCAAATTGAATTCCTTCTTATATTTCTGCCAAGTTTACATTGACTGAGTCTCGTGGCTAAGATATTGCTTTTCCGAACTTAAGTGTAGTTAAAAAACTTATGCATTTCATATACTTCATCATTGGCACCACATTTCATATACTTCATCATTGGCACCACATTTCATATACTGGTTCCCTTTAAGATAGCACGCGTTAGACTATTTCAACACTGTTAAAAATTGCATTCACTTCCTTTTACAATGTATACACAACACTTCCTACTTCATATGTGTCTCATAGTCTTAGTTGTGGTCTTACATTTGCTTTATGCACATGTGTATACTATGCAGCGCATTAACAAGGCAGCATTATATGCGCCCAAGTTTCATTTAAAGTGCTTTTCTTTTATCAACTTCAGCACTATGTATTGTGCTTGTAAATATCTCAAAATATTACCATATATATATATATATATATGTATATATATCTTTCTTAATATATATACATATATACTAATATATACTCATTACATATGACTATCAAATACATTAATTGTTAATTAACAAATATATAAACATATATCGAATAACATTACATATATATATACACAATTATATATAAATATATATAAATATATATTAATATATATAAATATATATTAATATATATACATACATATATTATTTTAATACTTTTATAAAACACTCATACTCATATCCTTCGATTGACATATATACATGAAGTGTATATACATGTATATATATTTCATTTTAGTCCAAATAGTATTTCCATGCATATCGGTAATCCATCCATGAGCATGCGTAGATACATCTACCTACGTATACTCATGTATGTAATTACTCACATGTATGAGTTTATCATAGACATGTACATATATACATAGATATACATTTTATGCATATATCTGATCGATATAACAATAAACACACAAGGAAGAACTTCCACATGAAATTAAGACTTAATCACATTCCTCACTCCAAACATTCATAAAACAAGATCACAAACCAATATAAACATTCACAACCAAAACTGAAGCTCACTTACCATTTACCCAAATTGACTTGACTCAACTACGACCAACTAGGGCATGAGTGTGTGAATGCTCAATTAGGCTAAACTAAAGGTTACCGGACCAAGATCTTCTCCTGAGTGATACTTCCCCTCTCTTCCAGAGGTTTGAACCTATTCCTACATTTAGCTTAGTACATCGTAACAATAGTTAGATGATAACAATACATTCATATGCATCACATATATTTCATATACAAGATCATTATACAACATTAAATTGAATAAAAAATTCATTCATCATATTTCCATCAGGATTCATATATAAAACACATTCACATCTATGAAAGTAATTTACCAAACAAGGTAATAGTAAATAGGTAATAACACACAGGGTGTAACATTTAAACTAAAGGATCCCATTATAAAATTGACTCATTAGGAACTAGACCAATTCATCAACTTTACTAAAATTGATAATAGTTATAGTGGCAACTCTATATCTTGAAGTTCTAATACCAAAATATTTCATTTTTGTGCTTTGCTATCATCTAGTTGTGGCATCTCACTAGCAATGCTTGTTTTAATTTTATGATCATAGTTGAGGACAAAATGATTGGTCCTAACAATTTTGAAGGTTCCCAAGTACCCATAGTTCTCCAACAACATTGCTTAACCTCGAAGATGCATGATTTCCAAGGTTTGGATGTGCATAATAGATACACTAGGTGCTTCGCATTGACCAACATTTTCTTAAGCTAGTTCAATTGTTGAGTTGTTTCCTCATCATGAAGATTGTACCACTCCTCATGGCCCCATATTTACAATGAAATCTCTTTGCCAAAACAAAAATGTAAAGTATAAGAAACTAATTTTTTTTGTAAATTCTTGACTTTGTAAAGGCTTTAAAAATAATTATGATTTCAATAGAAAAATGATGAAATCTAATAGAAAAAACATGACCTTGGCGCATTAATTCATGATGTAAATGATAGCTCCCTCATTAATAAAATATCAAAATTAAAATGTACACTAAATTTGATCTATGTAAGCATACAAAATAAAAAATGAAATATCATTAAATTCAAAGTTAATTCAATACTCAAAATTCACATGCAAACCTCCAATTGAGCATGTATAAATTTTTGCTCCTTATATCAGTTGTGCCAAGAATTGATCATTATCAATGTTGAGACAATCTAGGTATGTTTTTGTGATACCATCATTAAGGAAATCCCTAACTCAAGGTGAATATTCAAATTGATTAACAAGATATTCTTGTTCAAAGTATAGTTTCATGATGCAATTGTAGTTGATCCTTCTCCTTGGGTAAAGTGTCTACCACTAGAGACTATAGAGTAATCTTTGTTTCATTACATGTTTAGCTTTGTTTATGACCTGGTAATGGGTGGCATAGATTTATGATTTTGGTTTTTTGGATTTTTTTGGATTTTTTCGACTTTTTTTTAGATTTTTGGGATATTTGAATTATTTTTTTTGGATTTTTGAGAATATTTGATTTTTTTGAAAGTTTTTGAGAATATTTGATTTTTTGGCATTTTGGGATTTTTTTAGAATATTTGATTTTTCGGGTTTTTTTAATATTTGATTGTTAAGGATAGGTGTAAAAATAGATGGTGCTTGACTAAAGGATGATTATGATTTCATGATTTGGTCAGTTACGTGTTTTATATGATATGGATAAGGGTGTTGATGTGACCTGGATTGAAATGTAAAAATGGAGAAGGTTTAGTTGAGCTTGATGAAAGATTATTGTGATGATAGGTGATGAAATGATCTAAACCAAAGGTGCCTTATGAATCAAGACAAGATAGATAATTGGTGTTTTTAAGCTTTCTTACTTGAGATAGGCCAAGTTCTCAAGTAAGATCGATTGGGATTCTTATACTAGTTAAGTTAGAATAGGCCAAGTTCCTAAGTTAATTTTGTCCAAGATGATTGGATGATTGTTCAATTAGTTTGCTACTTAAGATAGGAAAAGGTCTTCAACACATAAGAATTAAGGATAAATGATGATACAAAGTCTTGGATTTTTTAAGGTAATATTTGACTTGGATTAAAATGGATGATAATGTGGGTTGATTAGTCATGTGTTATGGATGATATTGGTTAGGATGTTTGATTTCTATGCATGAATGGATGAGATTGGATGTGTTGATGTAGGAAGAGTGTTGGAGTGATTCATTCAATAGCTTTAGGATATGTAAGTGGTGGTCTAGATGGAAGATGGTGGATGTCTATAAATTATGTTATGTGATTATAAATGTATGTGATTGTGTACATGAATGGCTTATGAAGGATTCAATATGACTATGGATGTTAATGTAGTGATTGTATGATTTGAATGTGAAAGTTAAAGTGTATGTAAATGATGATTGGAGAAGTAGGATAATGGGTGTTTACTAAATGATGGTGGATGTTTGTGATGTAGATGAGGATGATAATCTAACTTAGATTATGGATACGGGCGTGGTCACGGGCGGGAGAAAACGGAGTTCCAAATTCAAAGCAATGAAATCAAAACCGGAAGCGGGGCAAGCTCAAAAAATTGACAGTCGAATCAGGAGCTAGAATCGAGCCAGAAGCAAGGTAAGGATGACAGGATGATGTGGACTCCGAAGACAAGATACAGGTGGATCCTAGGGGAAAGGAAAATCCGGCGATTATCCCTGCTACTTCTTCCACCGGTAAAAATGAGAAAGATAAAGGGGGAGTGGGGACCACAGGTGGTCTTGGAGGCAATTGCAAAACCTGGACCTCACTATTTGGGGTAAAACCTAATGGAAAGTCTTCCTTCCCTCCAATGCAAAATATCTCGTCCCCTGCTAGAGGTAAGTTTGTTATTTCCATTCCAGATCTGATTATAGACCATAATATAGCCCTAATGGAACGAACTCTGGTTGGAAAGTTTATGGGCCCTAGACCAAATATTGAAGTGGTCAGGGAGTTTGTGAAAAATAAATGGAGAACCAATGGGAAAGTCTCAGTTGCTGCTCTCCCAAAGGGTTTTTTTGCTTTTGAATTTACTTGCA
Source organism: Sequoiadendron giganteum (assembly GCA_007115665.2). NCBI lineage: Eukaryota > Viridiplantae > Streptophyta > Pinopsida > Cupressales > Cupressaceae > Sequoiadendron > Sequoiadendron giganteum. Next base: position 244,231,998 of record CM021110.1, on the reverse strand, counting down.
AAGAGGATATCACGGCTGTAAGAGGTGGAGGTCCCTGGGTGATAGAGAAATCTTCCCTGGCTCTAAAGAAGTGGTCCTCCCACTTGGATCTATCAGATTCCATCTTTGAGAATGTCCCAGTCTGGGTTAGACTTCCAGGTCTGCCCCTGGAGTACTAGAGTGAACACATCTTCCTTGGTATTGCGAGCTCCTTTGGTGAGCTTCTTTCGATTGACACAATGAAAGCTGCTAGAAAGAGATTGGTTTTTGCGAGGATATGTGTGGGAGTTCCACAGGAAGCAGACTTACCATCATCGATAGAGATACAATCTAAACTGGGTTCCTAGGAACAGAATATACAGTTTGAAACCATCCCGTTTTCCTACTTCAAGTGTAGGAAATCTGGTCATTGGGCAAAAAAATGCCCTTTAAATGCTACTTTAGAGAAAGATAAGCCAGCAGAACCTGGAAAAAAGGAATGGAAAAAAAAAAAGAATGACTCAGGGGAAGAAAGGAGGGAAAATAAAGAATAGGAGTTGGAAAACATAGAAGCTGATAATCAGAAAATCTCCTCAGAGATGGAAGTGGTCTTGGAGTATAAAGGTGAGATCCCTAATGATCTTCATAACTTAATGTCTCCTTCAAAGGAAAGAGATTCTAATGAGGGCACCCTAGCTAGAGAAGGAGATTGGAACCTTTCTCCTTCCTTATCCCAAATGACAGTCCCTTCTGATAGAAATGAAGAGATCCCGGGTTCGGAGGATATCCCTAGTGAGGGCCTATCCTTGGTTCTGAAAATCCCTCTTCTCTCCCCATTTTTTGATAATCTTCCCCCTATGAGTGTGGAGCACCTGACAGATCCCAACTCCACTGTTAGGGTTTTAGAATCCCTTGAAAAATAACATTACTCAGCTAACCTATCCAGTAATGTCTTGTTTTGTCAAGAGAATGGTAATATGGACACCTTACCCTGGGATCAAAGATTACCAAATGAAAATGATTGGGAATCCAGTAGAGAGACGGATAGTCAAGATGAGACTGATAAAGAGGAGAATACATCAAAGAAGAAGTCTGGAAAAAATAAACAAGGGAAGACCCCAAGTGGCATTTCTACCAGATCAAGAGGTAAGGCAGACTGTGGAGCAGTAAAGAATTCAAGAGGTAAAAAGTCTTCAAAAAAGAAAAGAGAGTTGAATAGCTTTCAGGATATAGCGGATGGATCTCAGAAAACCATCCTGGAATGTCTTAACTCCCCCGATATATAATGAAGATTATGTCCTGGAATATTAGGGGACTCAATAGCCCCCACAAGCAGGATGTTCTTCGCAACTTTGTTAGAGATCACAAACTTGACATTCTTTTAATTCAGGAAACTAAAATGTCTAAGGAGAAAATTGAAAAGATTAAACTTTTTTAGTTCTACAGTAACCAGGGCAATAAATCGAATGGCGCTTCGGGAGGCATTGTTACTTTCTGGAATAGTCACAATATCAAAGGAGATCCGATATTGGAAGGTACGAATCACATAGTTACTAGATTCACACATATAAGAGATAACTTCAGCTGGATTCAAATGAACATATATGCTCCTAATGGAAAAGGTATGAGAAACTATTTTTGGTTGGAATTAGTTGCCATTAGGAGGATTTTTGATAAAGAAGCTTAGATTGTTATGGGGGATTTCAATACACCCTTAATGAACGATGAAAAATTTGGGGGATCTTAGATTAATTTGGAGAGTAAAGAGGATCTTCAGAACTTCATTGATAATCAAGGGCTGATTGATCTAGATCTTCATGGACCCTCCTTCACCTGGTCCAATCACAGAAAGGGGATGGATCTCATACAGGTTAGATTAGATAGATCTTTGATTTCCAATCATTGGTATTTTGATTACTATTGCTCCCTTAAAGCTCTCACAAGAATAGGTTCTGATCACTCTCCTATCAGTTTCACTACGGATCCTATAAAAAAGAAGAAGAATACTCCTTTCAGATCTGAAAAAATGTGGATCTCTCATCCTGCTCTTAAAGAGTAAATAAAGAAATGGTGGAATATAAGTATTCAAGGAACTGTTATGTTTAGAATTGCCAAAAAATTAAGGGAAGTGAAATGTAATTTAAAATAATGGAAAAAGGATTCTTTTGGGAACATCTTTAAGATTAAGTCCGAACTTCAGATTGATCTGGGAGCAATTCAATTCAAAATACAGAAGGAGGGTTACTTGAATGATACTAAGGAAAAAGAGAATGAGCTCCTTATGAAGATGCATGACATAATTGGGAAGGAGGAGGAGTTCTAGAAACAAAGATCAAGAGCCCTTTGGCTGTCTGCTGGAGATAGAAACAATAGGTACTTCCACCTTTCGGCTTCAAAACATAGAGTTGTAAATAGAATTTCTCATATAGATGTGAATGGAACCAGGTATGAGGAGGAGGAGGATATCAGGAAGCAGGCGAGCTCCTTCTTTAAACATCTTCTCTCGACAAGTAATGAAATAAACCAAAATGAGCAAGATCAGCTAGTTGAAGCTATACCTAGAGTTATCAACCAGGAAAACAACTCTTTTATGACAGCTATCCCCACCAACGAGGAAGTTAAGAGGGCTATCTTTTCCTTTGATGGGAGTAAAGCTCTGGGTCCTGATGGTTTCCCTTTGTTTTTCTTTCAATGGCTCTAGGAGATTGTTGAAGAAGATGTGGTTAATGTTGTCAAGGAATTTTTTGGAGCCAGATGTCTTTTAAAAGAATTAAATGCTACTTTCTTGGTTCTCATCCCCAAGAAACCTGGAGCTAATAACTTTGAGGCTTTTAGGCCCATTAGTCTCTGTAATTCCTTATACAAGATCATCTCTAAGGTCTTAACTTCTAGATTCTTAACTTTTCTGCCTTCCTTGATCTCTCAACAAAATGGCTTTGTTCCTGGCAGACAAATCCTTGATTCTATTGTTACGGTTCATGAGAACATTCATTCCCTTGTTGAGTCGAAGACCGAAGGGTTCCTATTAAAGCTTGATATCTCTAAAGCCTATAACAGAGTTGATTGGATTTTTTTATTTAAAATCTTGAAGGCTTTTGGCTTTAATAATAGGGTTATTCAAATGGTGGAACAACTTGTGTCCACAACTTCCATATTGATTATGGTCAATGGATCCCCTACCTCCTTTTTTCAGAGTACCAGAGGTCTAAGGCAAGGTGATCCTATATCTCCTATTTTATTCACTATTATGGTTGAAAGTTTAGGCAGGAATCTGAAAAATTTGGTTGACTTTAAGTTTTTTTCTGGGCTCAGACCTTCCTCGAGCAACCTGGTGTGCTCACATCAACAATTCATTGATGACACTATGCTTATGGGTCAAGCTACTGTGTCTGAAGAAAAATTTATAAAATAGTTGCTTGATAAGTATGGGAGAGCTTCAGGACAACTGATCAATAATCAAATTTTTTTTTTTTTCTTCTTAAATACTCCAGCTCATAGACAGGCCAAAATTGCCAGAATTCTGGGTTGTAGGGTGGATTCCCTTCCTGCCACCTACCTTGGTCTTCCTTTAAGCATGAAATCTCCTAAGTCTTTTTGGATCTCGTTGGTGGATAGATTCAGTAAGAAGCTTGTGGGTTGGAAAGGAGCTCTGCTAAGTCAAGCTGGTAAGCTTCAGCTCCTCAAAGCCTCTCTCCAGAATCTTCCTATCTATGCCCTGAGCCTCTTTAAGATTCCAACAAAATTTAATGATGCCATTGAAAAAATTCAAAAAAGATTTCCTTGGTCGGGTGTTGAGGAAAATAAAAGAGTTCCCCTAATTAACTGGAATCTGGTTTGTAGACCTAAAAAGAACGGCGAACTTGGCTTAAGAAGAATCAGAATTATCAATAAAATCCTCTTAGCTAAGCAAATCTGGAGAATCTTCTCTTCTTCTGGGGAGTGGATTGATATTCTGGCTAGTAAATATTTAGAAAACAACTGTTCCTCCATTATAAAGATGGACCCCCACCTTCTTTCAAGAGGGTCTATATGCTGGAACAACTTAATCATTGGAAAAAAGATTATAGATGATGGTATTGGATGGCAAGTGAGAAATGGTAATCGCACCATATTCTAGGAAGACAGATGGCTTTTTAAGGAACCCATGATAAAAAATAAACTCCTTTAGAGAATGGGCTGAGAATTGCAAGGCTTGGTTTGGAACTTATGTGAAAGACTATAGAGTGAATGGTAATTGGGTGGACTTGCACAGTGTCAGTTAGGCTTTGGCTCCCATCCAGACTTTGCTGCTGGCTATTAGGCTTAGTTCTGAGCAGTTGGATGATCGTGCGGTTTGGATTGATGATCCCTCTGGCAACTTTTCTGTGTCTTCTACCTTTGCCAGGATCACTTCTTCTTTGGATCATCCTCCCTTTTGGTCTAAAGCCTGGTTCAAACATCTAATACCTAAAATTAATATCTTCTTTTGGATCCTTCTCCAAAATAAGGTGCTCATGATTGACAACCTATGCAAACGCGGATTTTAAATCCCAAGTAGATGTTTTCTTTGTAAGATGGAGGCTAAATCTGTGCAACATTTATTCTTTCATTGCTCCTTTGCTACTTCTCTTTGGGAAAAATTCATTAGGTTATGGAACCTTCCTTGGATTTTCCCTTTGTCCATTGAAGATCTCTTTTCTCAGTGGAAAGCCCCGACAAGGAACCCTTTGCTCAAGTTTTTTTGGGATTTATCCTTCCCTCATATTGCTTGGGGCCTTTGGAAAGAACGCAACAACAGAATTTTTAGGGGCAAAGAAGCCTCTGTGGATAATGTCTTTGATAAAATTGTCAGATCCCTGAAGGAAAATTTCAATGCCATGGCCCAGAAGGACAGGAAGACCATGAATGTGGAGTTTTTGAACTATGATCTAATTGTTGCTAAGTAATGGAACATCAATCCTAATTTGTCTAGTTCTATTATGAAGGCCAAAAATGATAGAGAGGGAGTTTTCTAGTCTTTTCCGCCAAATGGGTGGATCAAAGCTAACTTTGATGGCGTGGCTAAAGGCAATCCGGGGGCAGCGAGCTATGAAGGAGTTATAAGGGATTCCTATGACAACTTCATTGGTGCGATTGCCTCGCCTCTTGGCTCTCAAACTAATTATCTGACGAAGGTTGTTGGAGCTTACCACATCATAAATTTAGCCAAAAGTCTTAACATTAAAAATCTATGGCTTGAAGGAGATTCCAAAAACATAATTGGCTGCCTCTATGGCAAGTCTCCCCCTTTGTGGACCATCAATTCGTGGATTGAGGAAGCCATATTGAACTTGGCCAAATTTGAAAAAGTTAAAATATCACATGCCTATAGAGAAGCCAATGCTGTTGCAGACATTTTTTTGAATGAAGGAGTTAAGAGTAAAGAAGTGTGTACCTGACTAAATATTAGCGATCTAAATTTTAATGTCTGTGCCCTATTAAACTATGATAAATCACATGGTAAAGCAACGTGTTATCCCTTTAATGAGGACAGGTTGGATCTATCACATTACAATCATTAGATTGCATGGGACCGAGCCCAGTGGAGTAATTTGCAAGAAAACTCTGCATGCTTTGTGGGTTCTTAGATTTGGCGGGATCAATTTTAGAAAGGCTTGTCTTTTGATCTACCTCATTGTGTCGGCCGAAATGGGAGGAGACAGAAAGCAAACTGAGCCGGACAGCTACGAAATACATATGAAAAATGCCAAAGTTTGGAACAAGATTAAAAACGGAGGGTTGATTCCTTTCCTGGAGAAGCTTCATGGCTCTAACCAGGAGGCCACGAATCTCTTCGCCAAAAATTGGAATGATGGCAATTTGACTTTGTTTGGTAGGAATGTAGAACTCAGTGAAAATCTTATTGCTGATGTTATGGGATTACCAACTAATGGGAAGAAGTTCTTTAGGGACAGAGCTTTTTCTGACGAAGTTGTAATCAGATTTCCTAAAAAGGATAAGGAAAGGCTAAGTATGGTCAAAATTGCTAACAGTTACTTCGATGTTGACTCCATAAAGGCTATCTGGAGAAAGGTTCTTCGGGTCATCATGGAGGACATTACGGTGGATGGGTGCTTCAAAAAAGTCTATGGCTACCACTTTGCTCTTCTCAACCATTTCTAACATAAGGTAAGGGTCTCTATCCCCTATTATCTTTTTTGCTCCTTGAAGAAAAGCTTGGAGGACAATAAGAAAAACCCTAAAAGATTCCCCATTCTACACACTGGATTAATTAGGCTGATTGTTGAACATCTCCATGTGCCCGCACCTACTATTTTGGAAACCAACCCAGACTTTGAGAGTGATGATACTGAGCCCAGTGACTCGGAGTATTTGCCTAACTCTAGCCCGGTTAGAAAAGCCCCTAGCTTGCATGCTGGCCCTTCCAGGGATTTTGGTAAAAACCACGTTGAGCTTGAGCCTAACAGTCCTTCCCTTAAGATCAGCTCTGTTGACAAGAAAACCTAGGCCAAAAGCCTTGTTTCCTACTCTGAAGAGTCCTCTGAGTCGGAGGAGTCTGATACCAACAAATCTAAGCATTGTGTTGACCCTCTGCCAAACATACACATTAATGATAATTACCTTGTTAACACTAGAAAAGAGCCTTCTCTGGATTATCTCAACCTTGCCAAAACCAATTCTGAGTCCCACTCCAAACTCTTGGATTGGACTTTCTCTGAAATTAATGAGCTGAAAATTAAAAACTGGGCCCTACAAAGTAAGATCGATGAAATGGGCGCTAAGGTTGCTGAGATGGAAAAGAAAGAAGCGGTTCACAGTAACAGAAAGATTGACACTGAAGCTGAGAACTTAAGGAATACCATCAAAACTATCGCCGAGCAAAACAACCATATAGCAAGATGCAATGCTATAATCATTAATGCTATGACTGAGAAGCTTGATAAAGCCTAGCAGGGGTCTCTTGTGGTTGATCTGGAGGATACTGAAGATAAAAGCCAGGATACGGAAGCTGGCATTTCCAGAAGAACCAGAGCCAATCTAAAGTGTAAGGCCCCCCTTACTCTGAAAATGATTCAAACTTTTAAAAAGGGGGTTAAAGATATGCAGGATCTGGAGGCAGAGACGAAGTCTGTCCTTAGGACTCTAAATTAATGGTTGGGGTTTTCTTTGTACTTTCTCTGTTGGTCCTTCTTTCTTGACCTTTCTAGTTCTTTTTGTTTGGTTGTTGTTGGTCTTTTCTTGGGAAGCTATTTTTTTTGTGGAACTCTGGTGTCCTCTTTGTTGTTTTGTAAACTTTGTGGTTTCAGGTCCCTGTAAAACCCGTTTTACCTTTTTATCAAAAACAATAGAATCCAAAACTTAGATAAAGTAATGATGGTTGAAACCTATGTAATGGATGTATGTAGCTGACAATTGATGTTATGAATGATATATCTAGGACATGAATGTATATGGAGGATGAACTAAGGTTATGGATGTGAATTTAGGTGGTGATATAATCCAAGATATGTATGTCTATAAGGATGATTATAAGATTATGGATGTAAATATATGTGATGGTGATGGTATGATGTGGATATGAGAAGCAATATGGTAATGGTATATGGATGTGTATAAGGATGTAGATGACAAAGGATGAATGTAGATTATGTATGATATGGATGTAGATGACAAAGGATGAATGTAGATGATGTATGATATAGATGTAAACGATGCTCTAATCTAGGGTATACATATAGATGATGATATGTGATTTATATGCTATGATAAAATGATGACGAAACAATGGATGGTGATCAAAACCTAAGATATGTATGTGTATGATGATGATATGTGACTATAAATGTTAGGCTATGGGTGATGGTCTAATCTATGAGGATGATATGGGGTTGGTATGAAATTATAGAACTATGGATGGTGATTAGATCTAAGATAGTATGTGACTAAGGATGTCAAGATATGAGTGGTATTATGAAACTATGGATGTAAATACAAGTGATGGTGTATAGACTTGGGATATGGATGTATGGGATGTAAATGATAAATGAGTACATTATTATGTTCTAACCTAGGATGTGTATGTGTATGAGGATGGTATATGCATGTGTATGTTAAGATACAAACAATGTTTTGGGAAAACGAATAGTGTATGATGGATGTGAATGATCTTCTAAGTCAAAGGTAGTTGATGTGTATGGGATGATGTTGACTTTAGATGTCAAGCTATGATAATGGATGTTATGGTTATGAATGGAAATGATAGTCTAAACCTAGAAGGTAGATGTCCAACTAGGTTGTAGACAAAATAATGATATGGAAATGGTGGACACCTAAACCTTAGCAAGAGGTAAATCCTAATATAAGAAAACAAAGACAAAAGACTCTTTTTTTGTGTTTTAAGAGTATTTTAGTGTTTTTGGGTTTTTGAATGTATAAATTAAAAGAAGTCAGAAGACTAAAAAATATAAGGCTCAATAAGGATAAAGTCACCATTTGGATTCAAGTGAGGAGGTTATAGTCTAATAATAACAAGCATAGTAAACACACCAACAATCCTAAAATTATTCAAGTGAGAGTGACTCCTAGTGTGGGCCCACTAGAATTTGAAGCTAATAGCTTTTTTCAAGTGAATGGATAGCTAGGGTATGCAAGTTCATGTACCACCTATACAAACCTTACCTTGGAAGGACAAGGCATTAACCAAGGATAGTTTTTATCTCAAAAAATGATAGTACATGGTGAGTAACTTCTAGGTATGATCCACATCCCTTGCACCACACTAGAAGATGACCAAAGGACTGAGGCTTCTAATTACAAGCTCACTAGGGGAATATATTTCTTTGACAAACTCTTGATATGGTCCTTTATTTTTACCACATACCATCTAGTGCCATGTCATCACCTACACAGTACTATTGAAACCTTTAGCTTAGGTAAAACATGTTATCCCATAGCAAGATAGTCCTTGAAAGTCAAATCCCTTAATCCAATTCCATAATGGATATCCTCCCCATCCTTCACTTATCCATTCCCATCACACTAGTCCATTTTTCTATTCATAGTGTATCATGCCTTGTTAGACACTAGGGATAGGTGATTATATCTTGCTTTGGAAGAGATCTTGATATATGTCCTCTAGCTCACTTAATGATTTGGATACCTTCCATGAAAAAGAAAAAAATAAGCATTTTTCACCATCATATGAATCAAATTTCTTATCAAACTATCCTTCATCATTCACAATCCAAAAAATACCAATAATTTTCATCTTTCCATGCAATCTAACATCATATCTAAACCATCTAACAATTTTTTTCCTAGCCTTGCTATAAATATTGATCTTTTTTTATCCAAACCATCATCATTGAGATGTATCCTTCCTAATCAACATGTTGTTCTTATCGTTAACAACACAATCCTCACATTGTTTTATCATTAACAGTATTATCACTATCATCAATCAATACATCAATTAATTTTATCTTGGTTATAGAAAAAAATTAATTGGTCCATTGGCATCCCTTCATTTCTCATCATCTCATTTTCATCATCTTAATCATTTCATCATTATCATTACATCATTATTTGATCCTTTCACTTCTCATCCAAAATTTTATCATTATCATTTTCATCATCATCCTTCCATCAATAAACTAATTAAACAACAAACATGTACTTCATATCCACAAACATACAAACTAGAAACATCACACTTTTAATGTCAAATCAAGACCTAAATATCTATCTCGATAACATACAATTGACACATCAATTGCCAAAAATAAAAATCTCCTATTTCATTCAATCATTTTCCCTTGTAGGATGCATCCTTCCCCGCATCAGGAATAATCATCATCAATTTATCTTATTATCACCTTGGTAAAATTTTATACAATTGTATGCCTTTTGATAGTTGATTTTTTACTTCTTTCATTTATCTATGATCTATCTATCTTTTTATTTATTTATTTGATCTTTTCATATACCTTTTTGACCCATACTATGCCTACTCATGGTCACCACGATCATTTTATATCATGGTGTGATTTGACTAGTATACATTGGGGCATAGTAATATGTTTCTCTATGTCATATTTATTATATTTTCTCTGCAAGTACCCACCAAGTGCATAAAATTCCTTGAGAGTGTCAGTGCATCCTTTTGTTTGTTATTAGTTTGAGTGTTAGTACATGCATTAGATACATTGTCACCTTCATCTTTCATACCCTGGTGTATAACATCCATATCTACATCAAAATAAGGTTTCTCTTCATATGCCAACATAATAAAGTGTTCAAAATTAAAAAAATTCATATCTCAACATCTATTATATTTATTTCATCTCATCAATTTATATTTTTCACTTTTCGTGTATCCATCTCTTCATATTCTTTCATCATTCATCATTCGAGAGCTAACTCATGTATCTTTTTGCATGACTAACCTCTCAAGGGAGAATCATCATCTTTTAATTCAATCTTTCATCATTCCCTTCACATGAATAGGGCATAACATCACTTTCATCTCATCCATCTCATGATAACTACTTTTATTTTATTTTAATCATTGCTACTTCAAATATTGTCTCAAAGAGGGGCAAAATGTAAACATCTAAAAAATATCATCTTCTCCTAATCATCTATTTCATCCAACCATAATCTAATCATCTTATCTTTATCACTTAATTCATTCATTCATCTCCTAGGTCCTCTTATCATCCTTTTAATCATGTCACCACCTTATCACCTAAGACTCCTAATACATAATCACCTAAGACTCCTAATTCATTCATTCATCTCTACCCACCCCTCTACCGCGCTACCACAGCACTGACAGAGACTGACCGTAGTAAGGCAGTAGCCGTCTTGGAAGACCATTGGTGGTCTTACCACGACCACCGCAGTCAGTCACTTGACTGTCCACGGTGTGGCAGTCTTACTAGGGCCATCACAGTCGATCACTTGATTGTCCACGGTATGATGGTAACCACCAGCCAGGCCGCCTTTGGTCTTACCGCAGCCACTGTGGTTAGTCACTTGACTATCTTCGGTGTGGCGGTAACCGCTAGCCAGGCCACTGGCGGTCTTACCGCGGCCATCGCAGTCAATTGCTTGACTACCCATGGTGTGGTGGTAACTGCCAACCAGGCCGCTGGCGGTCTTACCGCAGCCACCGCAGTTAGTCACTTGACTGTCTGTGGTGCGGTGGTAACTGCCAACCAAGTCACAGGCAATCTCACTATGCTACCACGATGAGTGGACCCACCGCCAAGACCAGTCATAGCCACCGCAGTAAAGCGGTAAAGGAAGAGAAAAGATAGGTGTGGTATGGCGGTAAAGCCAGAAATAAGAAATTTAACTGCCAAGTCTTTTTTCGAGGTATCAAACTGAAAGTTGAGACATAATTTCTCAACAAGCTCCCACTTGGATGAAGACTTCTAGCTTCCCCTTGACTCTAAGACAATTACTGACGGTCATAGGCCCCAAGGCCCATTGATTTTGCACACCATCTGAACTTGTATGTGCTAACCGGATTTTTCAAAGCATCTGCAATATTCTTCAAGGTATCCACCTTTTCCAGACTGACCTTGACATCTTCAACCATATCCCTCACGAAGTGATACTACACATCAATGTACTTGGTCTTGGCATGAAAGGTCAGATTCTTTGCCAAGCAAATGGCACTCTGACTGTCACAGCAGATTGAAATCTGCACAACATTAAATCCAATGTCTGAACATAAACGCCTCAGCTAAACAGCTTCCTTATAGGCATGAGTTGCAGCCATGTACTCTTCCTCTGTCGTGGATAAAGAAACTACAACCTGTTGCTTGCTCATCCAACTGATTGCTCCACCATTAAGCATGAAAGTGTATCCACTGGTGGATTGCCTGCTATCAATGTCCCTTGCCCAATCTGAATTAACATACCCATGAATGCGGAGAGTCATTTGTGATGCAACCAAATTTCCATGGTAACACAATGCATAATCTGAAGTCCCCTTCAAATACCTAAATACTCTCTTCACAACATCCCAATGTGATCTTCCCGAATTTTCCATAAATCGGCTTAGAACTCCCACTACTTGGGCAATGTCTGGTCTTGTTCAGACCATAGCATACATCAAACTACCAACAACACTTGCATAAGGCACACTGGTCATGTCCTCCATCTCAGTAGCAGACTTTGGACAGTCTTCAATAGACAACTTAGTTTCATGCATGATTGGAACAACAAGCTACTTGCAGTCATCCATGTTAAACCTCTCTATAACTGTTTTCACATACTTACTCTGACTGACCCAAAGTTTTCTACTTGTTCTATCCCTGGTAATCTCCATTCTAAGAATGTACCTAGCTGCACCAAGATCTTTCATTTTGAACTTTGTAAACAACTAAGATTTAAGATCATAAATCATAGTCTTGCTATTTCCAATTAATAACATATCATTTACATACAGGGTAATAACAAGCACACGATCATTCTCAGATTTATAATAAATGGAATGATCAAATTTTGATCTCACAAATCCAATTGACAACACAAACGTGTCAAATTTCTGGTACCACATTCTAGGAGATTGTTTTAAACCATAGAGAGATTTATTCAACTTACAGACCAAATTTTGTTTACCTCTTTCAACAAAATGCTCAGATTGGGACATGTAGATTTCTTCTTCTAGCTCACCATGGAGAAACGTTGTCTTCACATCCATCTACTCAATTTCAAAATCATACACAACTGCCAATGACAATAAAAATTTGATGGATGTCAGCTTTGCTATAGGGGAAAAAATCTCTCCATAATCAATTCCCTCAATCTGGGAAAAAACCTTTCCAACCAGTTGTGCCTTATACTTCTCAACACTGCCATCAAGGCATGTCTTCTTTTGGAATATCCACTTCCAACCAACAGGCTTTCGCCCTTTAGGCAGTGGTACCAAATTCTAGGTTTCATTCTTTTTCAAAGAATTGATCTCTTCATTCATGGCTTCCAGCCAAGAATTTGAATCAACCATGTTGATTGCTTCTTTTATAGTCCTAGACTCATCATTGCTAGTAATTAAAGCATAGGCACAACTTGAATAACATAGAGAAACCATACCTTTCAGGTTGCCTTTTCTCTCATGTCGATCTTCTTATAGGTTGAGGTTGTTCTTCATCATCAGAACTTTCAGAGCTGCTTGAACTCTCCTCAGTCTCAGGTACACCATGCAACTCTTCCTTTTTTGGAGTTTGGAGAATATCAACTGCATCCTTCTTCTTGTCACTTTGATCTGTCCCAAGTTGTTGATCACTTACTGAAAGTTTCAGCTCTTGAAATAACACACTTCTGCTATATATAACCTTCTCAATAACAAGGTTCCAAAGCTAGTATCCCTTCACACCAACTCCATAGCCGATGAGAATAGACTTGATAGCCTTGTCATCCAATTTGGATCTCTTTTCATTTGCACATAAACATATTCCTCATAGCCAAATACACAGACATGCCTCAGAGAGGGCTTCTTACCAGACCATGCTTCCGAAGGCGTCTTGTCAACAAGAGTAGAGAAAGATGATCTATTTATTAGATAACATGTTGTAGCCACAGCCTCAACCCAGAACTTTTGCTCTAGACCAGCACCACTCAACATACTCCTTGCTTTTTCCATCAGTTTCTTGTTCAACCTTTCAGCAACTCCATTCTATTGTGGAGCGTAAGGTGTGGTTTTATGTCTTTTAATTCCATGATCAATGCAATACCTTTTGAATTCTGAAGAACAAAACTCGTCGCCATTGTCTGTCCTTAAACACTTAATTTTCCTTCCAATCTGATTCTCTACCAAAGATTTAAATTCTTTAAACCAACTGAACACTTTTGATTTACTTTTAATAAAGTATACAAATTCCCTTCTCGAACAGTCATCAATAAAAGAAACATAATATCTAGACTTCAATAACGAAGGAATATTAACTAGACCAAACACATCAGAATGATCATAATCTAGTATACCAAAAGATTTATGAGGACTAGAATAAAAAGAAACATGGTGCTACTTTCCATAGATACAATGTTCACAAAAATCAAACTCAAGGTTACAATCATCAAGCCCTTCTACAAGATTTTTATTCTTCAAGGTTTTTAAACCTTTCTCACCTGTGTGACCAAGTCTATGATGCCATAGCATAGTTTTTTCAAATGGGAGTTTTACCTCCATAGCATTTGCAGCCAGAGAAGTGTCTTCATCTTTCTCTACAGGAGCAACATTGTATGACTTTATAGAGGGACTGTTGCAAAGAACAGGACGTGCATCCAGCTTGTACAGAGTACCAGTACGAACACCCTTAGCTAGCACCATTGTACCTCTAACCTTTTTACATCCTTTACTTGAAAAAGAAACTTCTACACCAACATCATTTAACTTACTAACAGAAAGAAGATTTTGAGCTAGACCCGGTATGTGAAGTATGCCACCAATACCTTTGACTCTCCCATCAAGAAATTGAATTTTGACTCTCCCTTTGCCAACTATCTCCAGCGTTGAATCACTCGCCAAGTACACCTTTCCACCATCATACTTCTCATAATTAGAGAACCATTATCTATTGGATTTCATGTGAAAAGATGCACCTGAGTCAACCAACCAAACATCATCTGATGCTTGAGTTGTCAAGGTTGCTGCAACGAAGGCATCTGCATCACTATGAGAAGATTCATTGTCAGAGACATTTTGCTTCTTCTTCTCCTTGCAGTCCTTGCTGATATGACCAGGTTACCCACAGTTCCAGCACTTTACCTTGGAATTTTTACTAGGAGACTTTGATCTCTCTACAGATTTGGATTTCGACTTCTTGTCTTTCTTCTTGCCTTTCTCCTTTGGTCTACTTCAAATATCAAGGGCCTCTTTGGCCATTTGTAAAGACTTCCTCTGCATCTCTTCAAATAAAAATGAGGCAACAACATCTTCCATCTTGAAAGCAATGGTAGTGCTTCCAATGGCCATCACAAGATGATCCCAACTGTCAGGTAATGAACACAACATGCGCATGCAACAATCCTCCTCCTCTATTTTTACACCTATAGAAGCCAACTGAGTGACACTCATGTTAAACAAGTTTAGATGGTTCACAATAGATGCACCTTCTTCCATCTTCAAGGAGTACAACTTCTTCCTTAGGAATAACTTATTTACCAAAGACTTTCCCTGATAAATATCTCCAAGCTTCTTCCATAATAAAGTTGTAGACTTCTCCTCATGGACGTTCAGGAGTACAGAATCAACTAGACTCGGTCTTATGAGACCTCTTGCTTTTCTATCAGCAAGGTCCCAATCCTCTTGCTTCATAATTTGTGGCATAGTTCCAGACACTGCAATCTAGAGGTCTCTATCCACAAGCAAGTCTTCTATCTTGAGTTTCCATAACTCAAAGTTGCTGCCATTAAAATTTTCAATCTCTACTCTACCAGATGTACTCGCCATCTCAAATAGAATCAAGTTTTAACACAACAATACTCCCATTGAAATAGTATTAGCACAAAAAATTGACTTTCCAGCAAGGATAACACAACGGGCCAAGCTCTGATACCACTTGAAGGGAAAACGGGGTGGATCTATTAACCCAACAGTGTGGAATACATTCCCTTAACACTAATACAATAGAAGAAGAGAGCTAAAAACAAGTTTCAATAGCATGAACAACTACATCAGATGAAATACAAACAACATAAAACAGAGATTACACAAAATTGAGCATTCACAGATGACACAGGTATTTAACATGGGAAAATCTTTTCAGGTAAAAAACCCACCACACCAAGCAAAGAATATTTTGTATTACAATAAAAAAATATTACATACAAATCACAGTCTTGCTTCAGTTCGGCTCATAGCAACAACCTTGAGCTATGTCTCACTGTTACAATGTTATCTCTAACATACAATTCCAAATAGCTCTTATGTTTATCTTGCAATCATGTACTCAACTCACCTAATTCATATGTTGCATTCAATTCTTTTCAATCAACCACCGATCACAAGGTACATGAATCTTTGATCCAATTGCACCAAAGATCTGCCCATGTTGATCTTCCTACATCGAGCCACCTTAGCATTAATGCCACTACCCAAATTGGCTCCTGCTTGGTAGCCAAAAACTGGTCTGCAATAACTGTTGTTGCTACAAATGGCATTGGCCAACCAAAAACAGTCAACCCGCCACATGTCTGAATTCCATTTGCCTATCGCTCCTACCACCGAGTCCAACTTAGTCAATCACAGGTTCGAGCCCATTTGAGCTCCCTTCATTCATACCACTCCACTGCCAAGCTCTACCCACCCCTCTACCATGCTACCACAGCACTGACAAAGACTGGCCGCGGTAAGGCGGTAGCCATCTTGGCAGACCGTTGGCGGTTTTACCGCAACCACCGTGGTCAGTCACTTGACTATCCATGGTGTGGCAGTAACCACCATCCAAGCCATTGGTGGTCTTACCATGGCCACCGTAGTTAGTCACTTGATTGTCCACGGTGTGGCGATAACTGCCAGCCAGGCCGCTAGTGGTCTTAGCGCGGCCACCGCGGTTAGTCGCTTGATTTTTCGCAATGTGGTGGTAACTGCCAACCAGGCCATTGGCGGTCTTACCATGGCCACCGTGGTCAGTCACTTAATTGTCTACAGTGCAGCAGTAACCGCCAGCCAGGCCGCAGGCAGTCTCACCATGCTACCGTAGTGAGTGGACCCATCGCCTGTAGTATGGCGGTAACTGCCAAGACCAATCACAACCACCACGGTAAAGCGATAAAGGCAAAGAAAAGCTAGGCGCAGTATGGTGGTAAAGCTAGAAATGAGAAATTTAACTGCCAAGTCTTTTTCCGAGGCATCAAACTAGAAGTTGAGACATAATTTCTCAATAGTTGGGTGCCATTGGAGATTCTTTTTCTGAAGAGAGATACTAGATTTGGGGTGGTTCCATTTTTGGCTCTTTATTGTAAGTTCAAATTGGAGCTTGCTGGTGTAAATCTAAGCTCACCATTGCATCTGGAAGGTTCAAGAAAGTTGATTTTTCCTTTTGTTTCGTCCAAATCAGACATACAAGACCAAATCTATGAGGGTTTGAAGCTGAAGAGTGGTTGTCAGATCCAAAAGATAGCTGAATTTTTGGAGCATTTTGGGTCAAATCCGACCCTACCATCGCGTCTAGAAGGGCCAAAAACCCTAAGATCGACTATCAATTCATCAAATTTAGAGTAGTTATCTGGTGAGGCAAAAAAAAAATTCCCAGGGAGCCATACAGTCCCCCAAATTGTCATAATTACAGACAGTACAAAAATAAAATTAATTATTTTTCTGTCGACAATTTTTTAAAATTTCTCAGTTTTCTAAAATTTTTTATTAAAATGACTATATTGTCATTTATAAATTTTTATTGAAAAAAAAAAAAATATATATATATATATATATATATATATAAAACTCTATAGAGTTTAATTGCAGATGAGGGAACAAAGTACCCCTGTACTCTGCAGGCCCGTAGGTACCGAGCGTCAAATCAGACGCCATGTGGCTTCAAGCCATTTGTCCGCAAGCCCACCCAATTCGACGGTCGATTTATCAATAGTCGGCCACATTTAAAAAGCAGCATTCGGGGTTCATTAAAAATTCGGCATTCTTTGAAAACCAGTCGGGGTTCAATTTCAACAGAGGACAAAGAGAATATTTCATGAAGAATATTCTGCCAGAATATTCCAAGGGCTACGCTGACCTGCAACGGTTATCAACTCGTCAAATTTCAGCTAGCAGATTTAGCATATTCTGCTGACGGGACATATTATTTTTTAACGCCTTTGTAGCCATCAAATTTATTCGTAGGTTTTGCTAACGTCATCTCTGCGCCAACATGATGTCAATGCTCATTTGAGATTTTCCAACCCCCTCTCCATTTGCATTTTTGTTTTCATAGGAAAAATTTGAAGGCTCATATCTCTACCATACAACCTCCTTTTTCAGAGATTTTTTTTTTTTATTTGAGCTAATTTTTTGTGCTCTTCATAGTGGTGTAATCATTTTTTGGTTTTCGTGCTTGATTTTTTCCAAAAAATTCAGATTCACTCAAGTGTTGCCTACTTCGTCCTCATTTTGGGAACTTTGGGAGCTCATATCTTGCTCCTACATTAACATTTTTGGGTGAATTTTATTTTGAAAGTGCATAATTTTTTATGTACTTTTCAGTGGTATGATCAAATTGATCACATTTTGTAGCAAAAATTGTACTTGATTCTATGGTCTATTTTAGAATTTGTAAACTCTAAGATCAAGTCTAGTTTGTTGTTTTTGGCATCTAGCAACTATAAACACACTGAATATAAAGTGTCAAATCAGATATTTCTTTGGGGGGTTTCTTGATTGAGTGATTTGGGGGGGTCTCTTTGTGCATTCTTTTGATCTGTTTGCTTATGCTCTCTTGATTTCATGGATCATTCTAAGTTTCCTTTGCTCACATCATATAATTATTCAACATGGCATCAAAATGCATGGAGTATTCTAATGACAGAAGGTCACTCGCTATATGTTTAAAATAAGGTACCTAAACCTATATATGCAGATAAAAAGATAAAATGGATGATTAAACATACCAAAGCTCTTGGATGTCTTCGTAGACTAGTTTCTCAAGATTTTTTGTTCCAAATTGAATCATGTAAAAATTCCTATGAAGCTTGGGAAAAATTGAAAACATTGTATGGTACTATAGATGAAGTAAGAGGCTATCAAATTGATAATGAACTGATGAGCCTTGATCCTAAGAACTTTGAAAACATCCAAGACTACATCACTAAGGTGAATGATCTAAGAGAGCAATGTAAAGCATGTGGAATTGATAAGAAGAACATTTAGTTGGTCTACAATACAATGAAAAAAATTGGTCCTGAATATGCTTCTTTTGTTTCTATCTTTCATACCCATAGATTAACCATGGGGTTTGCATATACTACACCTTCATTTGCATCATTTTCTAAGATTTTGATACATGAGCAACAAAATCTTATCTCAATGGGTTTCATCAAGACTTCTAAATCTCAGGCATTGTTGATTAGTCAAGTGAAAGAATTAGAATCAAATAAGAAACAGAAGAAAGCAAAGAATAATCCACATTCAGATCAAGCAAAGAAAAAATCCTCTTCTAAAGGGGAATCATCTAAGAAGGAGATGCCTACTTGTGCATATTGCAAGAAGGATGGACATGAAGAACATTATTGTTATAAGAAGGATATTGATGAGTTGAAAAATCTTCTCAAAAGGAATCACATTGATTTTCCTTCTAGAATGTTTGAATCATCTTCTTCTCCTTCTTCTTCAAAATAGTCTAAAAAAGAAAAAGGTCAAGCATCTACATCAAGAAATAAAGTTCAAGCTCATTGTGTTTTCTCAAGTCCAAGATCAGGGAGATGGCTTCTAGATTTACAAGAATCTCATCATATGGCATCTTTGCAGTCTATATTCTCTTATTTTCAACCTTGTACTATGTCTCATATTTTGATGGAAAACAACACATACATGAGTGTAATTAGGAAGGGATCTATTAGTTTTGGGGACAACACTTTTTAGGATGTTTTGTGTGTTCCTCATTTGATGAACAATATTTTTTCCATATATCCGATTACACATGGTGGAGATGGGAGAACTATGGAGTTTACACCTGATTTAGTCATTATTCAAGACTTGGAGAGTAGAGAGATCATTGCTACTGGGGTGGTTGATGATTCATCTCAATTGCATACCTTTGCAGATTTTGCTTCTGATGGTGACTTTATTCCTTCAGCTGTTGATCACAACCATGATTCAAAGGAGACATTTGGCTTCTTGAACTTGGTAGTACTCACATCAGATCCAGTACTTGAGCCATGCATTTCATCTCTTCCACCTACTATTATAGTTGATGATGCTTGTGTTGCTACAAATTTGGATCCTTATGATTCGATGCAATAGGATCTACATTGTCTTACAAATTTGGCTACTTTGGATGGCTTCTTGATAGGTATTTCAGACTTGTTTGTGGAGTATCATTTTGCAGATTTGGGGGACGTCATCGATAGAGTTCATCTTCTCCTTGATGAAGATGCTCCTTCTTCAGTTCTTGTGAGGGAACACTCTGACCCTCTTGTTCATTCTCTACATGATCATTCTTTGCAATTTGGTGTGAGTGTGGATACTTTTGGACAACATTTGGAGGAGGCTTCTTTATCTTCAAAGGGGATATCACTATCTTTGGATCATGTTCTACATTCATCTCCACTAGATTTTGGATTGTCCTCTTCAGTAGTGTGGCCTAGAACGCCTATTTGGAGTGTTTCATCTTTCGACATCGACATGGAGACACTTGAGCATACTTCAGACATATCATCATACATCATCCATATTCCTGACATCCTGCATACATTCATGGTTTTGTTTCTTCCTAAGGGGATGAATTTTGTTCGACAAGATTGGATCATCTTCAATATTCAATGTCGAGCTTCTACCATCATTGCAGGAGACTCAACATTGAGGGGGAATTGCCTTGTCTCTCTTCTACTTCTCTCTTATGGGGGGGTCTTTTTCCTCACATGGTATTTTTGCCTTCTCATTCTTCATTGAGAGCATTTCTATTTTGTATCTTTTATCTCTCTTTTGGGGAGAAGTTTTGGCCCTCTTGGTTTTCTCCTTTTCTCTATTTGTGAGAGATTTATTTGCATATATACATGGGTACCTAACATGGCCTAGTATCCAAGACCCATCCTTGCATCTTTGTGTCATTTGTATAATAATCTGTTACTCCCTAAGTTGCACTTAAGGGGGCGTGTTGGTGTAAATAAATTCTTGTACGTAGTTAATTCATTTCTAGGGGACTTATTTACACATGTTAAGTTTAATTAGGTCATAGGAAGGAATCTTTCTAGAAGGTGTTAGTTGTCAATAGTTGTTATCTTATCTTTTGACTTGTACTACATGTGACCTAGGTAAGTGTGATTAGTTATCTCGTGTCATATGATTAAGACACTTGTCATAATCCTATGACATCTTCTATCTCACCTTGGCTATATAACCAAGGGGTGTCTACTCATTGTAACAATCACATCATATCATTGAATCTTTTTTATAAGAATACAATTTATTCTTGTCACATTCTATTTTTTCTTCGTGTGCTTTCCATTTGGTCTCAAGATCTTGGCAGCCATAGCCAATTCTAACACGATCAAATCTATTAACTCCCTAGTCACATTGAGTTTATAAATTATAATTATTTTAATTAAAAATTAACATGATTCTCAATTATCCTATAAATGCCACATCTCTTCATCAATCCCCCAAATCATGGATCAGATCTCAAGTTCTAGATTCAATCCTAGTCATTCATCAAATCCTCTTAAAAATCTATAAATTAAATCATTTTTAATCAATCATCAATCAAGAATTCATATTGTATCCAAGTCCTATCAATTTCATACCCAAGGAATGCTAATATCATGCTAGCGAATTGAGCACCCACATCACAAAGGAGAAAAACTTTACACACACTCAATCAAAGGTTTGCATGTGAATTTTTGAGTATCGAATTGATTTGAATTTAATGTTATTTCATTTGTTTATTTTTCATTCTTACAATTTGATAGGTATAAAATTCATCTACATGCTTTGATTGATCATGATTTCCCTACTCACAATTTTCAACTAACAAGTTAACACATCATCATGCAATTATTTGAATGCTAGGAACATTTACCATTATACCTCTAACATAATTTTATGACATACATGGCAACTACACTTATAATAATCTAGTTGAAATCCTATTCACATCCATCTATTAATGCATCTATGTTAGGTATCCAAGATCATGAGATTTAGCCATGATAACTGTAAGGGGTAAAAGTGGAAATGAGTAAACAATCAAGAATCAAATCAAAGAACTAAAAATAAGATACCAAAACCCACTTACCAATGAGATACAATCATAAATCAAGCCATGAATCCAAACCCTAATGTTAGCACAATCAAATCAAAACATAATTGAAATCAAAACTTGAAACAATCTCACCATCCAACTGTTGGTGAACTTTGTGTTTATGATGTTGGATTGATCAAACACTTGAAGCCTCCATGATTGATAGTAAAATATTGATGGATGTAATGCATAGATGACCTACATGCTATGAAGAAATGCTCAAATTGCTCTCGACATGACTTAGCTATTCAAATTTTAGATGATGAATGTGAAGGATTGAGGGTGATTGTATAGATTTTAGGAAATTAGATCAATGGTCAAGATTGAGTTTTAATGCCCATAAAGAAGTGTTGAGATTGATCCTCATCACCCACAAATGAGAGTGAATTAGGGAAGATCAAGGGATGTGATCAATTAGAACTCAAAATATCTCCACACTTTTAGGAAAATGGTTAGGATATTTTAGATCAAGGGCAGAGATAAGATTTGAAGATCAAGGTCTAGAAATGGTTGAGACAAGAAAATTCAAAGATATTTTTAAAGAGAAAATAATATTCCTCAAGAATATGCTTTATGGAGGGAAGTTAGATAAAAATTATTTAATTATGGAGGATGAGAATAATGTCATTCTTTAAAAATAATATTCAATTGGAGAAGAAATATTAAAAGTGGGATAATTAAATACTGAGAATTATTTAATTATATGGGATTAGAAGAAATATTAGATGAACCTAATTAAATAATTAAAAATTATTCAACTAAGAGGATGAAGGGGAAAATTAGAGATAAAATAGTGAATTAATTAAACAATTCAAGATTATTTTATTAATAGAGAGAAATTAGGGTTAAATGATGGAAATGATGTTAAAAGGGGATTAATAATGAAAATGATGTGAAATGATAGTAAATTCCATAATGGTAATGAAATGATGGAAATTATGAAAAATATAGTTTTGAGATGTGTGATATGTGTTAGGCATTTTTACATGTCTACATTTTTCCCCTCTTTGACACAATGTACTTGTTGCATTGTTTCAAAGAAATTTGGTGTTCAAATCAAGATTGAAAAATTTAATGATGCCCCACTGTGCCCCGATGATCAATAGAAGAATGATAGGACATTGGATTACCCCTTCAAGAGGTCGGTTGAAAAAATTACTTTTTCAAGTCGAGCTCATGACAAGGTTTAGGACTAGTTGAGATGTGAATAAGATGAAACTTAGGCCCTAGGGGTCACCATTAAAGCTCAGGATAATCCAAGGGCTCAAAATATAACCTAGGAGGATGGTCATGGGTAAAAACCTAGGGTTTGGGGAGGTTTAAATAGGAAATTAGGATTCATTTGCTCCTCATTTGCACACTTAGCTTTAGAGGATTCTTTCTCTCTAGTGATTCAGTGCTATAAATGTCCTTTTATAATGGTGAGGGTTCTAATTGCTCCACATCATGTGAACACAGTTTAATAGTACCAACAGCCAATCGACATAGGGCTTTCGGTACACAAGATTCTAACTTTCAATTTTTCTTTATTTCATTTATGTATTTAATAGGAGAAGTTAGGACTAACAATAGAGGCCATATTTATGATGCTCACTTTTGTAGCGGTTTGACTGTTACTATAGTTCTAGGATAGCTTCTTTTGCAAAAGAGCGGCTCTATTGCTCAAGAGTGGCATGGTTGCTCAAGAGTGACACTGTTGCATTTTTGCATTTGCAAAAATTGATTGCATGTGCTAGGTTTTTAGGGAATTTTTGTCATTGCACTAACGTGACACGCTTGCAACACTAACAGATCGACCTTTGTAAAAGATCACATTTACAAAATAACAGGTTCGCTATTGAAAAAACATTACAAGGTTGCTCCAAAATATATTTGTGTTTGCAACAAAGGACCGATTTTATTAATTTGATTGTATTTTTAGGTGTTTTGACTATATTTTTAGAAAATTGACATCATGGGTTGAATTCTTATAGGCCACACTACAACCTCTATTTGCTAGAGAGCATAGACCCCGGATATTAGATAAGATAGCTTTGTTTCAATAGGTGGAGATATATTTTATAGAGGTCATGGGATTAGACCACATTAGATATATGCTTGAGATTCAAGCACATAGAGCCATGATGAAAGCACTAGTAAAGCAATGGAGGTCGAAGACGACTATATTTCACCTTCTCATAGGTGATTGTACTATTACACTTGAGGATGTTTGAAGGATTCTTCAAATTCCCATCCATAGTGAGATAGTGATTTATGATGTAATGAGAGGTACACGGGCAATGCAGAGGTTACTAGACGCGTGATAACTCATAGTCATTGATTCACAGATGGATCTATCTCCTTTTTTAGAGGATGTGGACAATATGGTTATCATGTTAGTTGGATTTCTTATGGGACCAATTATGCAAGATAGGAGATCTCGAAGATTTCCAGGAGGTTAGGGATTTTTCATTGAGATGATGATGGAGCACGAGACTCGCTATGCATAGGGATCATATTTACTAGCTCATTTATATCATGACATACACTAGGTCTTCTATCACGGAGGTTCCAACATTTAAGTAGGCATCATGTTACTTCATGTTTGGGCCTAGGAGTGCATCGCTATTACACAACAGATTCCCATGATCCTTATTAATATAGATATTATGATTGGCTCTTTTATCAAAATATTGGAAGATTACAGTATTGGAGAGTTGTCTTCGATGGTATGATTGAGTTTGTATGGAAGCCTTACCTAGATTGTGATGTCTTGGATGATGATCAAGAGCATCTAGTCTACTATAGGCAAACACAATACTTGATCGGGAGAGTGGACACTATTTTAGAGAGGTACCTCTCAGGTAGAGTCCTCGGCTAGTTTGGGGTGAGATAGACTACACCCACAGAGGATTACCATCCTCGATATGCATGAACAGTTAGAGAGGTCAATGTGTGGGGACCTCAAGTAGACTCCAGGAGGAAAGTGGTAGAGTTTCAACAGCTAGCACTAGTTAGATGGGGTTGGGCGGTAGGCCCTAGGGATCCAGGGACTACCCATGATTTTGATGCATGGTGGGCCAAGAGATGGCCACTGAGGTTCACCCTTCCACTAGGTGGTGTAGGAGTAGGTGGAGTAGTCATCAGTCAAAGGAGGAGAGGACATGTGGTAGGTAGAAGGGAGGCTCATCAAAGATAGTGCATAACACATGAGCAATAGTAGCATGCACAACATGATAGGCAAGCTGACAGGCAGTACGATGGGAAAGTACCCCAAGATCAGGAGATGGACAGGGGGATGACCACCAGTAACAGTAGTTATAGGTACCATAGGAACCTCCTCTCCCACCAGATGGACAAGGGGGCTTAGTTGCTCACCTTGCATAGATTACCATAGAGAGGGATTAGACTCATGTTGAGTATGATTAGGCTATTTAGGACAAGGATGCTCAAGCGGGGGAGAGGGATGCAAAGATAGTGTAGAGGCAAGTCGTAGATGCCCAAATTGTTATTCTTACTATTGAGAGGGACTAGGCCAAGTCCAAGAGATATTCTCTTGTTATTGAGTGCGATATAGAGAGGATTCATAGTATACAACTAGAGATACCATAGGCCTCCTCCATTAGCTAAGCACAGTATCAATAGGAGTGTGACTAGTTCATAGTTGAGGTCACCTATTACTAGACGTTCTATGATGCATAAGTTCCTAGAGTAGAAAGATGACCTTGATTCAGGGCCAAGAGCACTACTACAACAAAGGCTAGTAGATTGGCAGAGGGTTCAATACACAGGTCCTCACAACATACCCATAGGCAAATACTATGGCCACATAGATAACTCTATATCAGCTAGCACACCTAGAGGTCACTGCCTCAAGACAAACATAGATCACCCCTCATAAATGAGCAGCACCAGTTGCCTCCCAGAGATGAGCAACAAGGCTGACTTTTTTATTTGATCTTTTCATTGCTTTCACATGGACTTGATACACACATGATTTTGTATATACATTCATCAGCCATTGAGCCTCGTATATACGTATATTTTTTATTCTAGATGATATGTATTACACATATTTATTGATGATGACTATGATGATGATGTATCAAGACTTTATTTATTTATTTGATGATATATGAGAGATGACCATTTTTTTGTAGAATATCATGCATTATGAGATTTTTATGATGTGCATTATGTTTATGATGATGATGGATGTATGTTATGCTATGCAATAATGATCTGATAGGATATGATGATATTAAGATATACTCATTTTTTTGTATTTTTTGATGCTTTGACATGATATGCATAATGTGGATGATATATGATGATGCATGTATGCAATGGATGTTGTTATATGATATGATTGATATTCTAATGATTTTGATGAATTTGTGGATGCAGGATGCATGCGGTACTAATTTTATTGTGATGCAAGATGAAGATGTTAGTCAACAAAAATGTTAGTAGGATTAGAGGATAGAATAAATTGGATGATATTGATTTAATTGCTAAAAAATTAATAGATTATTGATGATAGATGTGAATGAATAAATTTATGTATGAGTGAAAATGATTGATAATGTGCTAAATGTGATGGGTATGTTTTTGCTTCATGGAAAATTCTAAGTAATTTTCATCATAGCATTCCTTATTAATGTAGCAAATAGACACGATGCACCAGGGTATTAATGACCAAGGTAGCTTTGTATCTATCACATGGACTTTGAATCCATAAACAAGGAGTATTATTTCTCATACTAGACATATGGAAACCTTGTTAGAGTGTATGGGCTAGAAGTTCAAATCATTTTGGACTAGTGCACTGAGAGGTATGAAGAACCTAACATGCAAGGCCACTTTAGTTGCCTGAAACCACTTCCACACACACAAGGCAAGTATTTGCCATGGTCATATTGCAAAAATATCCCACAAACATGGTATATGAAATCAACGATTATTCCCCATTCCTTCCTCTCTAAATCCTTATGGACATCCTCGAGAGGTCTTCAAAATGTGACAATAAGTTAAATCAAAAGAAAAAATTAAAAACAAGTTAAACAATGTTAATGTATCACTTGCCCAAAGATGTTTTGTTGTTCAGGCATGTTGTCCATCAATAGTGCCCATTGGAGGAATGATTTATCTATTAAGACACATGTCAAGATATTGATGATGATGGTGCTAGGGTTAATAGGTAGGCAACTAATGTTTAAGCTCATTGTTCTAGCCCGATAGTGATCAAGTCTTAACAATGTTTGCTAGAATTATTTTAGATTTTGATGCTTGTTTTGCTTGTTTGATTGCTTTGTCAAAGGGTGAGGATGATGATTTTTTTATTATGGATGGATAGATTTATTGTGGATAGGTGATAGCAGAGATAGGATTTTGAGATTTATTGAATGATTTTTTGTGCTTTTGAAGTTATTTGAGGTTGTTTTTGATATTTTCACAATATTTGGATTTTCTTTTTATGTATTTTGAAAATTTTAGTGACCAAAGGGGGAACCTAAGGGGACTAACTTAGTGCCTCAGGGGCTCATCATTGATGGTCTTTCCTACGCTATACACATAGCGACATTGTAGTTTTTTTATTAGACTTAATGTGGCTCGCACGAAGATGAGCAACAATTTTTTTGGTATTTTGATGGTTTTATCTAGATGTTTTTTTAATTTTTTGAAGGATTATCTAGTGTAGTGTTGAAAAAAATTGTCAATGACATTTTCACATGGGTTTAGCTCCTTCTTGTTAAATTAAGCTTAAAATTTACCTTGATTTGGTGCAGTAAGGTGCTTGACACATTCACACTAGGTCTTGGGCCCTTGGAAACTAAATAAAATGTATTTAAATTGTGCCTTGTAAAAGTGTTGTAGTCCACTTTCACACTTTTCTAGGATTTTATTAAGTATTTGAGCCTAATAAACCTATTTTTAACCAAAATGTGCTTAAGAAATGCATTGTCTTGGGTGTTGCAAAGTATTGTAACACACTTTCACACTTCTCTAAGGTTTTTATTTAATAATTGGGCTTTATTATGCTTTAATTGGCCTTAAATTGCATCCACAAGCCTTAAAATAATGTATAATTTCAAGGATAATCTCGACATTAATCATCACCCAATCATAATTCAAGTTTTTTTGGCTTGTGTGGCCTAGATTTAGTGATTTGGGACTCATTTGCCACCTTGGGTGAATGAGTCCCACCTAGATTTTTGGGTCTCAAACCTAATTTTACACCTTTCTAAGCACTTTTGAATTTTCGTCCCATACATTATGCCTAATGGGACTCATTTGCCACCTTGGGTGAATGAGTCTCGTTTAGTTCAAAATCAAAATTAATTCAAATTTTTGGCAAGATTTTATCCTCTTGGATCTGATGTTGGTTTGTAGTGTTGTAATTTCAGGAATTCTTGCATAATTAAGTATAAATTCAAGGTTATTTCACTCATTTTCACCTAAGCATTTATGAGATCATCTAAGACTTTTGTGAGAGCATTACTATAGAAAGTTTGATTTCACAAGAGCATTCAAGTTTTTACAAGATCATTTCTAAGGCATTCAAGGGAAAAATTCTTCATCAATTGTTTCAACAATTCAAGATCCATTATCATGTCAAGGATATCAAGCATCAAGCATTTTGTTGAACTAGTTTTGTGATGTTGCATCTAAGATCCAAGGTCAAGCATTGTTCTTCATTCAATTCAAGATCAAGATCTACATCCTCCATGGCCACTTCATGTTAGATTGTGAATTTACAAGACATCCTTCAAGGTACCATTGTTCATATTTCATGTCCTATATTTCATGTTTCATGTTCATTATTTCATCATTTGGTTTAATTATCTAAGAGGGGTTTGACCAAGCCAAACCTCTATCCACTAACAATCAAATTTTTTTTCTCCTCTTTACATATGTGATTGCAGATCTAGGTGTCTTGGAGCATGAAGGATCATTGAAGATTAGGTTACAAGCTTGGAGAATTTTGTTGGAATTATCTCCTCATTTGCAAGGTTGGAATCTCACTAAAAGGTCACCTACAACCCCAAAATCAGAGTTTCAGATCTAGAAACCTGGAGAAGTAGATTGAGTAGACTAAGAAGAATAGATTTAGATCTTGAAATTCTAGAAAATCCAAATTGGACTCATTCACCACAAGTCGTGAATGATTCCCACTATAGGTGTTTTTCAAAAAAAATTGTAGATTTAGATACCCTTTTGTCTAAAACCTTCTCTTGTGCAAAAATCTAAAATTGGGGTTGATTCACCCAAAATGTTGAATGAGTCCCACTAGGTCAAAAAGATAATTCTAGCATTTTAGGACTTCTTCCATTAATCTTCAAGTTTCCAGGTGCACACATTTCATCTTACAATTTGCTATTATGTTTTATGTGCATTTCTAGGTCATTTAATTCAAGTTTGCATCATATTAGGGTTTTGAATTTCATTTTCTTTTCCAAGTCTTAACTTGGTGGTGAACCCCTCAGTATTCATTAATCATCCCCTAGGATAGTCCCTTAGTAGATATTTTTCTCCCATTATCATCATTTGATTAAGATCTCTAGGGCATCCTTGAATGTTAGTTGGAGAAAAGTGATGTTCTATGTCCAAAACCATAAAGCATCCATTTTTCCACTAATCATTTTGGTGAACCTTCACTTAGAACATTCCATTTTCTGATTTGGATTCCATCATGATCCTAGATTTATCTTGTATTAACATTGCATTGCATTTTGTATTAGTTAATTAGCATTCTAGGGCTTCAAAATCTTGCATTAGTGAAAGTGCATATAGCTTGCATTTTTGCATCTCAAATCATTGAAACTAGTCTAAAAATTACATTTACACTTAGGTTACACATCATAAAAACTAAAAATCATAAAAATCACTCAAAAAACTCTGATTTTTTTTTAAATCCCTATTATGACTCATTTGCCACCTTGGGCAAATCAGTTCCAGTCCATATTTTAAACTACCTTTAACAGCATTAAAAACTTCATTTTTGTACTTCCTAAGCCTCCTAGTAACATATACTATAAGTCTAGAAAGTTTCGGTAATATTTGTTTTATTTATCTAGGTCAAACTCATTAATTTAGGGTACTCATTTTTGAAATCATTTCAATTACAAGCATCATCAGATTTGAAAATGTTCACATTTCTGAAACTTTGCATAATATGGATAAAAGTACTTTTCACTTTTGCATATACAAATTTTACATTCATAAAACTTTGCACAATTTTGATAAAACTTCTTTTCATTTTTGGATATACATTATTTTCATTCTTAAAGTTTTGCATACATTGGATAAAAGTACTTTTCATCTTTGGATATGCATTGTTTACATTCTTAAATAATTGCATAAGATGGTTAGAAGTGCTTATCATTTTTATTCAGACAATGTTCATACCTTACCTTTCTAGGAATGCTAGGAAAAAGTTCATATTCCCTCCCTATGAGAGTGTTTTAGTGAAAGATAATACAACCTTGGACATTCCTAATGATCATATTCGTTCTTCTCCTAATATCTCTCTTATTGGTGAAGAAGATATTTTGGTGTTAGAAGAACCAATCAATGAGATTTTTGAGAATCTTAGTTGTTTCTCTCCTTCTACCTCTCTTATTAGGTAGGACATTGATGAAAAACAAGAAAAAAAACATAGGTAATCATGATGATAACATAACGCAACAAGAGACCATTGAAACTTCAACTAGCCTATATTCATCTCCCAATATCTTCCCCTCTTGTCATAGTTTTTTAGAGCATGAAAGTGTAAGTGAGGAAGATATTTTGGTATTGGATGATCAAACCTTTAAGGCCTGTGACAGCCCTCTTTATGTTTCTTCCCCTACCTATCCTATTTTGGAAAATATTATGGGACAAAGGAGTGAAAAATTAGACAATCTTGACAATCACATTTGTTCTCCTCCTAGTATCTCTCATAGCTTTGAAGAAGATACTTTGATGATATAAAATACAATAGATGAAGGTAATGAGAATCTTAATTGTCCCTCTTCACCTATGGAAACCCTTCTTGAGCAAGACAATTCGACCATTAATCATTCCCCTACTTGTGATGAAGTCATTTTGGAAGAACCAATCCTTAAATGTCAAGAAATTTTGGTTTGTAGTTCTCCTAACAACTCCCTCATAGGGAGAATATCATAGTGCAATAAAATGACAACAATAGTAATATGGCTTCCTTAGGTGATGATAAAAAAGGTTATTATAGATTTCCTTTTATTAGAAATACATCAAACCAAGACCGTTGAGGTTATTAATGTGTAAGTGTCCATTAGATCCCCCTTGATTAATGGACCTCCTACATACCCCATGGGGCATCCTAAGAATCCTCTAATCCTTTACCCACCTTCACACAAACCACAAACTCAAAAAAAACCTGAACTTATCCTCTACCCACCTAAGAATAATGTTTCATAATAGTTGATTCATAATATTGTTGCTTATACATATAAAACTAGAAACAACTCACAACCAAGACAAAAACCTTCAACATCCCTCCCATTTCCTAATCTTATCCTTCTAGGTCCCCTTGTTTTCTTGCACAAAGTGGAAAGGAGTATTATCTTGTTGAATAACTTAAGAACACTCCTGCTAAGATATCATTGTGTGACCTTATTCAAGCTTCCCCCACTATCATAACATAATTCAAAGTGTTTCACAACAAGTTCCTATCCCTTCTAATGAGTAATTTAATGAGATAATATCCTTGACTCAAGGAATAAATGCTAACATTGTTTTCCACCAAATTAAACTCTCCCTTTGGAAGTGCAAAAACAAAATGAAGCTTTCATAATACTATCTCAATATAAAAGGATAGGGATAAAGAGAACCCTTGTTTACAATGGATCTTCCCTTAATGTGTGTAGTGTGAAGCTTTTGGATAGGCTTCGTGTGACAAATCAAAAATTCAACCTAAATCTTTATCTACTAAATGATCTGACAATGTAGGAACACAGCCACTTGGTGTGATCACTTTTCCTATTACAGTTGGAAAGGCCACATTAGAAACACCGATCCATGTTATGCCTCACAATATTTCATATAATCTTCTTTTAGGAAGGCCATGGATTCATGCAATGAATGGGGTGTCTTCTACTCTTCATCATAAAATGAAGTATATTTACAAAAACAAAGTGTACATAATTGAAGTCAACCCTGATCCAAACAGTTGTTTAAACATTGAGAAAAACAAGGAAAATCCTTTGAAAACATTAACACCAACTACACAAGTGTAACCCAAGCAAAAAAAAAAAGAAAAACATATCGAGCAAATCACGAAGCTATTAGAAGATGATTGGGGTTCCTTAGACTTCAAACCAACATTCATGGGAGAATACAAGATCATAAACAAAGAGTCTAAAAAGAGAAAAGAAAAAGTGAAAATGTCGATACAAAATTTGGAAAACCCTTCGAAAGCATCCACCTCAAGCACTTTTCAAGAAAAGACAACATACATGACAAAATTTGACGAAACTGACTGTCAACAACCTTTGAATCCTAAAGAAATGAAAAATATTTACGGAAGAGGTTATGAACTTATGAAATAACTTGGATATAGTGGAAAAGGATGTGGTGCTAGACAACAAGGTATATGTGTCCCTATAGAGCCTAACACACAAGAAAAAAATCATGGTCTTGGTTATTGTCATTTGATAGAAATCAAACCATCAAAGAAGCCTTTTCTCAATATCAACACTCTTACAAAAGATTCTTCTAAGATGACTTTAACGGTAGTGCATCTTGAACTACCAAACATTAGCAATCTTGATTTTTATCCTTTGAAAGAAATAGAGAAGTCCTCACTTAAAATTAATGTCATCATGCAAAACACTTATGATTCGAATTTGATAGATTTTACACCCTCTTGTATAGGAGAGAACAAAATCTTGCAATCCAAAGAGTCTTGTGTAGGTATGACATCTAATACTAAGCAAGATACATCTTTTTCATAAAATAAAATAACACCCCCTACTTTTTATCAAGAGGGTATCTTGTCGAGACTCCTCCAAGATCGTTTGATATCCCTCCCTCCAAGAATATGAAAGAAATTTTACTACAAGATTTCATTTTATGCATATCATATATTCAATGGTCATGCTACTAATGAATGTAAGGCTTTGAGAAACAAAATTCAACATTTTAAGGATAGTGGTGCTCTTCCTTGCATTGAAGAACCTAGTTCATCTTTGAAACTTATTTTCATCATATTCGGCTTGTCCTTGTCCTGCACTAAGTGGGGGAAAGGGTAGTTAGCCTTATCCTCGTATGTTACTCATCGTCATCTCTTTTGGCTAGTTGATCACCTTTCATGTACATATAAGAGAGAGCTTGGGATGCTGAAAACATGCCTTAAGTTGACTTGCATGTGACATACGTATTCATTATGTGGTTTACTTCAGAAACACATGACTTGGCATAGGGTTTTCCCAGGGAATCTCTCGTGTCTTAGGATAAAAAAATTGGCTACTTTAAAGCAATTTCTCACAATAATGGTGTATCAACCCCTTTAAAGTGGGGGCATACATTGACACTCATGTTTCATGGTGTGATTTTCTTTCTTCTTGTGATGCATCCTTTTCTTGGTGGTGTCATTAGGCTTGATTTCCTCTAAGAGTGTGATATTTATTTTACTTGTTCTCTCTTGGGGACATTAGGCACAATTTTCCCTAAGAAGAGACCTTTCATGAGCTAAAAAAATCCCTTTAAATGTACCTTACACTAATGATTATATGGCTACCTTGCATAACACACCTTGCATGCCATCTTGTTTGTTCATGAGCTCTAAGCATACAATGTTTTTATTGCCTTATGAAGCTCGAAGTTCAATATTGGTTCATGAGATCCAAGCATATGAAGTTTTTCTTGTCTCATGAAGCTCGAAGGTCATTATTGTGTGGCACCTTATCAAAGTTATCAGGAGGTATAGCTTTGGTCTAGTTGTATGGGATCTGAATGAAGGTATGACGTCCCTTAGCCACTCACGTATGTGGGAACATACTGGTCATTTGTCTCACCTCTTTGGATTACTCACCCCATAGACGACCTAAAGTTATGTGGCCCCAATGTGAGGATATTTTGGATACTCACCCCGCGGATGACCTGAATTTTTGTGGCCCCAGAGTGAGTGCATTTTTGTCGAAGTTGGGTCCACCCATCTTATTCTTTTCTTTCTTCTTTATGTCTTTGGTATTGTATGTTTGTGTATCTTGTTTTGCTGCAAATCATACACCTTGTGCATGTCCTTTCGTCCTTATGTTGGTTTGACATATGATCTTGGATCTTGGGGGCTTGGCCACCTCCTTTGATCTTTTTCATCCTTTTTCATCCACATTTGTACACTTGGACCCCTCTTGAATGTCTACTTTAGTGTGAGTTTGAAGCAATTTCATCCTCTCACTAAAGTGGGGGCTAAATGTAGTGTCAAAAAATGTTGCCAGTGACATTTTCACATGGGTTTAGCTCCTTCATGTTAAATTAAGCTTAAAATTTTCCTTGATTTGGTGTTGTAAGGTACTTGACACATTTACACTAGGTCTTGGACCCTTGGAAACTAAATAAAATATATTTAAATTGTGCCTTGTAAAGGTGTTGTAAAGTGTTGTAGTCCACTTTCACACTTTTCTAGGATTTTATTAAGTATTTGAGCCTAATAAACCTATTTTTAACCGAAATGTTCTTAATTAATGCCTTTTCTTGGATGGTGTAAAGTGTTGTAACACAATTTCACACTTCTCTAAGGGTTTTATTTAATAATTGTTCTTTATTATACTTTAATTGGCCTTAAATTTCATCCACAAGCCTTAATTAATGTATAAATTCAAGGATAATCTCGACATTAATCATCACCCAATCATAATTTAGGTGTTTTTGGCTTGTGTGGCCTAGATTTAGTGATTTGGGACTCATTCGTCACCTTGGTTGAATGAGTCCCACCTAGATTTTATGGTTTCGAACCTAATTTCACACCTTTCTAAGAACTTTTGAATTTTGGTCCCATACATTATGCCTAATGGGACTCATTTGGCACCTTGGGTGAATGAGTCTAGTTTAGCTCAAAATCAAAATTAATTCAAATTTTTGGCAGGATTTTATCCTCTTGGATCTGGTGTTGGCTTGTAGTGTTGTAATTTCAGGAATTCTTGCATAATTAAGTATAAATTCAAGGTTATTTCACTCATTTTCACCTAAGCATTCATGAGATCATCTAAGACTTTTGTGAGAGCATTACTATAGCAAGTTTGATTTCACAAGAGCATTCAAGTTTTTACAAGATCATTTCTAAGGATTCAAGGGAAAAATTCTTCATCAATTGATTCAACAATTCAAGATCCATTATCATGTCAAGGATATCAAGCATCAATCATGTTGTTGATCTATTTTTGTGATGTTGCTTCCAAGATCCAAGGTCAAGCATTGTTCTTCATTCAATTCAAGATCAAGATCTACATCCTCCATGGCCACTTCATGCTAGATTTCAGATTTATAGGATATCCTTCAAGGTACCATTGTTCATGTTTTATGTCCTATATTTCACATTTCATGTTTATTATTTCATCATTTGGTTTAATTACCTAAAAGGGGTTTGACCAAGGTAAACCCCTATCCACTAACAATCAACAATTTTTTCTCCTCTTTACATGTGTGATTGTAGATCTAGGTGTCTTGGAGCATGAAGGATCATTTAATATTAGGTTACAAACTTGGAGAAAGTTGTTGGAATTGTCTCCTCATTTCCAAGGTTGGAATCTTCACTAAAAGGTCACCTACAACCCTAAAATCAGAGTTTCAGATCTGGAAACCTAGAGAAGTAGATTGAGCAGATTGAGAAGAACATATTTAGATCTTGAAATTCTAGAAAATCCAAAATGGACTCATTCGCCACAAGCGGTGAATGAGTCCCATTTTAGGTATTTTTCAAAAAAAATTGCAGATTTAGATACCCTTTTGTCTGAAACCTGCTCTTGTGCAAAAATCCAAAACTAGGATTGATTCGTCCAAAATGGCGAATGAGTCCCACTAGGTCAAAAAGTTAAAATTTCCAAAATTTTAGGACTCCATCCAGTCATCTTCAAGTTTTCAGGTGCACACATTTCATCTTACAGTTTGTTACTTTGTTTTATGTGCATTTTTAGGTCATTTAATTCAAGTTTGCATCATATTAGGGTTTTACATTTCATTGTCTTTTCCAAGTCTTAACTTGGTGGTGAACCCCTCAGTAGTAATTAATCAACCCCTAGGATAGTCCCTTAGTAGATCTCTTTCTCCCATTATCATCATTTGATTGAGATCTCTAAGGAATCCTTGAATGTTATTTGGAGAAAAGTGATGTTCTATGTCCAAAACCATAAAGCATCTATTTTTCCACTAATCATCTAGATGTTTTTTATTTTTTGAATGATTATCGTGATTTGGGATATGAACGAGGATCCAATCCATTTACTAGGTTTGAGGAAATGCCTCAATTTTGAACAAGATTACCTTTATTATGGATAGTGGGATTATGTAGATAAAAAATAGTGATAATGTGGATGGAAGACAATGCAATAGGGTTCGACACTTAACAAGTTATCAATCCATGGTTGAATGCACATTTATTATGGGATGGATGGGGTCAAATGGATGCAATAAGAAGATGGATTAATTGGATGGAAGTTAAATTAGATGGTAGTGTAGGACTTATTCAAATGTGGCACTTATTTACTAGGTTTTCACCATGGTGCCTTTCCTAGAAGTGTCACCAGATTGGTTTTCACTTAAAGGATGATTTATTTCTCTTTACTATGTTTTTTGATATTTTACTTTTTTGATGTCACCAAGACACCTATTTTTCAGGTTCTCATCAAGGTGACGATTTTTTTGATTTTATTTTTTTTCTTAGGATATTCTTATGAGTCAGGTATATAACTACTTGAGATGGATACTATCAATTGGTTCTAATAAGGGTTCACCTTTGGGGGTATCCAACTGATATGCACCAGAGCCATAACTTGTTGTGATGACAAAAGGTCCTAACTAGTTTGGCTCAAACTTACCTTTTCCATCTTGGTTAAGCTAAAAAAATTAATTCTCTTTCAAAACTAAGTCACCAACTTGAAATCTTATGTTCTTGATACTTTTGTTATAGCTAAATTTGAGATGATTCTAATAGGCTTGGAGATGATTCAAAGCATTCAAATTTCTTTCATCCAAAAATTCAAGCCCATGGATTTTGGATGCTTGGTATTCTTCATTGCTGACAAGATCTTTCAAAGATACCCTTAGGGAAGGAATCTTGACCTCTATAGGAAAAATAGCTTTACTTATGTATACAATGACAAAGGGTGTTACTCTTGTGGGTGTGTGGATGCTAGTTCTTAAAGACCATAAAGCAAGGTTCAACTAAATATTCTAGTCACAACCAACATCATTAAGAGTATTCTTAAGGATCTTAAGGATTGTTTTGTTAGAGGCTTCCATGTCACCATTTTCCAGGGGATAATATGGGGTAGAGAATTGATGTTGGATATGGAATTTAATGCAAATATCATCTTGGTTTTTAAATGAGGTCTCATTGTCAGTAATGATGGTTTGAGGGATACCATAACGACAAATCAAATAATTAAGGATGAACTTCAATATTTGTTTTACAGTAATGTATGTTAGGGGTATGGCTTTTATCCACTTTGTAAAGTACTTTATGGCCATTATGATGAATTTATGTCAATTAGAGAGGTTGGGGATATCTTTCTTATAAGGTTGAGTCCCCCTTGTGAGAAGGGCCAAGGGGTAGTGGTTGGATGCAATTCTTGTGCAAGTGCATGAATGAGATCACTATGTTGTTGTCAACACTGAAGGCATTTCTATGCAAATTGAATAGCTTCTTGTTCCATTGATGACCAATAGTATCTAGTCTTGAGAAACTTCCTAACTAGATTAGGTCTGCTAGAATGAGACCCACAAACACCTTCATGTACTTCCTATTAGGCAGTTCAAGCTTCTTTTGGTTTGAGAAATTAGAGAAATGTACCATCAAGGATTCACCGATATAAGGTATCTTCGAGGATAGTAAAGTGTGTGGTTCGATGAATGAAAGTTTTCTTTTGGTTACTGGTAAGGCCAGGGGTTATGGTTCCATTTTGAATATAGGCATAGATGTCTTGGTACCAAGGTGAATCAGGAGCAACAACATCACACACAAGTTCATATTTTGGTACTTCAAATGTAGGTATAAATATTTTCTCCACAAGGAATTCATACGTAGGACTATTCTTTGACACATCAAGAAGTGACCCAATAGTGGTCATTGCATCGACAACCTTGTTGTTGACTCTCGATATCTACTCAAAGAAGATGACTAGACAATATTATTTAAATATGTCAACCATCCTCTTGTAGGGAAGTAGCTTATCATCCTTAGTCTGATACTCATCATTTACCTATCTAATGACTAGTTGTGAATCACCATAAACCTATAGCTCTTTGATTCTCCATTCAATGACCATTTTTAACACAGTGATAAGTACCTCATATTTTATTGTATTATTAGTGTGAGGGAATATAATCCTATATGATTTACGTATGTTATCTCCTTGGGGTGTGACAAAGAAAATATTGGCTCTTGATCCATGTTGAGTATAAGATCTATCAAAATATAACTTCCAACGGTTTTCTTGAGTTGTCACAAGGATGCCCTCATCAAGAAATTCTGATATCAATGGTCGTTGATCATCTATGGGGCTCTTTCACTAATTGGTTTGCAAGTACTTTTCCTTTATGGATTTTTTATCCATATATTCTATATAAAATTTACTAAGAATCATAACCCATTTTTCCATTCGACCAATGAGAGTTTCTTTCAATAATAGATACTTCAAGGGATCAATTTTGGAGATTAGCTTGATCTCTTGAATCAACATGTAATGTCTAAGCTTTTGAGATGAAAAGACAATTACTAAACAAGATCACTCAATAGGTGTATAGTTTAACTCATAACCAACCAAGGTCTAACTAATATAACAAATCACTCTTTCTTTGTTGTTCTCATCAAGTTGTGCTAACAAATCTCCTAAGGTTGTTGTTGTTTTGGATATGTATAAGACCATAGGTTTGTCTTGTATAGGGGGCATCAAGACAGGAGGAGATTCCAAGTAGTCCTTGATCTGCTAAAAGCCTTGTTCACATTTTTCATCCCACTTGAAGACTACATCTTCATGAAGGAGGTGTGAAAAGGGATGACACTTGCTAGCTAAATATTCTATGAATCTCCTATTTGATTGAAGTTTACCTTGTAAACTAGACAACTACTTTATTTTTCTCGAAGGAGGCATTTCCATAATAGCTTTGAATTTTGCAAGGTCTACCTTTATGCCTCACCTAAATATAATATAACCTAATATTTTTCTCGATGTCACACCAAAAACACACTTCTTAGGGTTAAGGTGTAGTTGATACTATTCTAATCTATCAAATATACATGCTAAATTATCTAGATTTCCTTGTCTTGTTAAAGATTTTTCCAAAAGATCATCCACATAGTATTCTATGGTGATATGAAACATGTCATGAAATATAGTAGTCATCACTCTGTCATAGGTGGTTCCTGCATTCTTAATGCCAAATGCCATAACATTCTAGCAAATAGTTCCCCAAGGACAAGTGAATGTCATTTTGTGCTGGTTCTTGGGTGCTATCTTGATTTGGTTATATCTCGAAAACCCATCCATAAGAGAAAGCATCTCATGACCTATTGTCAAATCCACTATTATGTCTATGTTTGGTAAAGGAAATTCATCCTTTGGGAATGCTTTGTTGAGATCTCTTAAATCTGTATAGATCCTTATGCCTCCAATGGGTTTTGAAACTAGTACCAAATCCGACACCCACTCAGGATAGTTAATTGGTCTAATGAATCCCACATCAAGAAAATTTTGTAGTTCCACTTTGACTAGGAGTACTATCTAAGGATGAATCTTGCAAAGCTTTTGTTTCACAATCTTAGTTCCAAGAAAAACTATGAGATGATAAACTAATAAAGATGGATCCAAACCTAGCATATCTGCATAGGTCTAGGAAAATTGATCTTTCATTCTTCTATGAATTTTGTGAAGTTTTTTCTTTCTTCAGGATCTAGGGAAGCTGCATGATAAGCGATTTTAGGCATATATATTTCCCACATTTATCAGCTCAGTGTCTTCAATCAAAAATTTTGATCTTTCCTAATACTGCATGATGATAGGGAGATTGAATCCCCCATCCTTAGACACCTTAGGGAGGTTTTTCACCCTTAGATACGTCTTTTATTTTTACTTTTTTATGATCTAATAGTGCCACATCATGGTTTTCAATAGGAGATCTAATTTTGATTTTTATATTTTCATTTATTTTTATGACTAGAGGTTTCAATCACCCTTCCAAAATATGTTGCTAGCTCAAGTTCAATGTCAAATCCACTTTTGTGATCTCCAAGTGGTATACCATCTCGAAGTCCCAGAAACTCGATGATGGATTCATTGTTTTAGAATGTGTCCAAAGTAGGTGTTTGTTGTTGTAGATCCCAATCAATTCATTGTGGATAAACAATTTGAAGTTCATGTGTTTGGGATGGTTGGTCATAAGAAAGGGTAGTGATAGTGTTTACACAAATGTCTTCAAATAGGTCTATGATATATAGGTCATCATCAATAAGGTCATAGTCATCCAATGTCTCAACCACAAGAGAAGAAGAACCCTCCTCACAAGAGGAATTTTCAATGTTAGGAGAAACATTATCTAATGAATCATAACCTAGTCCTATATTATTCTTGTGCTTATCCATGATGATAGTCTCTCTCATACCTTGATCATTCAAACCAAGACCACCTTTTCTTGTAAATCCCATACCTTTTTCTAACTGATAACCTTTTCTATTTGGATCAACAGGGATGAGAGGTAGCTCTTTCTCTTCCTCTTGTTCCTCTTTGTATAACCATGTAGAAAGGTCTTCTTCAAAGACAACCTCATCTTTCATGTCTCCCCATTTAGTGAACATTGTAGGTTTAACTTCAATAGTGACAGGTTGAGATTTCTTTATTTTTTTTGGTTTTCCATAAGTTCTTGGTGGAGGAGGAAGTTTATCAATGCAAAAAGATTGATTGAAGTGATAATCTCCACATCCTTTGTCAAGTACTTGAATCTTGAGGCCGGTTTGAAGTGGATTGGATGATGAGGATGGATTTGAGGATGATGAGGGCTACAAAGATGATATGAGGGATGATGGATCAATGCATGAATATGAGTGGAAAGAGATATCATTATTGTGAATCTAAAAAAAAATCTTGTGTTTCTCTTCTATATTTTTACAATAATGAAAGGGTTCAAGATCCCCATATATGGTAACTTCCTTATCATTGTAGTGAAATTTTAGGCATTGATGGTACATAGAAGGAACCACTTACATTATGTGGATCCAAGGTCATCCCAAGAGAAGTTTGTAGAGAAGTTCAAGATGTAGTACTTGACAAGTCATTTTAGCTATGGTCGATCCCACCTGAATAGGAAGTCTAATGGTACCTTCTAAATTTATTTTGGTATCATCATAGGCTCTTATAGTGATAATTTTTCGTTCTTCAATGACATCATCAAAATACTCGAGTTGTTTTACCAATTTTAAGGTATATATGTTTAAAATCTAGCACCACCATCTATCAAAACTCTTTTTATTTTACACTTGTGAATACAAACTTCAAGGTATAAATCTTGTTTATTGAATGAATGTGTGGGAAGGTCTCTTTTAGAAAATAAAAGGTGGTGTGTAGAGGAAATTTTCTCAACCATGGCCTTAAATTCCTTGGTATCTATATCATTAGGTATGGAGGATTCAAGGAGATATTTTTCCAAAATCTGTTTATGTGTGGGAGATAGCTTAAGGAGCTCAAGGATGGAAATTTGGGTTGGAGTTTTCTTTAGTTGATCAACAAGGTTATAGTCATTTGAAGGCTTCTTATACAATCTAGTTTGAGGTGGGGCTCCTTGGATGGTAATCTTCCCTCTTTGTGTAGTAATGTTACACTGAAGATTCTTACCAACTATTATCACCATGCGCAGATACGATTATTGGATTCGTGGATGTTTCCCACTACATTTTCATAGGTATAGGTTGTTTTTATGTAATCTTATCCTTTAACTTTTCCATTTCCCTTAGTATGATCGAGGATTAGATCCTTATAAATACCCAAGACATCATTTCCAGAGGTTCCAAGATGTTGATTGATATCAACCTCTCCTTTGTAAATTAAGTCTTGGATGAGATTCTTTAGTTTCATTGAATTTTTAGTCTTGTGACCCTTTGTTCAATGTAATTCATATTATTTTTTCTCATTGTACAACGGAGGTTTGAATTATGGCTCTTTGTAGTTCTTTTGATCAGGAATATCGATGAGATTTGATTGAATTAATTTTCACATAACCACATCAAGAGATTCTCCAAATGGAGTGTACTTTCATCTCATTTGATTATTTTATCTTGGAGGTCCTCTTTGAGGTTATTTGTTGATTTTTTTGGGGATAGTTCATTTGATTGCTTCAGACATTTTTTTGATCAATATTAGGATGTGGTTGTATGTTTTGGACAAATTTAGTGTCAACCACTCCATCGTTGGTGAAATTTTTGTTCTTTTCCCATATGTGGGTTTTATCATTTGAACCAGTCGCTTGATCTTTGTTTTTGTATAGCTTGATGGCACTTTTTCAATGAGAGATCTTTCAATGGTTAAACCCTTTTCAATGATATCCTCAAAGGTGTTAGGGAATAGCATCATTAGTTGGAAGCTTATGTTAGTTTGAAGATTTGAGATAAAGATTTCAACAAGTTTTTTCCTCAAGAATGGGTCATGTGCATTTACTCGCTTTATGTCTCCATCATTGCAAGAAAGAAGTAAATGACTCACCTTGGTTTTATTTTATCTTATACTAATCAAGAACCATGCCATCTTGTTCAATGTTATATAAAAAATGATTGATGAATTTATCGAATAGCTCATCAAAAGTTTTCATTCTAGGTGGTAGGTGAGTGAGCCATTCTATAGCTACACCTCCAAGACTCCTTGGAAAAATTCTCATTAGATAAGAGTGTTGGAATGTGTTGAGATGATGTTGATTTATTGTTGTCATTAATGGTTTTCATTGATGTTAACATATCTTGGTTGTGTGACCGATGTTCTATTTTGGTGCTTTGGTGATCCGGATTGGCCTAGTTTCGGAAGTCATGTTGTAATGATCTATCTTGGGTTATATTTATCTTGGTCACATTCCTCTTGTAACATAATGAGATACATTCTTTTGGTTCTAGATCAAGCTAGTAGTTGGGTAACATGGTTTGGCACATGGTTTGCATTGTAACATGTATATCTTATTTTGTGGTTCTCGATATCATGTAGCATGTTGCTTTGAGTGAGGAGGTTCTATGTGGTCCATGTTTCATTCCTCTCCACCGCGAGAATGTTTTTATGGTGAACTATTTCAATTTGTGCTTGGACGACTTAAAAATTATGAAATTGTGTTTGGCCAACTTGGGAGATTATGGAAGCATGGAATGGTATAAGTATAAGATATTTTTGTTCGATGAAGGCAAGCATGATGAATTTGAATATGAATATCCAAACATTGTGAGCTGTACAAAAGTGTATGACCAGAGGCAACAGATAGTGAGATTCTATCTGGTGTCATTATTGGTGAAATTTCTTTCCAATGGTGGATTCCCTTTCATCATTCTTCAAGCAGTGAGCATTTTTTTGTAGGCAATGAGACTTCCTATTTTGGAAGTGAGCCTTTTTGTATCTTTGGCTATAATAGCCAAGCAGTGAGCCCAACCAGAAGTGAGCCACCCTATAGTGAGCAACTTGATAGTGAGCCCTTGTAAAAATCACCTTAACTAGTGTCACCTTAACTGGTGTTTTATAATTGATAATTGGCATTCTTAATGGTTTTTCCCTTCTTGGGTTTCCACATAAATTATGGTGTTCTTTTTGCATGGTGTTGTTGTGTGCTTACATGTTCATTAATATCTTATTGATTTAAGTTTTCTCTAGATTAATTAAAGTAAAGAAAATTGTTTGATAATAAATTATTCACCCCCCATCTCAGTTATTCAGACTATTCAACAATTGGTATTAGATATTTGGTTCCTCGAAGAAGATCTTAACCACTTAGGGTAGATCCGATGGCACACACATTGACAATTCCTATGTTTGATGGATCTGACTACATTTTCTAGAAAGTGTAGATGAGAGGTTACTTGATCTCTCTTGGCTACAAGACCTTGAAAGTTTTTGAGACAAAATATGTTGAGCCAACAAAAGGTGTTTCTACTAAAGATGATATTTCAACCTATGAGGAGAATCAAAAGGCAAGGTATGTAATCTTTAGTGGTTTATCTAATATTGAGCTAACAAAAGTTATTTCAATGGGCAC
This sequence comes from Sequoiadendron giganteum, assembly GCA_007115665.2. Taxonomy (NCBI): domain Eukaryota; kingdom Viridiplantae; phylum Streptophyta; class Pinopsida; order Cupressales; family Cupressaceae; genus Sequoiadendron; species Sequoiadendron giganteum. Next base: position 244,187,668 of record CM021110.1, on the reverse strand, counting down.
CGCTTATGAATTTTGGGAAAATTTGAAAGAAATCTATGAAGGAAATGATAGAATTAAATTATCAAAGAAGTTGAAAGCTAAGCGCAGATATGAGAACTTGAGGATGGAAGGTGAGGATATAGCAAGCTACTTTCAAAGGGTTGACAGTGCAGTAAATGAAGCCAAAAATCAAGGAGGTACACTGACAGATGAAGATATAATGGAGAATATTTTAATGACCCTACCGAAGAGGTATAGTGATAAGATCTTAGCTATAGAGGAAGTTTATAATCTGAATAAATTCACCAAAGAGTAGCTAGTTGACACCTTGACTGCATTTGAGATGAGGAAATTTGGAAAATAAAAGGAGAAAATTGAAACTACCTTCAAAGCCACAAAAATAGAAGATGATCTGGATAGTGAAAGATCTGAAGAGTTGGAAGCAAATTTCACAAGGAAACTAAAAAAAGGTACCAACAAATACAAAGGTATTTTACCTCTTAAATGTTTTAGATGTGGAAAGATTGGTCATTTAGCAACTAAGTTTCCAAAGAAAGGAACAATATACAAGTTCAAAAAGGTCAATAAGAAGGCCTATTATGTCAATGAGAATGCTCGCATTTCATATGATGAATCAAATCATGAGGATTGTTTGTTTTTGGTTGAAAAGGATGAACCTAGATTTGATATCTAATATTTGTCTAAAATATGATGATAACATTCAGACTATGTTATTTGTTAAAAGAAATAGAGATGAATGACTGATTGATAAAGGATGCTCGAATCATATGATCGGTGACAAAAGTAAGTTTGTGAAACATGAGAAATATGATGGAGGTTTTGTTATATTTGGAGATGATAAAACATCATAGAATGTTGGAATTTGTTTTATTACCTTTGATAGAAAATAAAACACTGACAATGTTTACTATATGAAGAGATTATATTATAATATTCTAAGTGTTGGACAGATGTGCGAAAATGGTTACAATGTAGTGTTTCAGGGTGATGGGTGTGAGATCCGGAAGAAATCCAAAAATGTTATTGGAGATGGAAAAAGAACAAGTGGAAATGTGTATCAGCTGGAAGGAGCTACAAAAAGATGATTGGTATCTCAGTCCAATGATAGTTGGCTCTGGCACCAGAGGTTGTGTCACATTAACTTTGACAATTCGGTGAGGATAAGTTCATCATGAGCAGTTAGAGATTTTCCAAGATTGACCAAACTAGATAGTACTATCTGCAAAGGATGTCAAGAAGGAAAGAAAACCAGAGAAACATTCCAAAGAAAATGAGATTCATCTATCGGACTATTGGACCTTGTACACAGTGACCTTTGTGGTCCAACCAGAATAAGAAGCTTACACGACAAGAAGTATTTCATGCTTTTAATAGATGATCATTCCAGATTTACCTGGGTTGCATTTTTGAGAGAAAAATTAGAGGCATTGGAAAAATTCAAGATTTTCATAGCAAGAGTTGAGAATGAAACTAATAGGAGAATCAAATGTTTTAGATCTGATAGAGGGGGAGAGTTTACTTCTGATGAGTTCAACAAATATTGTGAAAAGCATTTAATTAAGAGATGGTTATCTGCCCCTAGAACACCTTAGTAGAATGGTGTAGTGGAAAGAATGAATTTGACAATTCAAGAAGTAGCCAAAACAATGATCATGGGATCGGGTTTACCACAGGTCTATTGGAGAGAATTAATACACACAACAGTATACACTCTTAACAAAGTACTATTCTAAAGGAAGTATGGAAAGACATCATATGAGTTATGGAATGGAAGAGCTCCCATAGTAAAGTACTTCAAAAAAATTGGAAGCAAGTGCTACATACAGAAAGATGAGGAAAAACTTGAAAAGTTTGATAGCAGAGTTGATGAAGGCATATTCTTGGGTTACTCTACAAAAAGTAAAGCATACAGATGTTACAACAAGAGGTTGAACAAGATGGTTGAAACTGTGAATGTGAAAGTAGATGAAGATGCTAAAAGAATTCCTGATAGACATATTGAATATGAATCAATAACTCGGATGAAAAAGGAGAGAAGGATAAGAAAGAAGAAGAAGAAGAAGAAGAAGAAGAGACAAAGGAGGCTCTGAAAACTACAACTAAAACTCCAAGGCATGTACAAAAAATCACTCTAAAAAATAGATTATTGGAGATAAGAATAAGGGAATTACTACAAGAAGAAAAGAAGCTCAAGAAAGTATTATTGTGTCTACTCTTAAAAACCAGGCCAAAGACTATGGAAGAAGCATGCAATGATCAGAATTCGGTGAAGGCAATGAAAGAAGAGCTTGACCAAATAGAGAAAAATCAGACTTGAGAACTTGTGCCTAGACCAGCAGACAAAAATGTAATTGGAAAAAAGTGGGTGTTCCAGAACAAGTTGGATGAAAACGGAAAGCTAATGAGAAACAAGGCAATATTGGTTTGTAAAGGTTACACCTAGATGGAAGGTATTGATTTTGAAGAAACATATGCCCCTATTGCCCAAATGGAAGTAATTCAGATTTTCTTAGCTTTTGCAGCTTTCAAGGATTTCAAAGTTTATCAAATGGATGTGAAATATGCATTCTTAAATGGAGAACTAAAGGAAGAAGTCCACATTGAGAAACTGGAGGGATTCAAATTTGGAAGTGACCCGAATGTTGTTTGCAGGTTGAAGAAAGCTTTATATGGATTGAAGCGGGCACCTAGATCTTGGTATGGTAGATTAGACAAGTACTTGATTGGAAAAGGATTTCAAAAAGGGATCTGCTGATAGTAATTTATAATATAGAACTCACTCAAATCATATGTTGATTGTTGCGATTTATATTGATGACATAATTTTTGGAGGAAATGATGATATGTGTAAAAAAATTGCAAATGAAATGAAGAAGGAATCCAACATGTCTATGATAGGTGAGCTAAATTTCTTCCTTGGGTTGCAAGTAAATCAAAACAACAAAGGAATTTTCATTTCTCAGTCCATGTATACAACATAACTATTGAATAAGTTTAGGTTGGAGAATTCTAAACCGGTTTGTACACCCATTGTTACCAAATGCAAGTTGACAAAAGATGATGAATCACCTAAAGCTAATGAAAGCATGTACAGATCAATGAATGGAGGATTATTATATTTGACTACCACTAGACCAAACATTATGTATGTAGTTTGTTTAGCAGAAATATTTCAGCAAGAACCAAAGGTATCACATGTTGTTGTAGTAAAAATGATCTTTAGATATTTGAAGGGTACAAAAGATTTGGGGTTTTGGTATCCAAAGGACTCGTATTTTACTTTGATAGCCTATACTAATTTTGATTGGGTTGGATGTGTTGATAATAAGAAGAGTACAAGTGGTGGAGATTATTTCCTTGGATCCCGTTTGGTTGCTTGATCAAGTAAGAAACAAGATTATATATCTTTATCTACTGTTGAAGATAAATGCATTGCAACATCCTCATGTTACACTCAGATATTGTGGATGAAACAAACGTTGAAGGATTTTGGCATATCATTTGATGAACCGATCTCAATCATGTGTGACAATACCAATGCAATAAATATTTCCAACAATCTAGTACAACACTCCAAAATGAAGCATATATCCATAATATATCATTTCTTGAGAGAGAAGGTGTTGGAAAATGAAGTATAACTTGAATATGTACCTACAAAAGATAAAATTGCAGATATTTTCACAAAATCGTTGAGCAAAGATACTTTTGAGTATCCCCGGTAGAAGTTAGGGGTTCTAACCCCCCCCTAGTCTGTAATAACATGCATCGGGGCATGTATTGGTCTAGGGTATTATATGCTCATTTTTATTTGGATCAATGTTTGGTGGCTTACTCATAGGGGGAGCAGAGTAATCTTTTTAGGGGGAGTTTTTCCCTTTGTCTTTGATTTCAAAGGAGGATAATAAAAGAAGATAATATGGTCCTTGATGCTAACTATGATCTTCTAAAATTCTATGTTCCTAATTTGAGATGCTAAACAACTAATGATGCAATAAAAAAAACTAACACAAAAAAAGACACCTCAATAATTAGCCTAAGAAATGGTAAACATGAAAGCAAGATGAAAATTGATTGAAATTGGTTATACCTTCATGATGCTCCTTCCTTGGTTGGCCCTTTGATGCTTGAAGACTTGTGTGCTCTTTGGATGACAAGCTAAATTGAATGTGCAAAGTGATATGCAAGATGGATGGAATGCTCAATGCTATGGTGGATGAGAGCTCAAATGGTAATTTTGCAAGAGTTTTGATAGCAAAAGATTGATCCTTAAAATGAGAGAAATGAGGGGGTATTTATAGGATAATTTGAATTCTCTAGAGAATTCAACGGTTGAGATTGAGCCAACAAGATCAAGATGGAGGGATATGGTGAGTTGAGGACTCACAAGCCCTCACATCTTGACATGTGGAATGTGAGATGGCCTAGGGTGGGATGATGTGGAAATGAGGTGGAAGAGAAGTACATGAGGTGGATGAAGGACAAGTACCTTGTAGGTACCTTGGGGGATGAGAAGATTCCATGGAGGAATAAAAGTGAATTAAAAATTCACAATGATTGGAAGAATCTAGTGGATAAGAGAGGGTTTCCAAAAAGGTGGGGATTTGTCATATGTGGGTGATGTGACAAGTCAAAGGTTCTAGAAGTCCTTGGCACATGTAAAGTGACAAGTCAAGCCTTCTAGAACTTTGCATGGGGATAGGGTAGACCTTGAAAAGATAAAAGTGAATTAAAAATTCACATGGGGAAGAGAGGAGCCTTGAGTGAATAAATGTGAATTAAAAGTTCACATGGGAAAGAGAGTCAAGGCCAAGAAAGGCAAGTGGAAAGGTTGACCAGAAAAGGTATGCTAAATGTGGCTAATGACTTTGATTAAGGTTGTGCAAACACGGGATTAGAATAATTAATGAGAGATTAGAGGCAAGTGGGAGATTATGGAGGATGTGACACTAATTTTGATTAAGTGGTGCACATCATAATCATGGATTAATTAATTTAATCCAGATTAAAAGTCGATTATGGAGAATGTGACAAGGAGAGAGAAAAAGAGGGATTAAAAATTGGTTTTAATCCAAATAGGTCAAATGACTAAATTAAATAAATTGTTTTATTTATTTAATTTAGAGAAGAAAAGGTGTAAGGTAAAGTATTTAATTATTCAATTACATACTTTAGGAACCTTAGGCAGAAAATGAAATAATGATTAAATAAATTATATAATCACTATTAATGAAATAAATAAATAGAGTAGACGATTTTGATCATGTAGAAGTGATCAAATTTAGATGTCTAAATTTTTCCCCTCTTCAAAGTATTGTCAGGATAGTAGTGTTTTGAAGAAAAAGAAAATGTAGATGACTCGATAGAGGAAGTAACTAGAAAATGATGCCCCAACATGGGGAGGAGGACCTGAGTTGTCCAATTAGCAGGGGAATGAATGAAGATGCCCCAATCTTGGAAGCGAATGACTATGGCAAGGAAAATAGATAAATGTGAAGGGTATGCCCCCTCGAGAGGGTGAAGGGGGAAAAAGAGGGGTCCTGGGTGACTTCTCGATAGGAAGAAATGGGTGGTATGGTTGGAAAGAGTGAAGAAAATTAGGCAAGATTTCCTTTTGAATGAAGTCAATCAGACAAATGGGGTGCAAATGGCAGCCTCAGGAAGGGAAGGGATGAGTCAGAGGAAAAAAAAGTAAATAAGAGGTAAAAAATATCTCTTCAAAAAGGGGGGGAAAAAAGAGGGGTCCTGGATGACCTCTTGATAGGAAAAAATGGAGGGTACGGTTGGAAAGAGCACAAAAAATTAAGCAAGTTTTCCTTTTGAACAAAGTCAATCTGGCGCACGGTTTGCAAATGGCGGCCCCGAGAAGGAAAAAAAAATGGGTTGGAGACCTGCAGAGGCACGGATTTGCCCCACTATAGAAGGGTGGATCCGCCCTGGAAAAGGGCGGGTCTGCCCCAGTACAGGGTGAATCCACCCCGAAAAAGAGTGGGTCAGCCCTGACATCGGGCAAATCCGCCGCGGGGCGAATCCGCCCTAGAAAAGGGCGGGCGATTGATGAAGGAGGAAGGGATGGGGGAAATAATGAGTGATGAGATGATGAAAGAGGATATGAAGATGACGATGTAAAGGGATGGATAAGAAATGATGATAAGTGATGGGAGATAAATGTGAGCACAAATGGATTCCAAGATAAATATGATCTTGCCCCATTCAAGCAACAAGCTAGGTTGGGTGGATGGTTGATGGAGTGTTGTGGATGAGGGAATGATATATCCTAGAACAACACAAGGATAGGGAAGGATACATCTGGATGAGGATGAGTGTTGTTGACGAGGGAATGATACATCCCAAAAAAATACCGAAGGATAGGGAAGGATTCATCCCGATGAGAGTGTTGTTGATGAGGGAAGGATACATCCCGCTGATGGTGATGATGATGATAGTATTGTTGATGAGGGAATGATACATCCTGAGGATGATGATGATGATGAGGATGATTGGATCAAAGCTTGTAGCAAGGCTGGGAACAAGACCAAGAGTTTGATTAGATTATTTGAATGGATGAGGATGGGGGAGACATGCAAGATGATGGAATGGAAAAGGAAATGCAATCCTAATACAATTTTCCATCTTTGGAGCACTAATTTTTGCCATAGCATAAGACATCAGGCATCAGGGTATGTAAACCAAGACGGATTAGTCTCTAATGCATAAAACAAACACAACAAAGAAGAAGTCTATCCCAATACCCCAAAGTCGCGATGACTTTGGTCGGGCCAGGTATTGGAATAACCACAAGCACAAAAGGATGCCCCAGCGTAACACAAGACCTCAAGGATCTTGGTGGGTACTACGTGGGACAACCAAAAAGACAAAAATAGATAAAAGAGCAAGATGCGCCCCTATGTTGACTAGGCAAAGCACACCATGATATGAGGGATCATGGCGGCCTTGACAAGTGATGATAGGGAGCTCAAATGATTAAAAAAATGTCAAAAACATCAAAAGATCACAATCAAGTTTCAAACGTCCTTTGCCATAGGATCAAAAGGATGGATGGGGTTGATGCGGTCTGTTAGGAAGGATACGTCCTGTTGAGACAAAGATGGATGATAGATTGGTTGATCGACATGATGCAGGATATTTGAAACCAATTGAACATCATGAGACTAATGACCTTTGTTCATAAGCACCAGCTAGGATAGGGACATACTTGATGACACGACAAGACGACTGATGACAAGACACAAGGCAATAAAAACCCTAAAGACCTAGGGGCTCGAGGGTTGATCAGAGATCAACCTTGCCTACGTGAAAGCGCAGAGCCCTCGTAGTTCGATAAAAGACCATGGATAAAAGAGGAAAGAGGGGAAATGAAGACCTCGATGGGTGACAAAGACTAGACGGACAAACGCCCAAGGGGCGGATCAAATGATTGACCTTGCCTATGTGAAAGCACAAGGGCCACGTAGTTTGACACAAGGCCAAGGACAGATGATGGAAGAGGACAAGACAACCAAAAGACAGAACCCTAGGGGCAGATCAAATGATCGACCTTGCCTATGTGAAAGCGCAGGGGCAAGGTATTTTGACAAGAGACCGATGATAGACAATGGATAAGGGATGATGATATGACCAAGATAAATGGATAAAAGGATGGAGCATATATGATGAGCCAGGATAGGTCGTGTGGAGGGGATGGTGGACATGTGTAGGATGTGGGTTATGCGAAGCTCAGGAATGGGATAGTGATCTAGATTATTAGAAGATGAATTGGGAGGAGAGGATGGATGGATGAGGGATGGAAAGTGAGGAGATAGTAGGATGGATGGCATTGGATTGTGTGGGGGTAACTTGTAGCTAGATACCAATGACAAGGGATTATGAGAGGGGACGAAAATGGAGATAAATTGATGGATTGATAAAGATGGGGAAATAGAAAGATGTTAGGATAGGTAGATAGAGGGATAAGGATTGAGGAAGATGTATAGGAAGATAAGGCTAGGGATATGGGCAGGATGTTTAGATAGAGGGATGGGTAGATAATGATGGAAGGGCGAAAAAGGGCTAGTGGATGAGAGTATAGGAAGATAAGGATTTGGTAGATGGAGGATATAAGGATGGGAGGGATGGGGAGATGGAAAGGATTGCATGGAGGGATGGATGGACGATGTCACCAAGGACTCTATCGCATATAAGGAGATGCCCCCACTCTAGATGTGTCATGTGTGACAAGGAAAGAGGGGTAGCAAGATGGGTGGAAGGGATATGGGGGTTGACATGATGGATGGATGATGGATGTATATAATAAGTATGGATCAAAAAAGTAGATGGGGAGGATAAGGAAAATGATATTGGATGAGGGGAAAATATGCCAAGAGATGTCCAAAGTATGTATATATATGTGCCCCTTTCTTTATCAAGATCACAAGGAAGATGGATGGACTAGAATGTGAATGGGAGATGATGGGTAAGATGTGGAAGATAGGTAGATGTAGGAGATGGAGGAAAGGAATGCATAGGTGGAAGTCGCCCCCAATTGCAGAAGGAGATCAGATGGGGGATTGTGCATGATGCCT